>MTQE01001134.1:19846711-19915247 GCA_014337955.1 Aspidoscelis marmoratus | reverse complement strand
GTATTTGAATCGGTTTGAATTTTAATACATTCGTTTTTTCTCTATTTGTACAAATTTGGACATTCAAATATTACATTCGAATTGAACGTCAAAAACTGAATTTGTGCACACCCCTACAAGGACCAGCAATGGGACTGAAAGTCCCACTTTCAACTATCCAAAATAGACCCCAGTTCATTGCCAACTAAGGCCTAGTTCAGTCAGGTGAAAGCAAAGGAAGATTTCCAGGACCATATGGATTTCAAATAAATCCACAGAAATGGTGCTTGGTCGTCACTGCACTCGTCTTTTCCAGGATGCAACTAATTTGTTAGCCAATCATAAAAACAAAGCAATGTTTATTTTTCACTGTAAGTGAACACGTGATGCCAGCTTGCCATTGCCTTTAGCATTTAATTCTTCTGACCAATCCAGAGTGGTTTAACCAGTCTTACCTTCATTGCATCAAGTGCCAGCTTTAAATTTGCTTTCTCAGTTTGGTCACTAGTATGTTTCACCAGCTCCTGTAGTGGAAAATGCATAAACATTTTTTTTGTGACAAGAACCTGACATATAAGGCAGTTCATACACTTCATTCAAATGCTGGCTTTATCAGAAAGTTAAAACAGAGCATTTTGCCATAGGAGTTAAGGGACTGAAACCTTTACTTGCATAAAATGAGACAATGTCTACATCCAGACATTGGATATTTATTCTACCATATTCGGATATTCAAGAATACTCATGCTTTATTCCAGAATATTCAAATATAGTGGAATATGTAACAGATGTCTAAGACAGATTCATATAATCACATGAATGCCCCCACCACTGACACTTATGTTCACCTAACACTGGATTTATACTTACACTGTTTTCATGGAACATTGGATTATTTTAAAAGTGATCTCAGTCATTTGCAACCCGATCACAAGTAACTACATTGAGATCATATACTTTATCTATCCAGCCAAGATGTCTGATGCAGTATCAGACCAAATATCAATATGAGATCTATTATTTTATTGGGTGCAGAAGCAAGCTGGTAAATGGCTTCAGAATTTATTGTAATCAACTGGCACACAACAGTAAATGTTAAACTGCAGAGTGAAAGTTAAAGAAACTTCTTGCACCTGCTGCTTCCTCAAATAGCATTTGGAAGGTCTTCCAAATCCTATGAGGATTCACATCTGTGTCCATGAATGGAATTCTGGAGACCATGAAAGTTACCTGTGATCTTCACTCACTAGCAGTGAACCTATAGGCCTTTAGAACAAATGTTTGAGACAAAAAAATGTCACATCTCACCTTTTGCCCTGGAAGCAAAATGTAGTCGCCGTCCCCCACCCCAATGAAACTGCACAACACAGTACAGTGTTAATAAAGGATTGCCATATGATGTATGCCTATAGTAATCAAGGAGTTCGATGCAAGATCACAGTAATCAAACGAACAACTAAAAACAGGTATGTAAGAGATGCGAGCTTCCCTGCACACAATTTTGTAACACAGTAGTTTGCAGAAATGAATGAAATAAATGTGTTATGAAAGGGATAGTTTTAGTTAGAGCAGACCACACTTATACACCAGCTGAAATTTCTTTGCATTTGGAATATACAACTCAATTTCTAAAAATCATGGAGACACCCCACCCCCCAAATCAAAAGCTCACGCCCTGGGAATGAAAGGAGTGCCAGCTACAATTTCCTTTTCCTTTTCTTTTTATGGTGTTAAACTATGCTGTAGGATTTATTCTGAGTTCTTCCCAAAGAACTTTCTTGAAATGAGAATTAATTTTGGCAATAGCAAACTCGGTTCATTCAGATGCTGTTCAGGGAATATGAAATACAGAATGGCATAGAGCGCTGTAGAGGCAAAACACAAATTTCTACACAGGTGGGTCTTTTTAAATGACATTTTGTAAGCATCAACAAAGCTGACAGCCTAATGGAGTAATATATTTCTTTGAAACTGAACTAATGAGTCTCCCAGCACAGCCATCAAATGATATTTATAAGACTCTCTAGCCTCATTATAGGACTAACTGCGCAGAAGCCAAAGCTCCATAGGTTATAATGGAAAGCATTCGAAATAAATACGGCTTTATTATAAGGAAATAGCCCACAAAAGTGGTTACATCTTGTGCAGGCATGACTGTACACAACAGAAGGGTACATTAAAAGCATCATACAGTCTTGACTAGTAGCAAAATCTCAACATCCCATATTTTACTTCAACTCCTCAGGTACTATGAAATCAGATAACTATCTGCCCAACAAACGTAGGCTATGTAGGGAGTATTTAAGGAAAAAGATTATTTCTGCAGACAAGTAATGTTTTACTGCTGTTCATAAAGTATGATTTCTCTGTCACATCAAAGTTTATTCATACATTATGTCCTCATCACTGGAAATGAAGATCCCTGTATGAAGTTGTTCATTTGCTAAAACGTCTGTCATATACACAACTCTGGCTCTGATTCATAACTAAGAGCAGTATGACAAATCATTAGCATTGGCTGCTGCTTATTCCACTATTTTTGTATATTCTGAATAAAGCATGGATATTCTGGAATAAAGAACTCTTGGGAGTACTTTATTCCAGAATATCAAAAAAATAGTGGAATAATGTAAATGACATCTGGATGTAGCCCTGGTCAATGTTTCATCCTAAACAGCAGGTAGTTACATATAGCCCCTGACCTACTTTTACACAAGCAGAGGAAAATGATTAAGACAAGGAAACAGGATATATGCTCTTCTCTCTTAAGATCGCAAATATACCTTGCTGTGTTCTGTGTGTGTCTTGAAAGATAATAAGGCGTCACTCAGTTGTGATCCTGCCTTTCTTATGAATCCTGAGGTGGTGAGCATTATCATGCTTGGTCCACAGAAGTGCTAAGAATAAACATGCTGCTGCTTTCTGCTTTGTTCACTAAGATAATTAGTGCAGGATTAACCTGGATGCAGATATAGCACCAAAGTTAACATACTTTTTAAAAACTACAATTTCAGTCACAAGGAAACTTTTTGATTCTGAAAAAGATTATAACACTCCTCATCTAATACTGAACAACAACAACAGCAAAAAAAAATACTTGAGGAAATTGTTGCTATGCTAGTTCCTCTCTTTCTCAGCAGCTTCTGTGAAATCAAGACAATAGCTCCAGTATGTATGATGGAAATCCTACATCACTTTTGGATCACTAGCCTGAGATTTTATGACTTCCATGATAATCACAGGTCTCTTTCAATTGGTTGTATGTAATCATTTGAAGATATTGGTCGGATCTTTGCCCAAGGCTATGGAGGACAAGACCTGGAAGTGCACAAGAGGAGTTGTTAAAATCAGATCATCTCCAACTGAGATTTAATCTGAAGACTGACCTCTGCATTGATACTTCTGGTATTACACTATGTATTTATTATTATATTCTGTAACTGACCTTAGGACTGTCAGCTGGACAATGATTATAAAAACAAAATAATAGAAATAGTATTTGATTAATCCCTGAATGTTTTGGTGACTTTTTTTGGTGCATACAACTAGAAAAGACAAATAGTTGTTGCTCATCTTGAACAAGAAACAGGGAGAATTCCTGCCTAGATATCCTGCACTAACACTAAAACACTTTATTATAAAATAATAAACTTACTTTATTTAAGGTGTTGTTATATAATTTTGCATTGTAAAATTCTGAAGCATTTTACAATATAAATAAATATTATCAATATATGCTAAAAAAAGAAGAGCTGAAAAGCTGGAAGTGGAAGAAACTATTCACACTGCAAAAGCCATAATGAAAAAGTAATGTTTTGAAAAGGCACCTTAAAGACTTAATGGTTGGTACACCACAAATCTCAGAGGAAAAGCATTTCAAAGGGTAAGAATCACCTCAGAAAAGGTCCAACTGCCAGACACCTAAAGGAACGCTCAGTAACCTGTGGCAACTAGGCCATGGAGGCAAGGGGATGAAATGCCTCCCATAGTCTGGTATGCCACAAGGGATTGGAACTTTGTATCCAGTGTTTGGACCATCAGCGCTGCCTCCACAGGCTGTCCAAAGGCAACTGGTGATGGAGCAGGACAGATCATCTAAATGCAGACTCCCTGTTAGGCTCCAGCATGGGACATGTTGCTTGTCTCAGCGACAGACCATCTCACCCTGTGCTGGAACAGTGGTGGTAAGCGCAGAAAGGCCTGCAGTGATATCATCTTATATTTCTACAGAAAGTACAGAAGAAAACACAGCCATAAGCCTTCTATTTTTCTGGGATTCAACTCAGTTCACTCACCTCCATCTATCCCATCTGCGCATCCTGTTATGGAAATTCACCTATCCTCCTGATTCAGATATTAATGGAACAACAGAACGGGGCCCTATCAACGTACAGCCAAAGAAATCCAGTAACTGTTTATATTCATTGTCCAGTAAATGGTATTGAAGTCAAAGGTGATATTGACTCCATCCATAATGTCAACAGATTCTGTTTTCCATCATCCTTGACTATTGGCTGTGCTTCCTGGGGCTGGATGCTAGGAAGATCTAGGGAGCTAAGGAAACTCCATCCCTCCTTTAGAATCTTCCTAGAGATAATCATTTTACAGCAACATTATGGTCTTCTTAACAATGCATGCAAAATGTCTTTAATTTCCCAATATTCAAGACCTTAAATATCTTCTGATACCTTTTAAATAGATCTTAATGATCTTCTTTGGTGCTAAATTTATTACTTTGCATTTATCTTCATTTGCATTTTTTAATCATGCACTTTGAAATTTTTACTTGAACTTTTGTTATTGGACCACTTTCAAAATATTCAAAACCTTCATAACACAAGGCAGTACTAATCAAGAAAGAACCTTGCTGAATGTGTTAGCAAAGATGAAAAAAGAATTTATAATCAACAATTTTTTTCTCAATGATGTATCTGAAGAAATTGGAAAGTAATACCATATGACAAATCTCCATAACAATTGTGCTTTTCTGAATAAAAATAAGAATATTTAAACTACTTAGACTAGCCACAGATAAAATATCACAAATGTGCTCTATGTATAAAATTATTACCTGAAGCAATAGATGGTATTTCAGGACTCGCTGCATTGGAACTACAAGAAGATCCCTGAGAGTAAACTTCCCATTATTAGCTCTTTTGGAACATTCCTAAAGACAAACAATAGAGGCATCAACCTGAAAATGGGAGGCCAACGTGTGATTGCTATAATGTGCAAATCATAGCTAAAATTTGAAATGGAAGAGGAACAAGTTAAACAATGTATGGTAAAGTTGGCAAAACATTTTGGTAATAATATACATATGAATCAATGGGAAAATAGGTGGACAAAGGAATTATGTTACAATCTTAAGAAGAACTTCTGTTTATGGTACACACTTTCCTGAGAAATTGACTAAAATTTATAAAGATGCTTCTGATAGACACTGAAAATGTAGGAAGCATCCAGGAATGTTTTAACCATATGTGCTTAATATGTGAGTAAAAAAATTTTAAAATTGTGTGCAAATATATGTAACTATATCAAGGATTATAAACATGAAGATTCAATTGGAACCAGAAATTGTATTCTCTATATGATTCTCTGGAAAAGACTTGTGGAAAATTACTGCAATATATGGTTACAAAGACAAGATAGGTATACATGCAAGAATGGAATAACACACCATTTCCCACTACAGAAATCTGCATAATAAAACTGTTTGAATGATCAAAAATGGATAAGTTGACATGTCTGATTAGAGAAAAGAATTTAGTTTCTCTAATAATTGGGGATTCTTTGTTGGCTTTTTGCATTTTAAAAAATGTGTAATTGGTGAGATTTGAAGAGAAAGTTATTGAGAAATGGAGTGAATGTAATGAATAGTCAGACTGAGGTATAATAAAAAATACTGTTGAAATTACTAAGAGGGGTTGAGAGTCACTTTTAGGCACATTTATATTACTTCATATTTTCTTGTTTTGGGGCGTTATCTTTTTACTTGTGTAATTTTTTTTGTACTTTATGAAGTTCTTGTATATGTTCAGAAGACAGGTAAAGATGCACCTCTGTACCATGGCCTTTAGCTGAGGGAACAATGTTCCCTCCCGATATAGGCACTAGCATTGTTTTACTGATACTTTTTATCTGTTTTTGATATGATGATATTGTAACCTTCGGGTATAGGGTGGAATAGAAATAGAAATAAACAAATAATTACTGATACCTCTAGTTTCAACTTAACATCTTCTTTGGTCTTGGAGATATTATCTAAACAGGATATGGCCGCCTCTACCTGGCTGCAGTACTGACCATAAATAACCAATCTAAATCAAGATGAAAGAAAATAAGCAATTAGTCTTAAAAGCCTTTTTATCACACTCTACCAAATCCAATCCTTAGCCGGTTAGAGAATCAGTCCATCCCACATCTGCAATATTCTAGCTTCTATTCTGTTTTTAATTACCAAAAAGAAACTGTGAACAGTTTACCCTCTCTGTCCAAACTGTAGTTAAAAATCTTCATCCAGTCAGAGGCATTTTTATTAGGCTAAATATTCTCCAAAAAATGCCATTTAAAAAGATATTTTATTAGTATTTGTTATGCTAATGTAGAGACTTCAAAGGACTCAAAGGCATTCAAAATACTCAGTAGTTTAGGATTAGCTCCAGATTAATTACCCAACCCTTTTTAAAGAAAGCAGTATTCCAGAATACCTATTTAAGTCAATCACATTTACACCATATGAGTATCTCAGTCAAGAAGAAAAAAGAAAGAAAAACTACCAATAGTCATGAAGATCAGATAAGCTTTCTCTAAAATATTTCTATAAGCTATAGAAGAAAGTGAAATTTCTTGTGCAATATGTTACTCTTTCTCATTAGCACTTTCTTGGTCTAAAAGTTACTTCCTGTATCCTTAATAGTAAGTTTTGAGAATTTAATTATACATGCTGATCCAGCTGTAAAGATGCATAAATCAGAAGGAAATGATAAAAACACATCTGTCCTAGCATATGCCAACTTCATACAGAGAGTTACAATTGTTCTGCTTTGCTTTTTAAAAGCAAAAGTACACATGGTGTGGAACTGAAAACTCCGATATGGTAAAGCACTTGAACATAATGTGGATCTACAAAACCCAATATAGGAAGCATTAGAAATTCGGGGGGGGGGAGATAAGGAGGCAAATTCAGAGGAACCAACAGTATTGCATTATCTATCTATCTATCTATCTATCTATCTATCTATCTATCTATCTATCTATCTATCTATCTACCTACCTACCTACCTATCTATCTATTTATCATTTAAAAGCAGAAAAGGATTATGCAGCCAGATTAGCATATACAGGCTCTTTCTGCACTGGTCCTTAGTTTGGATTACATTGCGGAATAAGGGCCTACCATCCTCATGCTAGATGAACTATAGCAGGTTCCATGCAGGCTGCAGTAGCATGTGGATGGCAGGTCTCTATTCCAGGCTAAAATCCAGAATAAGGTCCAGTATACAGAAAGGGCCACAAATAATATTCAAGTTGAATGAGACTATCAATCTCCAATCACATCTGAGATAAAATGCTGTATACACACTTCTGCAAGTAAAGCTCCTTATAGAAACAGAAGAATGCATGACACATTCTGTAGAATAGCTTTTCATAAAATTCAGTTTAATATCAACACATTTAACCACTTCATTAGTACATGCCTTTTTTAATGAAAACTCTAGGGCTCCCTCCAGACTTGCAGAATAAATCAGCAGTTAAAGGAAAAAAGTGCAGCTATCCTGCTGCACAACGATGACCTGCCATCATGACTCAAAAAGCAGCTCCTTAGCTTCCCATCAGTAGCACCATCACACGGGTTGTGGCAGCCAATCAGATTTGAACTGCCCTTCCTGCTCTCTCATTGTTCTCTTCTCACAGTTCTGCCTGGACTGGCGGGAAAATTCGAATTTTGTTTCTACTGTGCAGTGAGTGTCCTTGGATCAGCATTAAGGTAAGTGCGCAGAAGCGACCGGATAATGCGACGCCATGACAATGCATCGATCATCGTGTGTGATGCCCCGATTGCTCCTGAGCATTCTGCTGCACAGTATAAACAAATCTGGACGCAGCCTAGGAAACTATTTCTAAAAACACGCTACTACATAAAATGGAATACTACAACAGATCAAAAGAAACCAGCAACCCATGTTCTAGTTTATTTTGTTGGTTGGTTGGTTTTTAAACTGCAGATTTAAAAAGGGTAATTATTACCTTTCTTTGTAGTTAATAAAAATTTGATAGAGGTTCTGGTCACTTTTGTTCACAATGGAGTCATGAATATCTTGGGTTAAACTCCTATGGATTTTCACCAAATCCTAAAAACAAACAAAGAAACAAAAAATCACTTATAGATTTTGTAGAACAACTTTTAGTACAATCATAACGGTATACATACCTAAGGTTATTTAGCTTCATTCAGCTGTTGATCCTTACAATGAAAAAAGTTCTGCAAGCCAAGACCTAACAGAAGGAGTTTTAACTGCATTTTGATGTTACAGCTAGTTTAATACTGGCACTCTGAATGTTTTATATTGCTCAATGAATTTATATGGTATTTAAAAAGGAAACAGGACAGTAATGCAAGCACCTCTAACACTATTTTTGTGTAAGTACATGTACAATATATGTTCTAAAGAGTTCATAATATCTGTAGTAATGTAAACATGTTAAGTCTTCTACAGTCCTTAATTACTTCACATTAGAATTAAACTCTGAAGTTTCTCCCCATTATTGGTTCTCCATTATCAATTGATCAGTGTTTTTCTATCCAGGTTACTTACTACATGTGAGCATTGCTGATTCCAGCTAAAATAAGTCAGGACCTTTCTGCAGTTCTGCAGTAAGCAATCCGGATTGCTTAGGCTGCCCCTGGCTGCCCCTGTAACTTACCTGGATTTGCCACAGCTTTCACTCGAAAAATCTAGCCATGGACTGATAAAAAAACAGTCCACAGGCTAGGCAGGAGTTGCTAGATAACGCCTGGATGGGAGATTCCGCACACTTTTTTGTATAACAAGGGGGGATGGCTAAATGACTGCCAGTTTAGATGTTGCCTTGGCAATCGAGGCTGGCCATTCACCCGACAAGCACTGCTAGCAATGTACAGGGTCAGCACTTGCAGTGCAAATGGCTGCCACTGCACTCCAAAATGTGAACAGGTCCTTGGTCTCCATGTCCTCAAATTCACATTTCAGTCATCGGCCAACAAACTTGGCATTCTCTACGCATTCCTTCTAACGGAAACTAGATCTGCATCATGTACTGATGCCATTCTCGTGGGATTTAATGGCACAATTGTCCACTGGCAGTACATGCATGAGTGCTGCCAAACCCACAGTCAGGAAGGTATGGCACAAAACATCTTTTAAGAGGTTTCACAGGGATGTGACCTCATAGGATCAGCCAGAAGCTTCTACCAGCATGTGGACATAGCATACAGACACGCTTACAAGTCTCAAAAACTGGCACACAATGGTCAATAGAAAACAAGAGGTGGGCAAGAGTGATAGCAGTTCTGTGTTCCACCTGGAGGTAAGGAGGAGGAGGAGGAGGAGGAGGAGGAGAAGAGTTGCCTTTTCTCACTCATTTAAGGGGACTCAAAGCAGCTGACAAAACTTTCTATTCTTCTCCCCACAACAGAACACCCTGTGAGGTAGGTAGGGCTGTGAGAGCTCAGAAATAGAGCTGTGACTAGCCCAAAGTCACCCAGTTGACTTCAAGGGGAAGGGCAGAATCAAACCCGGTATTCCCAGATAAGAGTCCGGCACCCTAACTGGCTTCAATCTCTATGACATATTCTGTATTCCTTATCAAAGACTAGTTCTTTAAAATCATTTAAACCAAAGTACATGCCAGCCTCTGTCTATAGGCCCTCCTGTAGGCCGTCATGAACAATGAAAGACCTGTATGTAAAGGCTGGAACACATTTTCATACATAAAAAGGAAAAAAAGCAGAAGAAAACCTCACAGACACACATCAGGATACAGAAAGTGTATGCCTGTCTCTGCTCTAATTGCTCATCCCAGCAGCCACTTCTACTTTTGAATATTTACCAGCAGGCAAGCCTGGCTCCCAGACATGAACACAGACCCACTTTCTACCCACTAGGTATATGACGAACAAAATGTTTCACAACTGTCTTCCCACTTCATAAACTTAGAAAGAGTTCACCGATGCCACCCGCTTCCCTCTATGACGTCCTTAATATGAAAAGCTCATCTGTCTGGAATATTAAGAAACAAAGGCAGTTTTAGATTTTTCTATTCTAGCCTGCAGGCAGGCAATCTTTAGTTATATCTACCCTAAGGTATTTCTAACATTTGGCTTATTGATACATGCACAGAAAATGCACCAGAAAAAGGAAAGAATGGCAAATCTTTTGTTGTTGCAGCAGAACTACTGACTATACAGACTTCATCTACTCACATAAAAGAGCAGCTCAAACGTGGCATGTGGCCACTAGTTTCCCCATTCTACCTCTAATCCACATTAAAGGCCTGCAGTGAATTTTGGAAGTGCACGTGAATACTACCACCTCTAAACCACTTTCAAGCTGCTTTTGTTTACAGTATGAGGATTCTACCACAGAGTTTAAATCAGCCATTTAGAAGCACTTCATGGTGCAAGCCAAATATGGGTGTGTCCAGACATACAGATACTGCACCTTCCGATGCGCAGTCGCGGCGTGGGCATCACACCTACGCACAATACTGCATAGTGGTGGAGCATTATGCCGTGGCTACTTCAAATTTACCTACTGTACTGTGGAACGATGAGCACTCATCCCGCAGTTTCAGGTAAATTTTAATGTTCCTGCCAGTCCAGACAGGATGACGAGAACAGTGAACGAGAGCCGAGTCTGCAGCTCAGCTCCCATTGGGTGCCCCCTCCCACATGACACACGCCTTACTGTGTGCACCACAGAAGTATCGCAGCTTTCTCTGAGAAAGTTGCTGTGAGGTTGCTCGAATCCAGACAGTGTGTCGTGGCTTCGCAGCAGGTAAGCTGCATATTTTCTTATAACAGCGGATTTTATTCTGCTAATCTGGATATAACCATGAAGAAACATTGCATAATAGGGAATGTGTCAAATTGTAGTTTATTGAATAGGTCTGTGTGTGTGAAGAATTTAAACCCTCAAGCTTGTGTCTCCAAGGGAAAGAGAAAGAGGGGTGCCACAGGTGAGTGCCAGAAATGTAAAGGCACCACCAACCACTTCCCCTTTTCCTTCTCAGACTTCTGTTTTCTCAGCTGGCCTTGCAGTCAAGAGAGGGCAGGGCCCTGAGGTGCTTGAGATGACACTGTATGACCTATGGAGTTCCTCTTTGAGGGACATAAACTCAGTCAACTAATATATCTTGCATTTCTATCAATATAATCTAGACTGCTTGAGCCTTCGTTACTGTTGCACATTTTGAGAAGGAATGCCTTCAGAGTAATCCAGAAGAGATCTCCAATCAGTCAATTAAATGTATTTAATCCTCGACCAGAACATGCATAGATCTCCAGGCAGAATCTGTGAGAGAATCTGTCAAAAGGCACACAGAGGAATAACAGAAAGTCTAGCGCATGATGTCATAGCATCAAGGAAACTGACATTGGGGCTATATCAAGAGGTCACCTACTTATTCCTCTATATTTGCATATTCAGGAATAAAACATGGATATTCCAGAAGGAGTGTGTGGATGCAAGCAGGCAAAAGCAGGGTTTCCCGTTGCTCCGGCTCTTCTACTCTGTAGTCCAAACCCATAGCCCAGGTTCTAACAGTAACTTCCAATTAATTTTAGTTCTATTCAACTCTTTTCTGAACTTAATCTGTTCTTAGCTTTCTTTCTGTTGGGTTTTAAGTCTGTTATAAGAAGCCTTGAAACTATACATTATAAGGCAGTATATAAAAGTAAATAAACAAACAGTATAGGACAAACAAAAGCCATTCTTTTTCTATTTCTTACATACAGGAATGTTGATGAATACTGTTTCAAACTCAGTTGGTGTCAGAAACCTTTTCAAGGGGACCATAAAGAACTGCAAGAGAAGAAGAAATACAAATGATATTAACAAACTTTGCCATTCTATTGCAAATGATATTTCTGAATCTCTAATTGCTACTAGAGAGGGAAAGAGAATATCAGCTGTACTTTACCATGTGCCCTAGATAAATATTTCTTATGAAACCCAAGTCACTGGGTGTGGTACACACTAATGAGTTGAAAGAAAGTAGTATTTTTCACATTCTGACTGCTGGTAATTAAATTATGTACTGTATTATTGGATTCAAATAATTTATTTTTACATAGCACTTTTTAAGGGTTGTATTTTAAGTGAGCCAGTCTGGTCTTGTGGTTAGAGTTCTGGAGTCATATCTCGTAGTCACTGGGTCTGATTCTGCACTCCTCCATTAAGCCATCTGTGTGACATTGGGCTAGTCACAGCTCTCTTTCTCAGCTCTCAAAGCCCCCATGCATACACACCTAACAGGGTGTCTGTTGTGGTGAGAAGAACAGAAAGCTTTGTCAGCCACTTTGAAACCTCTTTAATGGGCAAGAAAAGCAAGGTACAAAAGCCAGCTTTTCTTCTTCTTTTTCAATCTATCAGCGGTTCTCAACCTTCCTAATGCCGCTACCCCTTAATGCAGTTCCTCATGTTGCGGAGACCCCCAACCACGGGGGCAGGGCAGCTCGGGTGAGGATGGGGAGGGAAGGCAGGAGACTCGTTGTGACCCCTCTGAAAGGGTAGTTCGACCCCCAAAGGGGTCGCGACCCACAGGTTGAGAACCACTGGTCTAAGTCACTGACCTCTCTAAACTGTCCAGTTCAAACCATAAAAAATCTAAAGCATTGACTTAGGCTAAGATGCTCACATAGCACCACAATATGATTGCTGAAATACAGCAACCACAAAAAACAGACAGGTGAAGAAAATTGTTTACAAGCAGGGAAAAATATCTAGTGCTTAACAAGTTCTGTATATAACCCAGATAACAGAATAGTGAACAGGCTGCAGATGTGGAACTGCCAATCAACAGCGAAGAAGAAGAAGAAGAAGAAGAAGAAGAAGAAGAAGAAGAAGAAGAAGAAGAAGAAGAAGAAGAAGAAGAAGAAGAAGAAGAAGAAGAAGAAGAAGAAGAAGAAGAAGAAGAAGAAGAAGAAGAGCTGGCTTTTCTACCCTCCTTTTCTCACCCATTTAAGAGGTCTCAAATCGGCTGACAAAGCTTCTATTCTCCCCACAACAGAACACCCTGTGACGTAGGGGGGGCTGTCTGAAGAGAGCTGTGACTAGCCCAAGGTCACCTAAATGGCTTCATGGAGGAAGAAGAGTTGGCTTTTCTATCTCACTTTCCTCAGCCACAACAGAACACCCTGTGAGATAGATGAGGCTGTGAGAGCTCAGAAGAGAGCTGTGACTAGCCCAAGGTCACCCAGCTGGCTTGATGGGGAAGGGCGGAATTGAACCTGGTACTCCCAGATAAGAGTCCGGCTCCCTAACCACTAGACCAAAACAGAGGTAGCATCTCTATTTATTCTTTCAAAATGTACATATATTTGTGTTGCCACAAATTGCAGTATTGACAAAGCATTTTTTGCCATTAGCCAAATGTCCCATAAAAGCCTAATTAAAATGCAACATGTTTCCAAGATTGGAGCTGAGCTCTTTTTCTCCTTGGACTGCTCACTGAAAAAAAAAAAATAGGGACTATGTGGATAAAAAATGATTTCCCAAGACAACAGTTTTAAACTCTCCCCCCCCCTCAAAAAAAAGCTATTTCCCTTCCTTTTCACACACATGTATCTTGAATATTAAAATACAAGAAATGACTTTTAACTCCATGCAATTATTGATCCACAACACAAGCTGGCTGGAAAGTGGCAAACCGACCAAGTTCAAATACACACACAAAAGTTCAGTTGGTACTTAAAACTACAAGGGATATTCAATGCTTATTTTTCAAGAAAAACTGAGAAGGACTACCTGTCCCAGTTTACAATCTAAAGGCTTTAATTTAAAAACGAAACACCAAAAAGAGGGAGTAGGTTGGACAGCTATCCATTTTCCTTCTCTTGGTCTGCATCCAAACCTCAGTTACTCATTCTGCTATATTTGGATATTCCAGAATAAAGCGTGGATATTCTGGAATATCCATGCTTTATTTCAGAATACCCAAATACAGTAGAATGAGTATCTGACTGCTATACTTATTAGAAATGAAAATGGAACAAATAACCTTTGGGAGGCTGGAATACAAAGCTATTTCATAAAAAGATGCATCTCTTTCTCCTGGTCTTCAGGTGAAAAAACAGCTTTCTCTCCCCATTCAGGCACTGCTATTTACTGTTTTAGCACATTCATATTTAACTGGATGGATGGATGGATGGATGGATGGATGGAAGGAAGGAAGGAAGGAAGGAAGGAAGGAAGGAAGGAAGGAAGGAAGGAAGGAAGGAAGGAAGGAAGGAAGGAAGGAAGGAAGGAAGGAAGGAAGGAAGGAAGGAAGGAAGGAAGGAAGGAAGGAAGGAAGGAAGGAAGGAAGGAAGGAAGGAAGGAAGGAAGGAAGGAAGGAAGGAAGGAAGGAATTCCAGTAGCAGCCTTATCTAAGTTTCTATGCATCTTTCCTGGTTCAGAAACATATCTGCCCTTTCAAGAGCATTTGCAGTAAACCAGAATGTGCTCCGGATCACATGATCATCAGGCTAATTTACCTTTTCAATGGACTCCAGTGTCTCTGTGTATTTTTCTTCAGTTTGCTTGATTTCGGAAAGGCAGCAGCTCCGTATGTCATTCTCAGGACACTTCTGCCAACACAACAAGATGTTGTTTGTAAACACAGCACATGTTGATTCAGAATGCTTTCTATTAGAAAATACAGCTTTAAAAACCATCTGTGTTTGCAGCCTTCAAAACCTGTGATAACCAGAAACAAAACACTTTCAGTTTGTTACTTGGGCAGATAGCTACCTGGGTACTTAGCCATATTATGCTATAGACAGACAGGCTTCTACTAGAGCAGAAGAAACTGAACAAATGGACCTATTGCCCTTTTACCATATACACATTCCAACAGATGCCTTTTTCATAATAAGTATTATTTCATACATTTGTATATTTATGGCATTTACATCCAAGCCTTTCTTCTAAAGTGCTTCTGGAAGTACATGCTATTCAACTTCTCTCCATAAAAAGCCTGTGAGATACGTTAGGTTCACAGACAATGACTTGTTCAAGGTCACCTAGTAAGCTTCCACATCAGTGCAGTGTTTCAATCTCCTAGGTCAACATTCTGCTCACTGGCTGTATCCAGACGTTGCTTAGTTATTTCACTATCTTTGGATATTGCAGAATAAAACATGGATATTCTGGGATATCCATGCATTATTCCAGAACTTCATGAAGAAGAACTACACCTCAAAGGATGATACTTGTATTCTTAACAAGTTATGCATAGCAAGAGGATTATGTTAAAGCACACTGATTTATTTCTTCATTAAACACCACTTGTAAATTCTTGAAGTGGCACACAAAAATATATTTTCAGACAAAGGAGAATCCATTCATACTAAGAACGTCTGAATGGAGTGATATGCCTTCAAGCTTATGAGATATAAATCTGGGTGCCTCATGAACATCAGAGTGGAAGACATACCAAGAGAAGGTCCACTGTGGGTAGATGCACCCTATAATTTGTGGCTAACAGTTATTCCTACAACACCAGTGCAGTTATAGTCAGGCCTTTTAAACTTGTTTTAGTCAGATTTAAAATTTACCATACATCACTTAGTATGGCCTCTTCATCTACAAAGGCTTTGTCAACAGTTGTCTTCAAACAACAGTCAGCATCAACAAAACAAGGATCACAGTCACACCTTCACTATAAACCTTCTTCAGTCCACCTTCAGGTCTCACTGCTCACACTTTTGCATTTCTATACGTTTTATTTCTCGACTTTCCATTCAGGTATAAAACATGTATAAATGAAAAGGTGTGAGCAGTCAGATCTGAAGATCGACAGAAGAAGGTTTAAATGGTCACGTGTTGATTGCTCAGCTAAATCCAATTTCAGTTTGCATTTAAACTGATTTTCTGTTCTTCGTTATTTTAAAATCTTGCACTCTGCCAGAAGTTATGGTTTCTTATACTATTTTAACATGTTGGTTTTGTCTTTCCCTGAGACTTTTTGGTATGGCGAAGTCCATAAACATCAAAAATATCTACCGTAATCAATGGCTTTGCTAAGATTTTTTAAAGCACAAACTCTCCCATGACCATGGCTTCTGTTCTGGACTGTGGAGTGGAGGTTTTAAGGAGGTCTTTTGTTATGAACAAACAGGATCACAATGGGACAGAACTAGTGTTCTGCCACACAGCCATCCTCAACATATCTCACTGCTAAGACTAGTACCAGTAACAAGCAGAATTTCAGTACCTCTTAATACGTATTACCTACTTAAGACATATTTTAGTCTGTATTTCTGTTTATCCCAAATACCTCTCATATCAGCATAATGGAGTTTATTTAGGATCGCACATTGTTTTTAATTTTACCTATTTTTATTTATTTACTCTGTCAATTGATAAAACAGCTTCAAAATATTAAAATGAAGTAAAAACCCAATCAAAGTTAAGCTGCTTAAGTTGAAGGTAGATCATACTCCAGTTTAAAAGTACAGCAATTTAACAGAATTAAATTTATTTGGCTTGTCATATAAATACTTTAACTTAGCTGTCCTTTAGGACTGTCTAATTATATAAAGAAACATAGGTCATACAGGCTGATGGATTACTTCTGCTTTCATAAGGTCTTCATAGACTTCTCCACCTTCATCTTCTCCATAAACACAGTCATAAAGATCTTCATCCTCATCTACCCCAGTTTCACTAGACATAAGTAGAAAATACAACAAAAGTGAGAACATTCAGTACCAGAAAAAGAATCTTAAGGTTTCATATGTACATATGTATGCTAGAGAGCACCAAAATATCCTTCAACAGATCCCTTACTTTCCTTCAAAAAGGGTGCTCCTCACTTGAGGATCTGCAAGTCCTTGTTGAATTCATTTTTTCCCCCTTCTGGGAAAATTCTAATTTTAAAAAAAGCTTTAGAAGTTTTGACTGTTACAACTGTAATGGTGTCACATACTTTTGTTATTTAGAACTACATTATAACCATGGCATATAGTATGGTGACTTTCTCATTTGCATAACTTACTCTATTAAATCTGGGAGGCCTTTGTAAATATCTTCATCATTCACACTCTCTTCTGTAGGAAATGGTCTGTGAACACAAAAGGTAAAAGTTATAATTTTCCATAATCCTGAAGGCTCCCCTTTCCCAATATGGACACGACAGAAAGCTTAACAAACCAATTTCAAAAACATAGCTGGTATGAACACAAGTGTGAACCGTACCACTTCCTTATATGTATTCAAAGTAATACATAAATAAGGTAAATACACATATTTTTGATGGATGCACCCAATTTCTACCAGCAGAACCTGAAGTCACGAATAGGTGCTGTTTAGCACAGGTACTAAGAAATGCATTCACTGAAATCTTTGCCAAATAATATTTATTTGGAAGTAGAGCTGGGCAGATAGGATACACAGTAGGTTGAATATCTTTTATCCTGCTTTGCTTATAACTACAACAGAGCCAAGACACAGGACACAACTTCAAGCCCAGTAGTACAATAATTGCTCAAAATCAGGCACTTAACAGCGTTAGCCTGTAAATATATGATGACATACAGCACAGACACAAATTGTTTCAGGTATTTGGACGAGATCTTACTAGCATCAAATTAACTGCTCAAAAAGTAAATAACTCTCCAAAGGGAAATCTCATTAAGGGATTTTTCTAACTTTTGACAATTATAAATGCTTCTGTCCAGAAAATTTTTAGAAAGCTTTGGATTTCTTCTACTGAAAACGAACAGTAATTTCCAAGTGTCTTGCTTTTCCTATAGGAAATAAAAGTTAATTTCTAATATTTGAAGGCCTAGTTTTGTGGGAACATCAGCTAAGCCAAACAGTGATTAATAATTATCCTAATATAGTACTTAATCTTCATTAAGTAGAAAAGAGACTGTTTACTGTAAATAAGAGAGAGGGGTTGCATGATCCTGAATAGACTGGTAAGCTTTTAACCACAGCTGAGAAAAGTTTCTAGGGATATCTATACCAAACCTGAGAACAACTAGAGCGTGTTTACAGATATATATTTGGAGATATTAGCATGTGGCACTAGCATTTTCATTCCATTTCCAGTCCACCTTTAACTAACTCTGCAAGTTTATTTTCTGGTCCTTAGTATTTATCAGAAGTGAGATTGGCACACAGGCATGTGACAGTACCATCTTTAGACATCTCTGAGCCACCTTTTTTTTACAATGTGTGAAGATCACCTTAAGTTCAGAAAGGGAAACAAATCTGACCGGCTGAGATTAAAGCTAGAGCCTTCTGTCATGGGCACAGCTATTCCTTCTGCCTTCCCTGTCTAAAAAATAAACCAAGAAGCTTAGAATCAATTGTAATTTCATTCTTTTAAAAAATGCACGCGTATTTCAGCTTCTTAACAGGAGATAGTCAAGTACAATGTAGGCCAGTGATGGTGAACCTTTTGAGCTCGGTGTGTCAAAATTCGCAAGAAAACCTAGCTTAACTCAGGTGCTGTGTCACATCTAGAAATATCCATAATTTTGTGATATTTGTAGCTCTAGTAAAAAAGTTATATTTTTGATATATGTATTTTATTAAAAGCAAAACCAAATAATTCTTTACATTAGTAACTTTTGTTGCTAAATCTTCAATTGAACGTTGGTATTTCATACACTTCAAGAACAAGCAAGCACTACATGCCCAGGTGCCAGGGTGACCATGTGTGTCACCCAAAAGGACTTGGTGTGTCACCTGTGACACGCGTGTCATAGGTTGGCCATCACCGATGTAGGCCTATCCCATTAAAAGGCTGTACCTACACTATATTTGTTTGTTTGTTTGTTTATATTTCTATCCCACCCTATGCTTGAAGATCTCAAGGTGGGTCACAATAAAATTCTAATAAGAAGAGATAAAAAGCATGACTAAAGCAGTAACAACAGTGGATGTTTTAAGGACGCCGCAGAGGTTCTGTGGTCAAACCCCGGAGGTGCCCCAGCCACAGAGCACCCTGGGAAGGATGATGCTGGAGGGACTGAATTGCCCTCAGCCATGTCCTTTCTCAGCCACATGCCGCCTTTACCCAGGTGCCACGCCAGCCAAGTCCCACTCCTGAGGCCTTTTCCAAAGCAACAGAAGGGTCCTTTCCGCACTGGGCCTTATTCCAATTCACATACTGGTTCAGGCTATGGAAGACCACTCTCAAGGATTGTTTTAGCCTAGAACGGCATGCAGATAACAAATCTCTATTCCAGGATATAATCTGGAATAAGGCCCAGAGCAGGAAGGGCCAAAGCCTTCTGCAATTGGAGCTGACAACTCAGTTCACGAGACATGGAGGGGCAAACTGGAATGACTGGTTCACGGTTTACAGGGAACCAGCTAGTTCATGAATGTTCTCAGTAAACCAAATGCTTGGTTGTTCAAATATCCAAAAATTCAGTCAAACTGAACCAGTCTCCCACTTGCAAACGCAAATCAAACCGTTCACATTCACTGTGTTTTTACCCTTGAAAGGGGCTTTTCTGAATGGAAAATATGGTATTTCTTGTTTTTGAACAAATGTGAACAAACATTTGTTTGATTAATGAGCTTATTGTCAAACCAAGCAAATGAGTGTTCAGTTTGATGTTTCATCAAACATGCAAGTTTGATCAACACACCCTTTGCTGCCAAGGTACTGGCATAGCCACCAGCATCAAGAGGCTCACCTATTCAGGTTACCACTGTCTGAGAAAGCATCTCCTTTGCAAAAATTTCCAACACCCAAACTACTTGATATAGCATATGCCCAATATTTCTCAGTTCTAAGACACATCTTAATCTGTAGAAAAACCAAACCCAGAAACAAATTCTAATCCAGTAATCTAGCCAATACACCATCCTAGGTCTCTGAATCTGCTCTTCAAAGATACATTTTACAGAAATGATTTTTACATTGTAATAAAAAAAGAGCTTTTAAAAATGCAACATACCTTATACCTGTGGCTAATGCAATAGGGGTACGGGAAAGCTTGGATAATGTTTCTATGACCTACAAAAGAAGATGAAGACATTTGTTCACTTAAAGGAAAATAAAATGCTTCAGCAAGAAAACGTCAGACACTTAACATGACTGCAAGTTTTTGATGCAATCCAATTGGCTTTTAAAGAAATGGCATGAATATACCTAGGATAAACTCAAAGATTCACAAGAGCAGATGAAAGAGTGTATCTGAAAGTGTGTTTTTCTGAACCAATTTTACCATGTGTCGTTATTGACACGCCTCCTGAAACATGAAAACATGCATTAATAAGTATTCTATTCTTGTTTACAAGATATTTCATTTATTAAAAACATCTATTTATTTAAGACATTTATTTGCAACATTAAAAAAAAATCTCAAAGCAGTTTACACACATAAAAAAAATCAACAATTAAAAACACAAAAAACAGGTAGGTCAAGGAAAAGGACCAGCATTGCCAGATGGAAAACCTGGGTAAAAATAATTATGTGTTTAACAGGTACCAAAATGTTGTAAGTGTAGTTGACTCATGATAGCAGAAGGGATGGTATTCTAGAGAGAAAGTGCTACCACAAACGAGACCCAACATCAATCTGTCATTAAATGAGATTCTGTCAAACCTCTCAGGATAACTGATGCACTGTTAGCCATAGAAACATGATAAAGAAGTTTACAACTGGAATAAAATCAGTTTCAAACGTTAAAAACAAGCCCTATAGCAACTGTGTGATAAAAAATAGGAAGGCAAACCCTGGGTGGAGTTAGTGAGTAAATGCCCAAAGGATATAATAAAAAGCACTTTATGCATGTCAGAAGAAAGAATATTCCAAAGAGTGACTGCCACCACAAAGAAGACCCAGCTGTGCTTAACTACAAAATGAAAACCAGTCTTCTGTGGTTTCCTCAGGAGAACTCCTCCAGATGAGCTCAGAGATTTTACAGATATTCACCGAGAAATGTGATCCATTAAGCAATCTGGCCTCAAGCTGTTTAGGGATAAAACCTTCAAAATGAGCCAGTAGGTAACTGGCAACTAGTACAATTACTTAAGCACGGGCATAACACACGCACTAGCAGGCACCTTAGTTGCCATGTTCTGCACCAGTTTTAGTTTACAAAGCAGGAACAAAGGGAGCTCTCCACACAGCATATTGCTGCTTGTGAAACCCTCTCTAGCTGCAGCGTGGCAAGAAGTCCACCAAGCAGATGCTTGTGAACCCTTCAGCATCCAAGACAGTAACTGTACTTTAGCTTATGCTCTACATTCATATTGCCAGGAAAACTACTGAGCTGATTTATATGAATGAATAGCAACTATAAAAATGGTTTGCAATACACCTGTGGGGAATTAAGGAGGCCAGTGTATTTGCAAAGGCTGATAAAAATGTATGCAGAATTTGCCACTTCATATGTGCCACCCAGCGCAGACTTTGCTTGAACTGTTCTTACTTTGCCTTTATCGCACATGATGTACTTTTCCTCCTTACTGTGGATAAATTAGATGCAAATTAACTTTGGAGGGCGTGAAGATGCATCATAAGTAAACGTCTGGCTGGGATAGGGATAAAAGGTCAGTTTGAACTTGTCCTTATGGGATGTCTGGAAGGCAAGTTTCCTATACTGTAATATAGACAAAAGAAATCTTTCGTCTCTACTGTAGCTTATTTGTTTACTCAAACCCACATGCATGGAAGAAAGCTGATAGGGCAGCAATTTTCATAACAGACCTAAGGTAGAGTTACATCCTCTGGTCCGTACACAGGAAAGAGCAAATAAGGCAGAGCTTCAAATACCAACCTCAGATATACAGTATGTGGGACTGCCCAGCAGACTGGAGATAAATATGTAGGCAGATTCACCCCTTGGCTTGGCTGTTCTCTCATCAGATACCTGCTTGCATTCTGTGAGATGTGTGTGGGCCAAAGGCAGGAGCCAAACAGTGAGTCCATCCAATGCTAAGCTTCCTGCATAGAACAGCATCTGCTGTTCAGTCTCTCTCCCTCTTCATGCTAGAATTGTTTTAATAGTTCCTGCTCATACTGCATATTTGTATTCCAGTTGTCAATTACTGTAAAATGCCTTGAGCAGTTTTTTATATATATAAATCTGGTTGACGGATAAAATCTAGTTTATTACAAATGCTTCTGTAAAACCAATCAGAAGAAAATCTAATATTTCTTTTTATAATTTGGCCAAAAGAGGGCGCTGTTCAACAAATATTTGCATCAGTCCCAAATTTCCTTTCCCTCAGAATTTCAAAATGTAGCAGAACAAAGTTATTTCTCTTCCTGTTTTTCAGTTTTTAAGATCTTGTAGTCCAAGACTATAATGCAAATAATTACTGGAGGGGAATAAAATTAAAGCCCGGCCATCAAGAAGCAAATAGTAACACAAATGGATTACTGAAACAGAAAAACTAAAGACACAAAAGACACAATGTACAAATTGAACACTACATTCTTTTACATATACCCGTATATTTATTTTTTAAAGGCATAGAATCTCCAAACTAAAACATGTAACTGGTAAATATTAACAGAAGTGTTATATTGTGCATGCATTTGTGCATATGTGATTACAATCCATATAAACCTTTTCTCTTTAAATGCACAAGTTTACCATTTCACAGTGTTAACTCTGAAATATGGGCTTGTCGCCATGTACTCTATAATTCAAAGCAAACCTGAATTCGACTTGGAGGGTCCCCATGCAAAGCCCCCAAACCGAGCTACATGCAGAACAAATTGTCCAAATCCACGGTAAATTTACTCCTGAAGAAAACTGTTCTCACTACTGTTCAGGAGGCAAGCCTGGATTATTTTGGAGGCTTGGGGACGCTAGTGGGTTATTAGGGGAGGAGATTGATGCTCACGTCTTTAGCAGGCAGGTTTCACATCCTATGATCCTAGTTCCTGTCCTGTGTGTTGGCGATCGCAACTGCTGGCCATTTTTAAAGATCAAACAGCATAAAAGAACTGGCTGCCCCAGTTTAATAGGTAAAGATGCAGCAATGAGAGAGGTCATCTGGCCCTTGTTGTCCCACGAGCCTCTTCCTGCAACCCTTATTCTACCCCCACGCCCTGATTGCCGGCAAGCAGCTTCTGAATTAGAGGCAGTTTAGCAGAGAAATGCTTCTCTACTTATCTCTAAACTGCCTCTAAACATTGTAGTGGCTTTCTAGCTGGCAGACAAGCAGCTTCTGAAGTTTACCAAAGTTAAACTGCCTCTAAACATTGTAGTGGCTTTTGTTAGCTTTTTAGCTGGCAAACTTCAGAAGCTGATGGTCAGGGAGCAGGGGTGGAAGAAACTAACCAAAGCCGCTACAATGTTTAGAGGCAGTTTAGCAGAAGCGCAGAGGAGTGCTTCTCTGATAAACTGCCTCTAATTCAGAAGCTGCTTGCCAGCAATCAGGGAGCAGGAGTGGGATAAGGGTTGCAGGAAGAGGCTTGCAGGACAGCAAGGGCCAGATGACGCCTCTTATTGCTGCATCTTACTGGGCTGATCACTTACTTTATGTTTGCCTAGTGATCAGATCACAGAGAGAAGAGGCTTGTTTCGTTTGATCACTGTTTAATGCCCAGCAGTTGTAATTGGGGAATCGGCATTGGGTAGGATTTCCCTGCCCTCACTCCTATCAAGAGAGAGGCGATGGAGACAAAAATATGTGGTTTCCCAATGCAGGAGTTTACCGCGTTTTGCATGGGAACAGGTGTATTCAACTTGAGCCCACGCTTTCATCAATCTCATGGGGACAGGTCAATTTGAACTTGACTCCATATTTGGAATAACCCGAATCCATCCCAAAGTAAATGGAGTGCATGGGGATGCGCCCTAAGGAAAAAAAAATAAGAGAATAAAATGTACTGTTTTTGCTTTGATATGAAGAACACAACACTGATAATTCAGCCACCAAACCTTGTAGATCAGAGAAAGCTGCTTCTGCATTGGGTGATACAGGTCAAAATCTCAGAGGCTGTTCTTCCTCAAAACCAATGGCTGACTTAATTCATAAACCTAACCTGACTCTTTTGATTTCCAAACCTATAGAAGATGTTCATTTCTCCTCCATTCATTATTCTTCAGTTCTTTAAATTGGGGGGGAAAGCAATATGCTACACAGCTAAGAAAACAGGCCAGTCTTATTATTAACTAGGTTAATTAGCAGATGTTAAACTAGATTTAAATCAATACTGTAGACATGATACAAGATTAGAGTTCAGTGGAAGTTGAAAATGAAGCATCACGTCTAATGTAAAGTACAAAGGAAGACAAAATCACAAGGAAAACATTACAGGTGATTCAAATCTAGAAATGGGCTCTCTGTGGAAGAGACTTTTTAATTATTTAACCCACTTTTTCACTCATCCTTTCTTATCTCAAATCTTGATATATCTGACCATTTTCTAACCCTGCCAACCTTACTCATAGATCCGTTTCACTGTGCCTGTTAATCACCTTCCTACTGGCATCTGTCTCCCTTAGCCTCTCTAGCTCTGGGATCTATTCCTCTATAGCCTGTCTCCAAAAAAACACATAGGTCCATACGATAGATGTAAAACTTTAATGTCAGCTGAACTGCAAACTGCAGATTAAATGGTAGATGTGTTAGCATGCATACCATATTTGCGCATAACGCTCAGTTATTTGGAAACCTGAGCTTCAAATAACTGTTACAAAACTAAATTGTGCTTCCTAGTCAAGCAATCTCTGCCAACACTTTGTTGCCAAAGACTATGCCATAATTAACTCTTTTAAAAAATAAAAGCTAATCTGCAAGATACAACCTACTCAAAAAGCTTCTTAGCGTGACTGTGAAGTGCTAACATAATTGCTACCAAAACAAGTCTACACTATTAACATCAATACAAGAACTAAGTCTGCAGCCCACCACATTAAAATTGAATAGCACAGTGTTACACTCATTTTCTAATTACTACTCTTAGTAGGCCTTTCACCCCTAAGCACTACACGTAGGAAGAAGTATGTTTTAAAAAGGAGCAATTTTCACTATGCTCATTAGAAGGCATAATTAATGCTCAAAATACTGGTTTTCCCAGTAATAATGTAAATAAATGAAAATGTAGAGAAACGTAAATAATAAATAAATAAATAATATACGGCTGTGAGAGTTGGACCACAAGGAAGGCTGAGTGTGAAAGACTTGATGCTTTTGAATTGCGGTGTTGGAGAAGACTTTTGAGAGCGTCTGGACTGCGGTGAGATCCGATCAATCAATACTAAAGAAAATTAGTCCCTGGAAGGAATAATACTGAAGATGAAGCTTAGAAATTTTGGCCACATAATGAGAAGACAAGACTCATTTGAAAAGGCCTTGATAGTGGTCAAGACCGATGCTGGCCAAGAAGAAGAAGAAGAAGAACTTCATTCCACTTTCAGAGAGAACATATCGGCAAAGAGACTAGTTATTTTCTTTCCACATTATTTTTATTTATATTAAATTTATAAACTTTAAAATTTTACACAAATAAAGGAAAATGACTCAGTCCAATATGCATACATTATTCCATTGAACCTTTTCTCATCTTCTCCTTTCCCACATTATTTAATGCAAAGGTGGATTTTATGAATTAGATAATGCTGATGTGCTCTGAAAATGGACTGAAGCTGGATTAAAATTTAGGTATGAATGCTGCCTTCCAGAGCAAAAGAACGCATCAGAAGAAGAAGAGTTGGCTTTTCTACCCCACTTTTCTCACCCACTTAAGGGGACTCAAAGCGGCTGACCAAGCTTTTCTATTCTTCTCCCCACAACAGAACACCCTGTGAGGTAGTTGGGGCTGTGAGAGCTCAGAAGAGAGCTGTGACTAGCCCAAGGTCACCCAGCTGGCTTCATGGGGGAGGGCAGAATCAAACCCAGTATTCCCAGATATGAGTCTGACTCCCTAACCACTAGACCAAACTGGCTCACTGGCAGTCTGGAGGTAAGAAAAAGACAGGACAGAGGCAGATGAGATGGATAGTGTTATGGATGCAACCAACTTCAAAGGATAGTCAAGGGTAAAAGGGCCTGGGCTGCTATTGTCCATGGGGGTCACAACAAGTTGAAGATGACTGAACAACTGGACAATAACAATACTGTTCTGTGTTGTTGTTTTTTCAAAATACTTTCCATGGACTTGATTTGTTTCCAATCCCAAAAAGTGCTGCATAAATCAATTCAGTGCATATCAAGAAATGGATTTCATGGTAAAACTGGGATTAAATTGGCCACTGATTTGCATTGTATTGACTCATCCTCTTTACAAATACATTAACTTGAATAGGGAACTGGCCTCTCAATGTAGGTCAACGGAGGGGGAAATATGCATTAAAATAAGCACAACACGCCCACCCCAAAAAGGATCGATGTACCATGGAGGACAATGCTGAAACATGTATATGCCCTGCTGAAAGGATGAACTGCATGCCCGGAGGGACGTTTTTCACAACCTGCAATTCTAAACACACCAGTGCCATGCCAAAAGTCTGAAATAACAACCCCATTACACAAGCTCGGGATTTTTTTTAAAAAAAAGCTGAGTATAATGCTAATTCACACAAATAGAATGCCTGGAAGTTGTACCAGTGCTTTCTGCCCACCCGCCCCCAACAGAGGTTTTCACATATCACAGTGTGGAACCTTATAAATGGCACGGGTGAAAGCTGGCAGATAATAAGTCATTCTATTGCAGGAGCCTATTACTCACTGGCAGCCTGCTTTGAAAACACTGTGTTTGAAGGCACATCAAAACTGTGTGCATTGGGGGGGGGGAGCAGAAACTGAAGATCTTTTTCTGCACAAAAGGAGTTTTGTGTATAACAAAAAAGTATGCAGAACTAAGATTATGTGCACCAAAATGTGTACTATGTATTATATGTCACACCAATACACATAAGGTACCTCCAGACGTGGGTAAAAACCCATTACATTTGCAGGACTATACTGGGATTGCCACATATATTTGTGGCAATCCCAGTATAGCCCAAGGCTAGTCAAGCAAAAACTCACTGGATCACTATTATGAAAAATCCAGCAATGACGCTGAGTTTTCCATAACAGCTATTGCTTTTATGTATCTTCCATTTCTTTGTGGATCCCTCCTCTTGCAAATATCTATATTCAAGAACCACCCAAAAACAAACAAACAAACAAAGAGAAGTGAGTGGAAGTTTCCTACATATGATTTTTTTTTTCCTAAGAGGAAAGAGATAAGAACCTGGTACTTTGCTGGGATTGCCTCCTGCTTCCAATCACACCATCACCAATTAGAGCATAAACACAGCAAATGCTAGCAAACAGATTGAATGCACATGTGAAGCCAGTAACCCACTCTGCTGCAATCCAAAGTTCACACCTTTTCATTTCTATCCATGTAATTTGTGGAAAGTCAAAAAATGAAATAGATACAAATGAAAAAGTGTGGGAAATAAGAGCTGTAGATGGACTGAAGAGGGTTTAAAATGAAGTTGTGATCATGTGCAGAAGGAAAATATGTAAATTGATGTATGACTGAGCCTTTCTAATTAGTAAGGCACTCTTTAGGCCTGGCACTAGGGATGTGCACAAATATTCCTAACATTCAAAATTTGGCCAAATTTGACCAAATTCAGACATTAGAACTCTAATCGAATGTTACAATATCCGTATGCTAGCATTCAAACGAATACAAATGTTTCCGGACATTCGTACAAATAGTTATCTGTTCATATCAGATACGTATTTACAGTATTCATATCAGATACAAATCTGTTCATATCAGATACATATTGAATGTACGTACGAACAGATTTGTATCAAATAGAATTTTACCTCATTCAGATGTGATCAATTCATACGAATACAGATTTTTGAACATTCGATTCATTTCAAATTGAATGCCAAAATTTTGTTTTGTGTACATCCCTACCTGGCACCCATCTTTTTAGAGTAACTGAATCTGAGTTCCCAGAGCTGTACAGAATGCATATACATACGTAGACACTTGAAATATTTCTATTATGAAATTTTCATTCTGCCTCTGATGTACCTTTACAGGTATAAATTTGACATTTGCAAAGCTCACCTGTATTTTATATCTCAACATTATTCTATATATTTTGACATATATTAACTTACTTTCCAGATTAATGTTCAGAAATCATTAAAAGGACTTTCTCAAAATCAGAAAGTTGTTTCAGAACAGCAAGGCTAAATTTTATTTTGAATCAACTGTGACGGGCAGCATTGCTGATGACAGCTGCTGGATGGAAGGAGCAAAGTAAAAAGACAGTTGAGAAATGGTATAGTTATGTTACAGAACAGTACATATTGGATATTTCAATGTATTACAGCTATGTGTACACGATTCTAAATGACAGGAGACAGAAGATTGCCTTGTTGACCTGTCTGTCAGAATGCTGCACCATCAACTGAAGAATGGGATTGTGAAGATCAAGAGTATATTCCACCACCCATGAGAGGGTACTGAATAAAGTTGGGGGGGGGAACAAGATGGGGTTTTCCCATTTTTTTAATACTTGATTTCTTTTCCACTTTTTCATTCCATAGTTATATGGAGGAGATAGAATATATTTGTATTTGGATATAAAACAAAGCATATGAAAAAGCATACCGTAAATAATTATTTTTAAAAAAATCAAAATGTTGTTGTTGTTGATAACGATGATAAAAAAACATTAAGCAACATTAACATTGATTAAATTTGCCCAATACTTTTATCTGATAAAATCTACCTGTGGGTTAGATTAACATGGAAAGAAAATGACAGGTCACTTTACTGCTGGGTTCTTCCACTCTGACGATGGATTGAGGATGGATTAAACCTTTGGTGCGAACACAACACAGGTTGAGAACAGACAGCCTAGCATTTCATCTTTTACAAGGTTTTTATTCTACCTCTTCCTTGAAGAGCTCAAGAGGTGGTGCACACCATTCTGCACTCCTTGGTTTTACCCCCGGAGCCACCCTGAGATGGAGGTCAGGTTGAGAGGCTGTGACTGGCCCAAGTCCACTCTTTCATGGCAGTGCTGGGGGTCAAACTCTCTTTCTAATAGCATTCTAGCCATTGTGCTACATTGCTTTACTTTATAGTTGACTGTGAGTATATTAATGGTCTTAACAGTGCAGTGCACTAACCCAGTGGGCATTAGAAAAAAGCGGAACACCTCCTCTGCCCAAATGCAGAAATTGATTCAGGTCCTAATTTGGTAGTGGCTCCATCTGCAGCCATCCTACCAGAGGTTGCCTGGAAGTGGGACATGTGAAGGGTAGCTGAACAGGAAGATTGAGTCATGTGAATATGCAGATCTATCCTATGACAATTTCACTTGCTCAGGTGTTGGCATTCTGTCAGTTTTATGCAACACTGAAACCTATGTTCTTATCCATTTTCAGTATCAGCAGCATTATAGATTTAAATAGCTTAAATGCAGCCTAACTGACACACACAAAAGACAAGAGAGGTTCCTTAACTATTTATCCAATTTTACAATTACTTCCCTAGCCGTACATTTTGAAAGGAGTGCTGGAGCCTGTTTTGTGAAAATGCTATTTAGCATTGTCACAGAATCTCTGATTCCACCAGACTAAGAAAACATAGATTTTTAGACCACAGCCATTAGGCATCTCATCCAACAGTGACACTAAAGACAGCAGAACAACTCAGGACAAAAACACACAAGCTCAGAAGCGAACCACATGTGCCATTAAAATCTATTTTTATCTCACATCTTCATCTGACATTTGAAAGCTTGGCAAACCTATGCAAAATGGGGCATGAAATTAAACCAAAAAAGCACGCACACGATTCCTCATCTTCCTCAGACTCATTTCCCTGACTTTTTCTGTTTTATCCTCCAGTGGGGCAGCAACTGACAGAGCAATGCTCAGTCCTCATGTGGTATTTCTAAGGTTCCATTTTGGGGGCCAGGGCGGGTTTTTTAACTTTTCCAGTAGCTTTCTCCTACTGTCCCGCTCTCCAGGTTGTTAGTTTTCACTCCCGCCAAGTGAGTTATGTGAAGGTGTCCTCTCAAGGCAGCTTGAAATTCTCTCCTAGTTTCACCCACCCCACCCCCACAAAATGTTTTCATCTAACAAAAACCTTGGAACTTCCTAAAACTACCCTTTTGTGTGTGTGCATGCACACTTGTGTATGTGTGTGTACAATCCCTGAACATAAGCAAGGGAAGTCTTAAGTTCTAAGGGGGGAACCGCTTATGAGCCAGTATGGTCTAGTGGTTAGGGAGTCACACTCTTATCCGGGAATACCGGGTTCGATTCCACCTTTCCCCATGAAGCCAGCTGGGTGACCTTGGGCGAGTCACAGCTCTCTTCTGAGCTCTCACAGCCCCACCTACCTCACTGGGTGTTCTGTTGCAGGGAGTACAATAGAAAAGCTTTGTCAGCCGCTTTGAGTTCCCTTAAATGGGTGAGAAAAGCGGGGTAGAAAAGCCAACTCTTCTTCTTATAATTGCATTATTCATTAGATTAGAGGGGATATTTTAAGACTTACTTTGTGCTCATGACAGTGAATTATCCATGGCCTATTTCTTTTTCAATATAATTAGCAACGTGTGGGTGTGTGCAGAAGTCTGTTTATATGGGGTTTTTGATTACTGTTGGTCCACAAGCATCCCTATAAATGCTTCATTCACAAAGCAGCACTTAACTGCTTGTTTGCTACCCCTGTATTCATAAAGGAGATTAATGCTCATTGCTCTCACTTCAGCAATCCCAGAAGACCTTGCCTGCAGCGAAAGGGTCCTGCATGATTTAGACTCCTACAATACAGGCCTGCAGTTTACAGGAAATGGGGCAAGGTAGATTAGCAAGTTATCCTTCTCTTCAGATGACAGTATATTATATAAGCCAGTGACTTGTGATTTCCCCCTCCCCTCCATTAGAATCTCTCAAGGTGAGAATTTCTAATCATTTCTCCTTTATGCAGCTTTGTATAAACCCCCAGACTGCAGAGCAATGGTTTGTCATTAACCGTTTCAAAAAGAATATCCTCTATAAGCTTTACTATAGTTAAATAATGTCTTGGCAGAAACAAAGTGTGTTCAAACACAGTCATTTGCCACCAGTCTCCCAGGATAATATAATCAAAGAAAAAAGTACCCTAGCTTTGCTTTTCCAAAGTACAATCTCAGGCACCAATGCTCAGTTACTATCAGCTTGGCCACTGCATTTCCATCTTTGAAGCTCTATGATGTAAGTGAACCCTATCATGAAATTAGGTTCTTGGCAAAGAATGTTAGGGCAAGTTGCCACCTGGACCCAGAATCTGGCTATCAGAAGGATTCTTCAATTTGACAGTATCCAGTGGGACCACTTCCAGGACTCCATCATGCCACTGGCTGAATGAAAACCCCAAGTCTTGACTAGTAGAGCGCTATTGCAGATATGTTTTAGACCTATTTGTAGAGTTCTACAACCATACTAATGATGTCTGTTCCAGTCCAGGCACTAGCATTTCCACTCCTCATCCAGAACAAGGAAAATGTCATAGCCTCATCTTTGAAGTTTATTCAGGCTTTGAAGATCACTTTCAAAATGCTGACATAGAGACAGACATGCTACCTTTAAAGATTGTTCTGCTCAGTCTCACCCTTTAGATGTCTGAGTGAAGGGGCCTGGGCCGGTTGCTGGCAGGGGTGGATGGTGCCTTAGCCAGGGAGGCAACTATGTGGACTAGAACAGCTACGGCACCTCCACATTGCTGCTAGTGTTGGTTCAGGATCGAGAGTGTCCTTCCCCTTGCTGTGCTTGGCCTAGGACAGGCTGCAGCAGAATGGTTAAACCACTCCAAACAGCTAGTGAAGGTCTCTACAGGGAACCCTTGTATTGCTGCCATATCATTCTGAGTCAAGACCCTGTCCTTGTTGCCAGTATCTTCATCGGGAGAGCTAGTTCAAAGAGGAACAGCATTATAGTCAGTTTAGACAGCATTCACTAAAACTTTTACGTGGGGGATACCAGTTAAAAAATTGGCAAACTGATTTAATGACCAAAGATGTTACCAGCACTTCTGTTTTGCTTTTGTGGTATTCTATGCCGGTTTTCAAATTAATCTATAATTTCTGGCTGACTATTTTTAGAGGATGAATTGATTCTTTAAGCCTATTCATAGGGCATAACATGGGGCATCATACAGTGTGTCCTCCGCAACGGCACAAAGAGACATGAATCAGCTTTTGGTCTGTTCTTTGCACCTGGGTCCTGTGCTGTGTTCCATCCTTTTTCCTTTATTTTGAAGCAGTTATTCTCATACACATTTTTGCAGACATGTTAAAGGGTAAATGGTCTTTTAACAATGGTGTCTTTATCATCTGGGTCACCGTAGCAGATGATAAAGACACCATCCACCCCTGCCAGCAACCGGCCCAGGCTCTATGGCTATTAGAGGAGCATATGGAATATTGGTTGGACACCAAGGTAAAAACTGATCCGCATATGGTTGCTCATGAATGTGGAACATTCACCCCAGGTCAGTTCTCTAGTATGCAAGCACCACACAAGACAGAAAGCATAATTACTGGTACTATAAGATCCAGTATATAATACACCAAACTCTGAATGAGAACCAACAGACTAATAGGGACTGAAATCTGTAATATGGTATTAAAACTTTAATTGAGATTAGCTGTTACATTTCAGAATTCATAACTCACACTTGGAGCAATGGTGGTTGCTCCACAAATCAAAAGGCAAACCAAAAAACTTCTTTAGCTATTATAGTATCAGTACAATACCCCATGGAGCATAGATACAGTATTCTGATGGTACCCAACATTTGGAAAGACTGTCGCCACATGCTATAGCCATTGACTGCCACCATACTTTAAGAGTTTTCGGTTTTAAAGAAAAAATGCCCAGACTGATTTTGCTACTTGATAAGCTTGAAACATAAAATAAACAGTGGGCATAATTCCATTCAGGGAATAGCTTGAGGACTTTTGGTGGGATGGGTTAGGAACTTGTTATAATAAAAGGCTCAGCACGTCTTTTCCCCCTTTGCTTTCACTAATTGCTGTTTATTTTTATTCACTTTCATCTAACAAAGAGAAACTTCATCCTAGCGCCCTAGTACAGGGGTCGGCAAACTCATTAGTCAAAAGAGCCAAATATCAACAGTACAATGATTGAAATTTCTTTTGAGAGCCAAATTTTTAAAACTTAAACTATATAGGTAGGTACATTGTTATTAACCTGATTAGGGTACTCCTAAGCTGGAAGAGCCACAGTCAAGGGGCCAAAGAGCCGCATGTGGCTCCCGAGCCGTGGTTTGCCTACCCCTGCCCTAGTAGAAAGAGGGTTAGAAGCCTATCAGGGAGGGGGAAAGATCCAACACAACCACATGCACAATCTTCACCTTCATTCCAGTTCTTCCTCAATGTCAGAATGCATGTGTGATGATCACGTTATAAAGTAGATTAATATTATGTAGTTTAACCCCTGTTGTGTTGCTGATAGATGGCGAGTGAGCAGGGCTGGTTGTGTTCTTTGAGAGAGGGGAAGAGGTTAGCTCCTTGTGAGAACCAGTGAGAGCTTGCCAGCAGCTTGACTGGGAAGGTATATACAGTATATTCTGGCATATAAGACTACTTTTTAACCCAGGAAAATCTTCTCAAAAGTCGGGGGGTCGTCTTATATGCTGGGGGTCATCTTCTTATGCAGCGAGTATATCCCGAACTCTATATTTTAACTGGAAGAGTTGGGGGTCGTCTTATACGCTGAAATATACGGGTAAGTGGTTTGAATCACAATCATGAAGTTCACTGTTTATAAAGACTTGAATAAGAACAGGGCCACTATTTATAAATTTTATTGTAATGTACCCTGTGAGCCCTGGGTATAGAACAGGCTAGAATTTTAAATAAATATCCTCCCCCTTCTTTCTTCTGTTTCCTTCTGTATGTGCAAACTTCATCACAAACTTGAAAAAAAACCAAATCTGGCTAACTTATCATGAAAACAGTTCTCTTCATAACATAACAGCAAAGAAAAAAAAAAGGAAAGTAAAAGTAAAAAAATCCTAAGTTCATTCCCCTGTCATTAACTATAACTTAGGATGTGACAAATGAACTGAGCCACAGAGAATGAGACCACACACTATGCAGAATATAACATACATGTAGGACAGTGTTTCTACCTACCCCACAAGAAAATCCAGTATAGGCAGGTGACTTTGATATATGCAATCTCTACACCTGGCACAAAGAGAAAAGGATGACCCTATCTACCATCAGATCTTTAAATGGACCATTCAAAATATCATTTGCCAAGGAACAGCCTGAGCCATTCCAACTGCTAAAAATTCCTAACTTACATATTTATGTACATGGACAGGAAGAAGCAAAACTTCAGTCAGGGCCGGGTCCTGCCTTGACCATATCTCAGTTTTATATTTTTTTTACATGAGTCAGAAACTACAACGATGCTCTTCAGAGAGAGACCACCCAATAGTTTAATTAATGACACCACAGAACTAGCCAACAGGGAGGTATGTACATATAAAGCCAAAATGGATAGCTTTGTAGAACACTGTGATACTGAGGCCATTAGAAACCTCACAAATTGGACGTTGTAAAATACCTTATGTTGTATCTGCATAAATCACCTCCATGAGTTGGAGGGAGGAGAATCGGCCACCTCTGCCATATTGTTTCTTTTCCAGAGCTTAAGGGGGAAAATAATTTCTGTCTTGAAAAGTCTTGCAAAGACATTTACGATTAAGAGAAATACATGATACTTAAATGAGATACTAAATGTTCTTTTTTTAAAAAGCTGAAGTTTAGGAAGAAAAATTCCAAGCCAAAATAAACGATTAAAAAAAAAATCCTTTCAGGACTTTTACTGCTGTTTGTTTTCACAACTGATATAGACAGACATTGCACACATTTAGATTTAACAAGTTATGCTTCAGTTCTTCTCAACACATTTAAGAACAAAACACTAGAGCTCATGTTGAATAGTTTATAAGCAATAGTGAATAATTTTCTCTATGCACACAGCTTTAATTTTCCCATAGGTTAATGGATGCCTTTCATTCTCATGGGTGAAAAAAAGGCATTTGGGGATTAGCACCATGAAGGTCTGTGATCAGACATAACACAAGAGATGCCTGGGAGAGACAGTTGCTCTGGTCACACCTTCACTTTAAACCTTCTTCAGTCCATCTTCAGCTCTGACTGCCCACACCTTTTCTTTCTATCCAATTTACTTCTGGACTTTCCACCTTCCATTTGTGAAAGTCCACAAATAAAACAGACAGAAATGGAAAAAGTGTGAGCAGTGATAGACTGAAGATGGATTGAAGAAGGTTTAAAGTGAAGGTGTGACCACGGCCAGTATGTGGCCCTTGTTTACCCAAGGAGCAATATCTTATAGTGGTTTGCCCTCCTATGTGATGACTTGGTGAGCCTGAATAGTTTGGCTCTCCAATAAAATCCTGAGGCATTGTTTATCCTAATGACAAATACTGAGCTATTTGAACAATAAAATTACCCAGCTCTAAGTGCACATCTCTACCCAGTCATGAAAAACAAGACAAGACCCCATTTCAATGTTGACCTATATTTGAATTTCTTTTTTAAAAAAAACCTTTTTATAATAGCAGAGACAACAAATACTTCCTCAAATCACACAGTTGGAGTACACAATTTAAAACTATTTAGCTGATACCCATGCATGTGCACACAGCAGGTGTCAATGTAATTTTACTAATACACTTTTGTTTTATCACAAATGAGAAAACTATTTTTAACTTCCAAGGTATTAACTAATTCATGATGTTGCAGTTTGGAGTATGATGCACACTTCACTACCAACTGTTTTCCTGAACAATTAATCTGCTGAACAAATTTAACTTAAAGTATACATCTGTTGATGAACAGGACACAAATATCCAAAATGTCCGTCTCATTCTTTTATATCATGCAATAAAACATTTCAAAATAAGTCTGTACAATGAAACAAGGCATAATTCCAAGCTGACTTGCTTAGTTGAATGCACAGTCAGTATAATGTGACCTTATGAACTAGTTAAGCAGTTGGTGCAAGGTGCTTTTGGGCTTTTGATGATTGCATCTACTCCACTGTAATGGTCAAAAAGAAATGTTTTGCAGTGCAAAATCTGATGACAGATTTGTCTACCACCCATAGTTCTGAATAATTTTGTTATACTGCTGCACGGAGAACAACCAATGCCTGGCAATGACCATCTATGGCTGTTATCAAACTTCTCCTCCTTCCATTTCAGAAGCCTTGCATAATCACCCTGAAAAGAACATATGAATGTAACTCCCAACTGGCATTCTTTAGTACTTTGGGTGCTTATATGTTCAGAAATCTACAATAAAATAAATGATGCCTAGATCAGCTATTCACAATCTGTCAACCAGCTGACTCACACTGTCCTACTCAGCTGAGGTCAGGATTTCCATGTAGTTAGAAGAACTGTGCAGTACATGGTCTTTGCTTACTCATTCCACTGTTTTTGCTGGAGTATGTTGAATCTCTTTTGTTTCATGAATTTACAATAAGCAACTGAATAGAGAAGGCTGTCATAAAGTTTCCAACTATTGCTTGCCTGCCATAACATTCAGCAATAGCAACACAGAGGCATGGAGGACATGGCGCCTCCTCTTCATGGTCAAGCAGGACCACTTTGCCATGACTTTCCTAAGTAAGCTTTCTCACAACTTTGATGACTTCTAGAGCCTGTCTGGTCTAGTGGTTAAGGAGATGGACTCTTATCTGGGAATACGAGGTTTGATTTCACCTTTCCCCATTAAGCCAGGTGGGCTAAGTGGGAGTGCTCCACCAGTAGTCTCATTCACCTGCAGACACCAAGGGCAACGGCAACCATACTCAGCTTCTACCAACAAAGCAACTGACAAAGCTTTCCATTTCCCACAACAGAACTGCCTGTGAGGTAGGTGGGGCTGTGAGAGCTCAGAAAAGAGCTATGACTAGCCCAGGGTTATCCAGCTGGCTTCACGGAGGAGAGTAGATTCAAAGCCAGTATTCCCAGATAAGGGTCTGGGTCCCTAACCACAAAACCAAACTGGCTCATAAGAGCACTCAGTTCTGGTTCAGAGCATGGAATGCGGCATCACAACCCCAAAACTTCCACAGCCATAGAAGTCTCTATTCTTACAAAATAATACTTGCTTCCCTGAGACACACAGGCAGTATTGCTCAGATTCCCCTCCACAGTCAAATGAAACATGTATAAAGTCTATAAGAATAACCAATATAGGGGACCAAAGGCAGGGCCTTCCTTCTTATTCTGCCTTCCATATGACCTTAAACAATGTTATTTCATCAAGTGAATCCAAGGACACCACAAATATCTCAAAGCCAATTAGAACTGGATGTGTGATATCAGTGAAGATGGAATCCAGTTCAGTGGAAGAACAAAGTCACTCCCTACTCCCGTGTCTCCACGCAATGAGTTCTGGGATAACACTCCCATGAGCTCACCCTACTTTTGTAGACCACTAAAAACTTGGGGAAATTCTTTTATATGGTAACTTCTAATTATAGAAGATAACAGGCAGCAATAAAGCAGTTAAGCATTCACAGAAAGAGCTAATCTTGTGTCCTTACATCAGACTTTCAAGGTGCTTTCCCCTCAAGGTGCTTTCCAACCTACAACTCAACATGTGTGGTCAGTCTCACCTTTGCTATTTCAAAACTCCTGCTTCCTTATCACTGTCATAAATTCGATTCTTTTCTGCTCCAAACACACTTCTGTTTCTTCAAATTACCCTAGTTCCTCCCACTGGAGGAGAAAACTGTCCATAGTTCAATACAGCAGAATCAGGTTTCATAAAGAAACATTCTATGAACGTCTTTGGTCATGAGTCTGGATGAGAGGAAAGAGATAAGTCATGGGGCCCTTATTTTGGTCCTTATGAGTAGGAGGAGATATGATGATCGGAGGCAGAGAAGGATTCAAAGGAAGAGTGTTAAAAACATTAAGGCTATTGTTCCTTCTATCCCCTCTCAACTTTCAGAATCAGGGGATTCATGTCATCTCCCTACTCACTTGGTGGTGCTGTTGTTAAATGTCAGGTCCATGCAAATAAATCATCTCTCATCCATGATTTGATTGTGGGTAGAAGGGCTGGCTTGGTGTCCATCACAGAAACCTAGGCGGGTGAGCTGGGAGGCTTGGTGCTCACTTAAGTTTGCTCCCTAGAATATCTGGCAGAGTATCAATCCAGACTTGTAGGAAGTAGGGGTGACATAGTCTATTTTTTTTAAAAAATCCATGTCCCCTACTGTCTACCTCCACTCTGCAGCTGAGCTAGAAGGAGTGTTTCTTCTGGAGAAACAGAACATGGCTGCTATTGGGGTACCATTCACCTTACTGCCCAACATCTTCCCTGTCTAAGTTGACAGGGGCTGTCTTGGATGTGGTGTTGGAAGCTTCCTGTACATTGGTGTTGTGGTGCTTCAATTTCCGTGTTGAGGATGCCTCCTCTATGTTATAAGTCCAATACAATCTTGACCTGGCATTCACTACAGAGTGGGAGACTGATAATCTGTTACTAAGGTGGATTTATGGTGAGTCCTTTGTCATGGACAGATCACTTTCTGGTGAACTTTAGGATTATGGTGTCTGTTCTTTACTACAGGAATGCAGTGACTCTGGGGATTAGGATCAGGAAGCATTCTTTTATGGTGATTTTCTTCTGGTCTTCACTGTAGGCTCCAGAAAGTAGCAGTGTGCTCTGAAAATGGACTGAAGCTGGATTAAAATTTAGGTATGAACGCTGCCTTCCAAAGCAAAAGAACACATCAGAAGAAGAAGAGTTGACTTTTCTACCCCACTTTTCTCACCCATTTAAGGGGACTCAAAGCGGCTGACAAAGCTGTGAGAGCTCAGAAGAGAGCTGTAACTAGCCCAAGGTCACCCAACTGGCTTCATGGGGGAGAGTGGAATCGAACCCGGTATTCCCAGAGAAGAGTGTGGCTCCCTAACCACTAGCCCAAACTGGCTCACTTTAAACCTTCTTCAGTAAGCCGGGGTAGATAGTACACAAATAAAACAGAAGAAATGAAAAAGTGTGAGGTGTTGTGATCAGAACATGGACTGAAAAAGGTTTAAAGTGAAGGGGTAGCCACAGCAAATAACAACATGAAGCCATCATTAGAAAATGAACTGGGCAGGGGCCGTTTGACACGGTTTAGAAACACTAGCAGAGTTTCACACTGTTAATAAAACTTCGGGTTAATCCAAAGCAATCTCAAATATACAGCAGCTCACTGACAAAAAGCAGAAAACCATTGGAGCAAGTGAAACATTGCCTTGGCAGGGTATTATGTGGGGGAGGAAGGTTTCCTTCATGGTCAGGCAAGCCAGCACAACTGAAGCCAAATCCTCCAGGACAGTAAGCAGCTATGACTGATACTGTGTGTGAGAGAAAGGCAGAGGGAGAGAGGGAGGGAGGGAAGGAAGAAGGAGGGGGGAGGGAGTGCACGTGCGTGTGTACAATAGTGCCTAGGGCCAAGTACACAAAGTAGTAAAATATGTAACAATGTTAACTAAATACTTTTAGATGCTACATCCTGTCTCAGCCCACCCACGCACACTAGTAACCTCCCATGTGAGTCAACAGATCCTACAGGTACAAAACAGTGCCGCATCAACTCTACAAAAAACTCTATTGCCCACAACTCAGGTTTGGCAGCAGACTTCTAAAAAGCAGTAGCTGCACCGACTCTTCTAAGGAAGAGCACTTCTTCTTCATAGTATTGCTGGTGGTGGGTTCCCTTGAGACTTGATCAGCTCCTGGGCACTTCTAGGCAGTTTTCTTGGGAGAGATGCAGAAGTGGTTTGCCATTGCCTACTTCCAGTGAGAGGCTGGGGATTGAACTGGTAACCTTCTGCTTTCCAGGCAGTTTGTTCTACCACTCTAATCTTTAAGAGCCCCTAAAAAGCTTTGGTACAAAATCATGGTGTTTAAATTGGGTGGGTTATATTTTAAATTGTGTGTGTGTGTTGTGTGCTTTATTGTATGCTGTGACCCTCATTAGAAAATGAAATGAAATTCATGGCAGGAAGGTCTAACAATAGCTACTTGTCCTCATGGAGGCAAACAATTTGTGATATTGAAGATCATATGCCTTTAAAGAAGAGACACCGTAGGAAGATGGCTGGCGCATTCACAACTGGCTGAGCAGCAGGAGCAGAGCAGGAACACAACTAGAAACATTATGTTTACCTACTTGGATGACAGTTTAGTGTGAAACAGACTGGGCCCTGCTCTGGTGAGTCCAAAGGTGGTTCTCGACACATCACTTTAGAAAAGCAAGTCAATACTCCACATGGGGACATTTTGAAACCATGCCTCCTGTCTGCAACACTTCACTTGCTTCCCCAATTCTTTCCATACTCTAGGGTCAAATTATCCCAATTGGTTCTTGTGAATAAGGGAGACCCTTATGTCATGCTCTGAAAAATCTGTCCATTTTATTTATTTATTTATTCATGTGCATTTTTATCCCATGCTATCCCCTAAGGTCCCAGGGCACAGTAGAACATCTAAAACCAACTATAAAAATAAGTATACTAAAACAATACAGTGCCTGAAAGTGAAAGGAAAAGCTGTTTTCTTATTTAGCCAAAAGCCAGGGCAAAGAACTGTGTCTTTACTGCTTTCCTGAATATGTAAAGTGAAGGTGCCTGATGCACCTCAGGGAAGAGACTATCCCATAATCTGGGAACCATCATCCCTTTGCTACTCAAGGTGGTTGTACAACCAGGAGGGTATCCTCTACAGATCTTAAAGCAGGGGCAGGTCTATATGGAAGGTGTTCCTTTTCACACCATTTTTTTAAAGGGTCCAGGCCACTGAAGGCTGATCACACATCAAATTGCCAATCTCCCCCCTGCCTTTGTTCTAGGGTAATTTATTCACCCTCCTTAGGCTTAACCCAAGATGGATATAAGCAGTACTGGGAAACATCAGCAGAAGGAGCAACCTCAATAAAGGTGAGGGGAAAAACTAGGCATCTCATTAAGAAATGAGTAGTAGTAGGATCTCTGCTCCCCTCCCCTTAGAAGATTTTTTTCTTTATTATTTATTTCTGATGGAGTGAACTCAAGACGGGAGAAGAAACATAAAGGAGATAAAGGTGATCATATTCCGACGGTTAGAGCTTGTCACTTCTGCCACCCCCATAACAAAGTAAAGCTCCTGGGCCCAAAATGGCTGCAACTTTGAACTCTGTTGAACCTTTGTTCATGGATGCATCAGGAAGAAGAAGAAGAGCCTGTTAAGATTGTTGAGGTTGCCGCCACCACCATCTTGGGTTCAGGGCAGTCCACCACTTGAAGAGACTACTGGGAAGCAACCCTGGTGCTATAAACAACCACTGCACTATGGAGAAAACAAAGCTGACTGCACTGGGACTTCCTGTCACTAAAGATGTCTTCTACCTGATTAGCTGTATGTACCCTTGAACTGGACAACTAAAAAAAGAGAGAGGACAGGGGTCTGCCCACCAGGGGAACCTGTCCAAAAGCATGGAAGAATGAATATGAGTAGAACTTCAAAGCAAATTCAAAACCATCAATCCTGCACAGAACTCCAAGTGTGCTTTGAGGTAAGGCCTAAATTGGAACAAAGTTGTGTACCCAAAGTTTCTGAAAATCAAGTTCAACTTGAGTTGGAAGCTGAAATCTAGAAGGGTCCAACTGTCCTATTGATCAGCCTTTCCCCTCTGGTGGCCACTGCAATAACAGGCTGATGTACAAGACTGAGCCAGATCCAGCAGATGCTTCTTACAGCCGCCGCCGCCGCCTCCTCCATCATCATAGCAGCACTGGGAAGAATATCTTAGCGTAGTAAGGAAGGGAAATCAAACTTCTACAGTCATAGTTTATTGATTTTATTCATTTTGTTATCTAATATCTTTCGCATCTGCAATATTGTGACCCATCCTGAGATATTCAGGAGAAGAGCAAAAAAGAGGAAAATTAATGCTCCAAGTAAGAATCTGAGACCTTCTGCAAGCAGCTATTCTTTCATCCCACCCCATCCCTCTCTATCCTTTCAGCAATAGAGTTTCTGTGTGTATCAAATGGTACACTATGCAGACCCAACACAGCACATGAAAAAGAAGAGCACAAACTAAGGTTTCAAATAAAAGCTGGCACCATTCTCCAAAAAACCTTTATAGTGAACAGCAAGAGGGACACTATTTTTATCACTTGTCTCCAGTCTACGACTGCAAATACTGTGAAAGCTTCAAATGCAAAATGAAAAGACGCAGCAGCAAACAACTAGGCTCAAAATGAAATACTGAAAGGACAACACAAGCTGTTTCTGCCACTGTGACATCTGCTACTAAAATTTACAAGTATACAGGGAATGGCGCATGAGGGATACATATAATTCTGCAGCTACCATTCACCACATCTGCATTCAACCAGTACTGCCAAAAGACAAGTGTTATCAGAAAACCAGCAGGCAGGCAAAGAAGAAAATGTATTTATATTTCTACCCCACCCTATATTAACAGTCTCAGAGCAGGTCCCAGCAGCAACAAGGAGGACCTTTAAAAAGCAATAAAAGTTATAATGCATCGAACATCAACAACTCAGTGAAAAATCATCTGTACAGCTGCGATTTGTGGACAATGAAGGTGCTTCATATCACACTTGTTTTTAATCCTGGTAGTCAAACCATATGTGGTATTAGCCTGATTTCTGCAGAGATCTTCGCTAGGGGCAACCTACAGTTGCAAAATTGTACTATGTAATCATATTTTTCAATCTGGACACAAAAATGCATCGATGCTTCCAATTTGGCTGGGGTACAAAGTATTTTTAATTGTGAAATCTTTGGCATTAAAAATGGTATCTTAACTGTTATTGTCTAATAAATATTTGAAATTAAAAAATGGTATCTTAATTACTACCTTCTAGTAGTGGAAATCATTCAGTTGCACAGGAAATGAGAAGAAGAAGAAGAGTTGGCTTTTCTACCCCATTTTTCTCACCCATTTAAGGGAACTCAAAGCGGCTAACAAACCTTCAGTTCTTCCCCCCACAACAGACACCCAGTGAGGTAGGTGGGGCTGTGAGAGCTCAGAAGAAAGCTGTGACTAGCCCAAGGAGGGAGGGCAGAATCAAACCTGGTATTCCCAGATAAGAGTCCGGCTCCCTAACCCCTAGACCAAACTGGTTCACAGAGAAGCAATTTGATAAAAACAACTTTTCTAGGGCCTCAAGCAGCAGAAATATTTAACATCTTAATATGAAAAAAACTTCATATGGAGTGTCAGTGAGGGACTTTAAGTTATATGCTTCTATAGGTAATTGTTAAAGGATATGCTCCAATGTTCCTCCAGGTATCAAAGAAAGTTAACCCTCACAAATTTTAACTATCAAAGAGACAGGAATGAGTGTTGGGTCCATCAACTCATGGGATAATGAAAGAACATGCAGACAGTGTTTACTCCTAGAATGATGCCTATCTGAGCCCTAATGTTACCCTCAGTCTGTGCAGCATAGTTTCTCCGAATTCATGAAATTATTCCATGAAGAAAAACCACCTAAGGCACATAAGTAACCATGCATGCAATTCGCTTGAGTCAACTGAGGCAAAATAATTCCTTTTTCTACAGAAAAATAACCTGACATCCAAGATCATCTAAGCCAGCAGTTCTCAACCTTCCTAATGCTGTGACCCCTTAATGTAGTTCCTCATGTTGTGGGGACCCCCAGCCACGGTGGCAGAGCAGCTGGGAGGTGGGAGGGAAGGGCGGCAGAAGGCTCGTCGCGACCCCTCTGAAAGGGTAATTCGACCCCCAAAGGGGTCCCGACCCCGAGGTTGAGAACCACTGATCTAAGCTGATAAACACCAAACACTTTATATAGATCATTCAAATACTGTACTTTACTTCCCACTTCAGGAACTGGGTACTGAAATAGTAGCCACGTATAAATGGTCCCAATAGAGGTTGGTAACGTTACCATGATATTTTTGCCTGTGCTTGCAAAAAGAGAAGGCTGACCAGTCAGTTAAATTATTTGGTGAATCATCCAAACATGTTGTAATAAAACTAGAAAGCAACAATGTGTTGAGGTTCTTATTTATTTATTTTTTAAAGTCTTGTGACTGAAGAATTCTAATATGCCATTCACTAGTCATCATCAACATCATCATCCTATTTCCTATCTTGAAATTCAGCAATGTGGACACATATTCTCTGCTGCCACATTTAGAACTATTATAAAAATCAACAGAAGTTAGTAATAAAGCTAAATAAAAATCTCCTTTTCTGTGGCTGGATGAGAACCAAACTAGGAAAAATATAAAATTTGGAGGACAATGTTAAAGAATGATGGGTGCTCCCAATGAAAACACTTTCTTTAAGAGGGGACACAGAAACTGCAAACTGGAAGCAGGAGTTTCACTGACCACTTCCAGGTTTACATTATGAAAATACGTTTCTGTGGAACATTGGAAAGGAAGTATGATGGACCAAGGCAAGCTTCACTTCTGCTACGATGCAGAAAGACACAAGAAAACCAGGAGCCTGTAAACAGGACTGAAGGAGAGAAGGACAACGCAAACATTATGTCAAAATTCTCTATTAGTCACCCCATTTTATCATATCTGCATGAGAAGAGAAAATTACAACCGTTAATAATAAAAAAGGAAATTGAGCTGTTTGATTTTTAAGTATTTTTTAATTCAGGTGACCCATAAAAAGAAGTCAAGATCTAACAACATCCAATGCAAAATTGTTTTGTATGCTCAAGCATTGCTCCCTTGATCTTGCATGTAGATATTTCTGCAGTAAACTGAATGCACAGAGCAACTAGCAGCATCCAGCATTGCATCAAGCAACAGTTTTAAACACAACTAAATAATTGTACCTACCTTTCCAAAATCACGGACATCAAACAAGTCAAATGCTTCAAAAAGTTCACTCTTCTTCATTCCAAATGTCTCACAGCAGGCTGAAAGGAATGTTCTTATATTCTTCAAGCAAAGAAACTGAAGATAGAAAATAGAAGTGGAACACTCTTAGCAAAATGTCAGATTATCTCAGAATGTGCACAGTTATTTTTTAACACATACAGGAAGCTCTTAAAACCTTAGTAAGTCTTCAGTGGTCAGGTTTCCTTATATAAAGCTCACAAAGCTCACTTTAGCTCACAAAGGGGTTTGGCAGTAAAATTCAGTTTCCTTCTGCTGTTTCGTAGTAGCTAAAAATATGACACCTGAAGCTAATGCTTCATCTTGAATACTGAAACATCCATTTGTTTGTTTGTTTGCATTTTTATCCCACCCTATACCCAAGGGTCTCAGTACATCCATAGTACATTTCAAGAAACCAATCAACACTAGGAATGTGCACAAATATTTGTAACATTCATTATTCATAAGAATTTGTTTGAATGTGGACATTCATATGAATAGTTCAGACATTCGTTAAACAAGGGAGATGGGAAAGTGGCTCTGCCAATCACATCCGCAATGGATCCATACTGCATTTAACATGGATTGAGAGTGGATTAAAAGTGGATTCAGATTTGACACTTCATGTTACAGGATACGTATCAGATATGTATGTGTTTGTGTCAGATATGTATCGAATACCTATTTGTTCATATTGGATACATATCGGATATTTGTGTGAATTTGAATGAATACATTCGTATCGAATCAAATCCTACCACATTTGGACGAGATCTATTCAAAAGAAGATGGATTTTCTAAGATTTGATTCTTTACCAATCAACTGCCCCAAACCCATTTGTTCACATCTCTAGTCAACATATTGAAAAGAGCATATTTTAGCTCTCTACATTTTACAGCTATACAAGCTTCAGGCCCTTAAAAACGACTGGCACAGCACAATTATATAACATCAATACAAGCACCTTGTGAATCCTTACATGATAAGATAGTTCATTAGAATTCTTGTTAAACAGCTTCTGTAAATAAAAGCACTGTATTCACAGATTCAAAAGCTCCATAAACACATCCTGTGTTAAGAGGAATGTACTGCAATTCCACCTGAGTCATGCAAGTATGATTTTACAGTTAACTTGAACAAAAGTGAAAACTAACACACATGTAGCAAATTGACATCTTGTACCCAATACGTTCTAAGAAAATCTACTACTCTAAATAGCTCACAATTCAAAAGCAGATAATTATTTCTCAACTGGGTTTTAAGCCTCCTACACTCTAATGGCATCTCTGCATCATTGCTTTCCTACCTTTCCCCACTATCATCATTGAGTAAGAGGATGAATTTTTGACAGCTGTGTGCAAGAATGAAGTTAGATAAGTGTGTTTAAGAATCCTGTTTCTAGAATAACTGAAGGGCAGAAACAGTATCAAACATTCAAATCATCACTGATTAGCCATAAAGGCAACCCAACAAAATAGTCAATGGAGAAATTCAGGATGCTTCCTTGAGCATTCTAATCCCTTTCACATGTAGTCCATCTCTTAAGCACAAATAAGGTACTCTCATGTAGCTTAACATTTTGAAATTAAGGATATTTTTTCCTACAGCAGCCCACACAGAACCACTGTAACTTGGAATATTGTCATTCTGAAACATACTCTATGGTCTATATTACATGACCAGGCAGGACCAGTGTCCGCAGCATGCCCATGGCCAGTTCTTCCAAACCTAGCAGAAATGCCTTTCCAAGTCTTTTTAACAGCACTATAACTGACCATTACCAATGCTGGCTAGGTCTTGGTGGAGTTGCAATGTAAGGCACTCAGAAGACATATACCTTGAAGGAAATCTGTGCTACAATATTCAGTGTCTAAAATACAGAGAGGTTGCCAGATAGATCTTTCCAGGAAGAAATTCTTCTGTCATGATCAAGTATCTACAATGTTCAAGAGTAGGGGAACTATGGGCCTTTTTGCATGTACCACTAAAGCACAGCAAGGAGTTCAGAAGCCTCTTTTACATACCTTGGTGTGGTCCAAAGGAGGCCCTGCTCCCTGCTAGTGTGTTCCATATACATTAGCCACAGTACATACTGGACTAGGTGGCACAAAATGGCTGCCTAGACTAGGATACCAGTACACCTAGACAGGAATATCAAAAGACTGGCCACTGAACCAGATCATGGAGGTGTGCAAATGTAACCCACTTCCATAGTCTGGTTTCCTGTGAAGGACCAATTTCAGAAGTATTCCTTGTTACACCACCAAAATGGGTCACTCAGAAGCTCTGGGGTCAAGAACTTTAATTCTTGGCCATCAGAGACCTGAGAGCCAGCTTCAGAGCTCACCCAAGCTTCAGAGCTGCCCTTGTTCTGGGACAGCTGGACTTCTCCATCTGATCCTTTCCCACTGGAGCAGTCAACATCAGGTAAGTGTGGAAACAGCCTACATCTTTCCAAATCACATTTATTCTACCTTTCCTAGGCAGCACAATTAATTATTGTAATTTAGCAACATCAGGAGGGCCATATGTTAATTGCATGTGGCCCGAGGGTCTTCTTCAATACACTGAAATAGGCAGTTTACACAACTATGATATGGGCTGCCTGAAAGTCTTCTCTTTGAGGATTTTCCATGCATTTAAGGGAAAGAAGTAAATGGCCTATACCCAAGATTAAGAGTTACAGGCTACACGCAGATATTGCTTATTTATTTCACTATGGGTGCTTCTAGACACAAATTAAAAATGTGAAGCTAAAGAGATCCACAGAGACAACAGATTGTCCTCCCAATCCTCTGAAACAACATGGAGGGTTCTTCCAACCATGTGGAGGTCCCTCCCCCCCCCTTATAGGTCCACATGTTCTCAAGTGAGGGTGAACTCTAGCGAGATCTTGCACAGTTCATTCAAACTCCAGGGAAAATTCAGTACCTGTGAAGTATTTTTCCTGCTGGACATAGCCCATATTTGGATATTCTGGAATAAAGCACAGATATTCCAGAATATCCATGCATTATTCTGGAATATACAAATATGATGGAATAATCAATGTTTGGATGCAGCTGGAAGAATCTCAGCACCCAAAATCTTCCCACAATATGAAAACTTGCAACTGAATAATATGCTACTCTTGTTGATTCCCAGGAAAATCAGGCAAGAAAGCTTCGGTAAAATAGGAGAATTAATTCCTCTTCCTCTGAAGTTTCTTCTGTTGCACAAATTGCCAACTTACATAAGTGCCAAATAAAGGCTGCATCCCGATGTCAGATACCGCTATATTTGGATATTCCAGAATAAAGCATGGATACTCCAGAATATCCATGCTTTGTTCTGGAATACCCAAATATAGTGGGATAAGAAGCCAATGCCTGGAAAAAGTCAAAAACTGTGAGCAAGTACTTAATGTGCATATTCGCATAATGCTGCCAAATAATGAGAGTTTTTATTTCTTTTCCCCTTTTTTAAAAGTACTTTAACTGATATAACCCACACTCGGACCTCAGAGTACAGGACAGGTTATGTAAGTAGTAACGAATCTATATGATTTTCTATGTATTCTGCATACTGTTCATTGCAGCTGCACAACACAACACTCTATGGCCCTTAAGGCTGCCTTCAAGAGCATGCCAGCAACCATTTGTCACCATTTGTCAACCCTTCCTCCACTGGAAAGAAGGACACATCTTTAGTTACAATGCACAACGGTCATTCTTTAAAGTAACAAGTCTCCTGACAATAGGATGAAATCACCCTGTTGCCTGAAAGCACACTTAGCGTGTTTGGTTTCAGATTTAACGACTCAATAGCCATCCATTTTATCTTTCCAGTAGATTAAAAGGTGTTCCTCTTAACAGTTAACCTAACCCAATTAACAGACCATATGTGCTATCAATACTTTTGAAAACAGGTAAGATTTCCATTCTTCTTATCACTTAAACGTCACCAAAAAAAGGCCCTAAGTAAATAAATAAAATGACATTTTAAATCCTTGAAATGTTGTTATAAGGATGAACCACTTCCTGAAAAGAAGAAACACATTCATGGAACAAATGAACAGGAATGTATATGTTGGTAGCCTTTGTCTCACATTTAAACCAAAGCCAAACCTCCACATGTGATAACAAGAAATAAGCCACCACAGGTCAGAATGAGGAAGCATGAATCAGATGGTGATTTTGCAACAGTACACTATCAAATAACAGCTTGCTAATGGTTTTATTTATTTACTGTGGCTTTAGTCTGAGACTATGAAGGATGACCATACAGATATCCTTAAGCTTAAGCATATAGTGAAATGAAATATTACACTTTGGTATTAGCTGGTTTCATGCAAAAAGCATGTGCAAGTGGAATTTGGATTAAACGGGCTTAGAAAAGCTTTAAAATGTTGGTTTATGTTGTGTTTATCCTTTAGGAAAGAAAGAAGCCTAGGAAATTTTAATTTTACTTACAGACTGATTGCTGTGAGAAATGCCAAGAGTACACAAGCGTCAGTTCTTCATAGCCCTTGAACCATTTATTTTTATTTTTATTTTGCAATGGAGAAAAAAAAAAGTTGGCAAAGGAGAATGGGGGAAATATTAGACCAGGGCCATTTCTACACTTTTTGGAGCTACACCACTCCAGCTAGAACCATCCAACTGTAGTGATTCCCTACTAGGGCAGTCCCAGCTGTCTTGCAATGAGGCTGTCCATGTCTGGAGCTGTCCCAGAATAAGGCTGTCTGTAGCTGGAGAGCTTGTCCTGGGACAAGCCCCTTGAAGCCCTGCACTGCTCCAAAGCTCACATGAACCTCAGAGTCTGCTGCAAAGGTTCCAACAGCTAGGAACAAATGTTCTAGGCCTCTAAGCCCCAGGGGACGAATTTCAACAGCGCAGTTTGATGTACTGCTGAAATGGGTCCCCTGGTAAACAAGAACAGGGAGTCATGTCCCTGTTCCATTCCAGAGGCCCCTGGTCTCTGCTAAAACACCTATCAGTATCCGAGTCTAAGCAGCCATTTTGGCCACCTAGAAGAGGCTATGCTGGGGGAGAGGGAACCTCTCTAGTCCACACCAGAGTGCAAAAGAGAAAGGTCCAGGAGTGGGTAAGGTCTTGTTCTTTCCCATTCTACAGGTACGGGTGGAAAAGGCTCTGATGGTATCAACCAGCACCACCTTCAATATGCTTTTGGATTTTTATAGAACTAGTATGCTGCATTGCCCTGGATATGTTTATCTATGCAAGGAACAAATACTAACTTTGCTAAGAATTGTTCCTGGAAATAAACGAAATATCAGAGGGAACAAATATTGCCTGAAAGCACACTTAGCGTGTTCGGTTTCAAATTTAACAGCTCAATACATGGCTTCCCTTGGCAAACAGGAAGGAAGAAGACAGCATGCACAAACTGAGAGAGGAGCAGGTCTGTGACACTAAATCAGGGTTTAGTATTTGCTGGTCGGAAATTAGAACCACGGATTATGCTCTCACTGACCTGCAAATTCCTAACGTTTTGTGCCACGGAGAAGCATCATGGAAATCTCCCCAAAGCAGGAAATTTGCTGAATTACAAGCAGACCGTGGCAGACAATGTTGCATTAATTGACAACAAAAGCTGCAAACGCCAGAAGATTTTCCTAACCCTCTATGTAATTTTTACACTGAAGCAGCTAATGTGCTCATACCCTTAGCTACAAACTGATAATCTTACCAGTTCCTGGTTTAAGTTACTGTATATAAAATCATTATATTGCCAACAATGAAGCCATGTGGATACATTTAGAAATGAAGAAAATAAGCAGCTGTTGTCCTCTGAAAACATAAGGAACCTATCCTTTTATATCAAAACCAGCGCCACACAATCTATAGGAGACCACTTAAAATTTGACATAACATTGACATGAGGTGTATAAAGCAACTCTTCACTTTAGAAATACTTCTTGCAAACTGGTGAAAGAAGATGTATCTGCTCATTGCCCTCGTCTTGGAAGAAGGGTCAAAATGCCAGTATTGGACTTTTCTGGAACAGTATGGCAAATTTCTTTTAAGCCATCCAAGCATATTTTGTCCACAATGGTGTACACGGAAGGATGTTACAATGACGCAGCATCCTTCGCTAGAGTCACTATGGGATGAGACAAACCTGTTGAATGCTAGCAGGACTGCTGCTCCCTTCCTTGGGATAAAAAGGAAGATAGGGCTCACAGAGGAAAATGGTGCTAATTCTAGCCTACATAAGCCATGTGGGCTTCATACCTCTAAAGCACCTCTGCAAATTCACCAAGTTCATATCTGGATAGTTGCCTACAGGCCTATTAAAAAGCACTTGAAGATTTCATTCAAAAATGTTCTGCCCACTTTTCCATTGGCTGTTAGGTGTTGGATAGCATAAGCCTGACAGGACTGGGCATCTGCCCACCATTTTCTGACACTGCCGAGCCTTGTTCTGCCAGCTGACCTTACTTGCACTAAACAGCCAGCACCAGAAAGGGCTCCCAGTAGGAGCTTTGGAAATAGTGGTTTGCTTGGGTAAAAGAAAGAACCACCACTGAGGTCATTAACTTGCCCAATCTACAACAGTATCAGAAAGTCTGTACCTAAGTCAGATGGCATGGAATATATGTTTGTGTCAGCTCTGCTGTCCTTGTTAGAAAGTGAATGTCCTTATCAAAGTTCTGGACTGACGTATCTTTAAACCTTCCATGACAGCCATCAGTAGGGATGTACACAAATATTCATAACGTTTGAAATTTGGCCAAATTCAGACATTCAAACTCGAACCGAACGTTACAATACTCATATGCTAACACCTGAATGAATACGAATGTTTCCAGACATTCATACGAATAGTTCAGACATTCATTAAACTGGGGAAACATATCAGATACGTATCAAATGTTCGTATGAATACATACAAATAGATTTGTATCGAATAGACTTTTAACACAATTGAATGCATTATCTTTGTATGAATATAGATTTTTGAACATTCATTTCAAATGTAATGCCAAAAAACATTCGTGCACATCCCTACTCATCAGTAATCAAGAAACTGGAAAGGAAAGATATGGGGTAAAAAGGATGATGGAAGAGGAAATAGATTCTTTTTTTCTCTCACTCTCATCCTTTTATAAACAAAATACTGTAATTTCTAAAATGATCTTCATATTTGCTGATGGGTTTTGAACGCTTCTATCCATCTCTGTGTCTGTTTGATATAGTACACCCAGTCTATTCTCCAAACACCGACCCAACGGTATTACATTTGGAGTAAAAAAGAGATGAGCTACTACTAATGGGCATTAAAATGCAGAGAACTAGATCACAAATCCCATAAGTCAGGCTATCCTGTGTCATGGCGGTCTCCTACAGGTAACTGAGCCCAGAGTGGGCCAAGCCACCAACAGTCTGCTTAAAGTACCATTAGCAAATGGATGACCCATCCTTGCTCTCTTTTGGAGGCCAGGGATAAAGTTCCCAGCCTCCAATATCCCCAGCCAGGACTTTGGAGACTAGGGGTGTAGGTGTGTTGCACTCCTGGATGTGGTATACCGTACACTGCCTGTGTGCTCTCTGCATGTGGGCTCCTGGTTCAGTATACCAGCTAGAATACTGCATGGACTACTTATAAGCACTTCACACTTTGATCAGGATATGATAGGGGTGTGCGTGAATGCAATTTCTGACATTCGATTAGATTCAAATAGAATATTTGAATGTCCAAATTCATATGAACAGAGAAAAAACAAATGCATTAAAATACAAACCGATTCGAATACATATGTATCTTTTTGGAAAAATATTTGATACGTATTGATGATACGAATGTCAACAACATTTGTGCTCAGCCGTATGCATCCGTACCCATATGAATGTCCGAATTATTCAAACAAATGATTCAAAATATTCGTATTCATTCAAATTTTAAAAAATGAATGACATTTGATTAGAATTGGAATGTCCTATTCGGCCAAATTCGATTGAATAACAAATATTTCAAATATGCTTGCACATTTCTAGGATATGCTGTTTTCACACTATAGCCCCTGCTGTGTAGACAGAGCATTCTAGCAGAGCCATGGTCTTGCAGTAGCACACTCCGTTGTGTGTAAAAAGAGATTTAACCAGTCCCTGGCATCACTCCCATGGCCTAGGGCAGACACAGCCAAAGGCTATACTCTGGTCTGTTGCAGCCTTTTGTTTATTAAGCCTGCCATCGTGGCAGTGAACACCTTGTAACAAACTGCCAAGTAATTCAGTTTAAAAGGTGACCAATTTCTACAGAAAAAGAAGTCTAACTATATCTGTAGTTCTGAGGAAAATAAGCATCAAATGCATTCAGACAAGAATTATTTTGGCCAAGATGTAGTGAAGCCAGCAAGCATGCACAGTAGATAGCTTCCTTCTCTTTATCTGGAAATAAGAGAAGGAAGCTAGACTCCAAACCACTCACTCCACACGCAATACCATGAAAATAGAGGACTGCAGTCTTAATACCCAGAAAAAGAAGAAAAAACTGGCACATATTGTTGCAGGCCTCTAGTTTAGTCAGTTTGGTCTAGTGGTTAGGGAGCTGGACTCTTATCTGGGAATACTGGGTTCGATTTCGCCCTTCCCCATGAAGCCAGCTGGGTGACCCTGGGCTAGTTACAGCTCTCTTCTGAGCTCTCACAACCCGACCTATCTCACAGGGTGTTCTGTTGTGGGGAGAAGAATAGAAAAGCTTTGTCAGCCGCCTTGAGTCCCCTTAAATGGGTTAGAAAAGTGGGGTAGAAAAGCCAACTCTCCTCCTCCTCCTCCTCCTCCTTCTCCTCCTCTTCTTCTAGGTCTAAGTGACCTGTCTACTGCATTTTGCCCATGAGTTATAGAACATACATGAGTTGTCTACCATTTAATACAGCAGAGTCCAATATACACAGACATGGGGAAATTAAAGAAACCTAATACAAGTATAAACAGAAAATACTAATTAGGCACTCAATAGGTGGGTCTTTGTAACTTGCCTGCAGGCAGATAGCTGTCTCTAAATGGCAATTCTAATGAAATATTACATTGTAAGCTGAAGCATGAAACAAAAGCATGGCGCAACAGCCCTATTCCCTTTTTCATGTAACACTTTCCCAACACAAACTGTTTCATTTTAAAGCTTGTAGATATTCAACCTAAAGATACATTAGGACCACAATCATGCACACACATAAAAGCAGCACTAATTCTAGAGGGACTTGGAATTTTTGAGAACTCAGGCACCTGACAACAAAACTCAAGGGCCTTCGTAAAGGGCAGGCATGTAATAGAATGATGATAATGATACAACATTCTTGAAATATTTATTGAAATATACCTTCTTGAAATATTTACAAATTGATTTTAAATGGCATTATCAGCACAAGTAAATCACAAGGCAAAATACCTTAAATAGGGCTGCAGTTTAACACCTTAAATAGGTCTTAAGGAGGAGATAATAGTCCAAAAGGTATGGGGACCACTGACCTAAGGCAAATATAACATAACACACCAATGTCCAAATGATCCTATGTCATCCACCAGCCATCAACACTTGCACGGGTAGATTTCAGTCAGTCACTTGCTGAAGGGTGTGCTGAAGGGTCAAATTAGTTATGATGTTAACCATGTTGACTCAGTTAACCTGCACACTTTCCTTCTTGCAGATCCCAAAGAGTGGCTGAGGTACTGCATTCAGCTTTGATGGGTCACAGGTTGTACAGATGCTAGATGCATTCATAAGGTGGGGTCTTGGGTCTGCTGTCTTTGATAGCCCACACTTCATGTTCTTCTTCTGCCCCGTGATCTGTTTCACCCAACTTCCATGCCTTGCCCCTCCTCTCTGCTTATCTAACTCTTAGAGTCATCTGGCTGCGTCTGCACAGCATCGCCCCCTTTCCCACGCAATGTGTGTTGATTTCAGTGCGTCTCCTCATTCTTGCAGGAAGAGTTTTGTCTACAGTAGCTGAAACACTGGAGTGTAAACAGAAGAAACACAAGCGTAACCAAAGGCTAATGAGGCTGCAAAGCAAGTCGTGACACCAGCAGATGTTAAGAGACATTGTTTCCAGTCAAATGCCTGGGTCATAGAAATACTGTAAGTACATGGGCGGAGTTGGCGAAACACTGCAGCTAAAAGTGTGAGTTGTGAAGTTCTCGGTTTTCATTCTGCAGTGTTTACAAGGCTAATTTCAGCCTTTCTTTAAATCACACAGGAAACAGAAAAGCAAAATCTGGATGTAAGCATGTTAAATGCTACAGAGGAAAAGAATACAAACCATATATACACATATTGCTTTCCCCCAGCAACTTCCTCCCTCCTTTCTCTCCCTCGATCTCCAGAAATCATTCTTGGCCACTTCACAGATTTCAGCAGCCAAAACAGATTAAATTAGTTCCACTCTGCCAACACCAGTAATTGTCACAATGTTCAATAAAAATAGCTGAAAGCATTCTGAATGAACAAAACAGAGACAGCCAATGAAGCCTTAATTCACAAGCCATCCAGTCCGGTCCATGAGCCTCCAACAGAAGATGAAAAGAACAGCAAGAAAAGACTGCTGGAAGACAGCATTATCTGCCGCCCAGATAAGTCCCCTTCAGTATTTATGCAAAGACAAAGGGTGCAGCCAGATTAGACAGAGAGATAATAACTCAAGCTTGGGGCAGGGAATTGAGTGAGCAAATGAGTAGTATAAGTTACACAATTGCCAACCCTTTTCCATGGTGCTTCACAGCTCCACACTCCACTTCCCTTTTACTCAGATAAAGACAAAGTTTATGACTAATTTCTGGTTGTATACAACACACTCATTCACTAATTTCGGGAAGCAAATATTTCCAAATTATATTCTTCTTTTGATTTAGCCTGTGTCCATATATTATGCTGCTTAATATGGACAGGCTTTGGTGTCATCCACACAAAGCACAGACTATCAGATTCCCAACTTATATTTTTTCTTGGTGTAACCTAGATTTTACTTGGATTTCCCAAAACTGCAAGACAACCAGTATGTAAAAGCAACTTTTCCCTCCTCTTGTTGCCATTTGCTTCTACCTGGACATTCCCACAAACTGCAACAGGTTTGTCAAGATATGCAAGAATAAAATAGCATGAATTTCTACTTTAAAGAAAGAAAAGAAGAAGAGGATGAGTTAGCTTTTCTACCACACTTTTCTGACCCATTTAAGGGGTCTCAAAGCAGCTGACAAAGCTTTTCTATTCTTCTCCCCACACCAGAACACCCTGTGAGGTAGGTGGGGATGTGAGAGCTCAGAGGAGAGCTGTGACTAGCCCAAGGTCACCCAGCTGGCTTCATGGGGGAGGGTGGAATTCAACCCGGTATTCCCAGATAAAAGTGTGGCTCCCTAACCACTAGACCAAACTGGCTTACATTTCTAAGAGCACAGACTGTGAAGAAATGGAAAACATTACAAACATGCATCAGGACAATACAGGATGACACACAATAGGTGATACACAATACTTTTTCCCTCTTCCTTCCTTCCTTCCTGAAATCCTGTTTGGCTCACCAAACCGATGTAGGAAAACACCAGTAATATCATGCAGAAAACTCCCTCCTGTGTCAACATTACACCCTGAATTACAGATAAAATCCTATTGCAGAACACACAGATTCCTAAGGATCACAAAGTAGGCACCCACAACTCAGCCTTCTCTGTAGCAGCACCTAACACTTTGGAATGTTCTCTCCTCTAATGTCCTTTCCACACCATGTGGGCTATTCCGGTCCACGGTTTAGTTAGTGTGGTCATGCTTGTGTGAGCTGGCAGAAGAAGTGGTATAAAAATATTTTAAATAAATAAAAGGCATCTGAGGGTGCTAATGTTTTCCCACATAGGTTTGGCTGGGAAAAAACTTATAATTTTTGTGAGAAATAGCAATGTGGAAAATTCAATTCGCACTTGCACATTTGATTAAATATTACATATTCACAGACATTTGATTAAAGATGAAAATTTGGTTTTTCAGGAATCCAAAACTTCAATTGGAATGAACTAGTCTGCTTGTAAAAATGAACAATTCAATCAAGGATTCATGTTTCACTATGCTTTTCATTATGAAAAGGGCTTTTTTCTTTGCAAAAATGCTCAAAAATAAATGTGAAAATTTTGTTTTTCGATTAAACAATTTGACAATGAAATTAATGAATTTTCACTTCCAACAGTGAAAAAACACATGAATTTTTTTTCCATGCATATTCCTTGTGAACCATTATGACATTTTAATATTACATTTTTGTACATTTCCATTTCATATTTATCACAAAACATTAATTCCACTGAGTGTTCTGCATCTGGAGGAAAATCCTCACTATCCATACTTGGGTCTTGACTTGTTTTATCACTTTGCCACAGTAGAGACAGAAGCTATTTTGAATTACCCAGGATTTCTTCAAGAAACTAGTCTGGAGGCTATGATTTTCATGAAGTTTGCACACCCAATTTTCTCTAAAAAAAAATTCTTACTGAAAAGTCTTTATCCACTGGCTTTTGAAGATGATGAATAATAAAAAAGACAGTATTGTCTATTATGAGTTCCCCTAAGGGTCAAGTAGTCTTCTACTCTTTCATATTTAACTGACTTTTCTGTCTTTATATTTTATTTCATAAAGCTTTCAAATTTTATAACTTCTACCTTAAGATTTTATAAAACTAAGTGTACTACACATGTAGGTAGTCACTCTTATTCTTTCTAAAGTACTTAAAATATTTTTCCTTACATATGAATCCTGGAAAAGAACCAGTATAGAAACGTTTAAGAACATAAGAGGAGCCCTGCTGGATCAGCCACAGCCCATCTAGTCCAGCATCCTGCCCACACAGTGGTCCACCAATTGCCCACAGGCATCTCAAGCAGAGACAAGGGCAAAACCTTCACCTGCTCTCAAATCTCTGAAAATGGACTTTAGAGGCATCCTGCCTGTCTCCCCAGCCTGGAGGATGTACAGTACCTAGGCACCCATTCTAAAAAACAAACAGCCAATAAATCTGGAGACAACCAATAGTGTCTGAGTGTTCTCTTTCCCTTCATCTTTCCAATCCCTTCTATTTTTGTCTTTGCCTTTTAAAATCTCAGCCTCTGGATTGTCTTTAACCTAAAGAATGAGGTAGAAATGTTCAAATGCCACCCCTAAATTTCCACTAATTCCCCATTGGCAACAGGGTAGCCTTGCGAACACAAACATCCTGCATGCCAGTCAACTGCAAAAAAAAAAGTATTCTTTTTCCTAACTAAATCCATCTCCTGACTCAAAAAACACCCTCTAACTCTTTCTTAGTGCAGACATTCCCAGACCACACATCAGCAAGCAGGCATACCTTTCATTCCAGACATTTGGAAACACTAGTGGTTAACAATGTGTTCAGACATGCTTATGCACTGTGAAAGCAGGCAATGAGTATTAGACACTGTGGGTGTATCTATTTCTTCTATCTTTGGTAGTAAAGGAGAAAACACCTCATGTTTCTATTTATGAGCAACTATCTCATTCCACAGTAAGATCATAGCAGCGTTTTCTACCACCTGCAGCACAATTTACAGGTAAAGCAACACCTGTCATATCCCTCAATTCAAATTCCTAGAAGGCAACATGAAGGCAATATATATACAGGGCTTTTACCTGTGGTTGCTACTTCTGTGTGCAGGAGTGAGGGTTGGTTCAACAAGCAGACTCTACTATCAAGTTCCACCCCTCCCTCCTTCCCTCTCAGTCCCTTTTTCTTTCTCTGTTACATATTTTGTTTACACTGTCAGTCTGAGGGGCAGGGATCTGTCTAAGGTTGCATAGTATGAACCACACTCAAAGACTGTCCAAACTAAAGTGCAGCACAGAAATGAACCAAATAAATAAATTATCCAGAAGTCATTGCCCATGATGCATGGGTTATGTCGGTCTTTTGACTGAGCGCCCACAAGTCAAATTTGCACAAGCTAATTTTTGTTACAATTAGTTGTTGTGGGTAGTAGGAAGACAGAAACTACTCCCGAGCCTGTTTAGCCTATAACACCAGGAAGCAGTGCAGTTACTAAGACAGCAAAAAAATATTTAAGAAAGTGACCCCACACTCACACCAGCTTTGGAAGGGGAGAGAGGATTCCTGGGGCCCCCATTTTATCAGCATACCTAGTTATGCTGCTGAAATGGGTCCCCCATGGTATACAAACCCATGCAGGTGTGCTGCCCATATGCCTCCATGACCTGATATACAACCCCAGCCTAGACAGGCTTCCGTGTTTAGGTCTACAGGTAATCCAGATTAGGATGCCACTTTGGACACCTAGCTTAGCCTACTCTCCATCCTATGTGGACAAAGAGTAACAGGGATCACCCTTGTCTTGCACCAGCAAGCAGATAGATCCTTTCCTAGGTTTTGGGCAAGGCCTCGTGAAATTTTGCAAGAGTTCATCCTCACCAGGAAACAGCATGCTTCTTAGAGAAGGAGCAGACCTCACAGACAGGAAACAGCTGACCATGTGGTCAGAAGAGCCCACCCTGCTGCTTTGGAGCACTGGATGAATGTGTTCCCCTTGTAAATGTTTTTACTTTGGAGAAAAGGCAAGTTCACATGTTTTATCTATGTCTGGAGAGACCCACGGATTCAGAATGCCATTCATCCAGTAAACATCCAGTCACTACCCAAAAAATCCTCCTTATTTTATCTTTCACCAAATACCCTAGGAAAAGGGCAGCATAAACATTCCAATGACAAACATAATACATGCAAAGACAGCATATTTTGTGTGGGGTTCTATTTTGTAATAAAGTTAATAACAGATGAGAAATGAAGAATACACTGATAACAGTGTCACAAGTTCAGTAATTAAGGGAACTACATTGTTTCAGCCTTTAGGCAGTTCTACCTAAAAGCATTTACAGGATAGAGCAGCAATCAACATATTGATTACAGACCTCCAGTTGTGTATATTTAAAGTTGCAGTGGTTTGGAATGTTCTTTTAAAGGTATCCCCGGGAAAGGCCAATGCTTTACAGTAGATTTATGGTGTATGAAGATTTCTGATTGCTCAATTGCATAATCTGATGTATAATTAACTCTTACTTAAGCACTGTTTGTCTAAAAAGAACCTGCGTGTTTCAGCTACATTATACCATAAAACAATCTAATTATTATTCAGTAATAACCATCATATTAATTAATAATTATTAAAACTATTGCCTCCAAGTTTGGAGAATAAAAAATTTTTATGTTGCTTGATTTGAAGTGACTTCCATAATGTTTAATTCTTTTTATTTATGGCACCACCCCCCATTAGGCTGTCTCTGTCTGCACAAGACAGGGCCAGAGACAGATCAAGAGAACCTTCCTCTGGATCTTTTGTAGACTTGATGTCTCAGGTCTACAAACCAGACCAAGGGTTGTATTCCAGGTCATGGAGGCATGATCCAGAATAACCAGGAGCTATCATTCAGCCATGCACCACCAAAAAACCCACACGCACATGAACACAAACAGAGGATCTGGGGCAGGAGGGAAAGAGCTGCAAAGTTCACACAAGCTTGAATTGGATTAGTGCCACCAGTGCAGATCCAGCCCTTGCCTCCCCCTCACTAGATCGAATAAATCCTGATCACTGATCCTGATCTACTTCTTCACATTGCAGAAAGGGCCCAAGTGGCTTAGGTGGGGTGTGTCTTCTGCTTTGGCTTGAAGAAAGCAATTCCTTCTCTCCTGTCAACAAGATTATGCTTGCTCAAGAAATGCTGCCAGTTTAGTAATGAGCTGCATTTCCCAGGATTCTGACATAGTTCCCACCATATATGGCTCACCTTTGAATGAAATGCTGTACTTTGTTTCCTTATTATTTATTTTTGCTACATCATCAATGTACAGAATATTTTGCCAATGACAACATTATAGGAGGTAAAGGTAGAGCAAATTATGTACTACAAACACATCTAGGCTCAACTGCTGGTGTCACCTGAACTGAAGCCCAACATATCCATAAGACCATATAAGTCAGTAAGCCATTCATAGTTTTCATCCTTCATGTGTAAATCAACTCAGAGAGAATCTTCAGCTACAGCCAATAAAGATTTTGTAAAGGAAACCTATAGCTGCAAAAGTCAATGTCAATTTTCCCCACTACAACTGAAACCTATTCATCAGGAACACACTTAGAATTTGAAAGGGTTCGCTTATTTTATTCAATACAATTATCCCATTCTAACTGCAGTACCAGGAGATTCATCTTCTTAGATACAGCGAAACGGGTTAGTTAATCCTCCTCTTGATAGCAATATTGTCCTCATATGGTACCAAGCCCTCAAATCCATTACACGCTCCAAAGTTGAAAACCTTTGTGTTTGCAACCCATCATTTAATAAGCTCATGTTTTATTTTTTAAAATGTAATGTTTATTTGAAATATCAGAATGTCCGATTATGCAGTGAAGACAATTGCCAAAGTACTTCCATAAAAATCAATGGTCACTGGAAGCACACGGTGTTAAATACCTCAGAGACTGCAGACTGTCATAATAGCTCATTAATCCCCAACTCCGCCTTTGGATCACTGCATCTTATGCAGTAACAAAGGAACAGCTGACATGTTGCAGTGGGAGAGGAAGGAAGGCAAAGTAATTGCTTCTCTTGAAGGCCACACTTGCAAGACGCTGCCTGAAAGCATTGCAGTACCAATCTTGGCAGTTTGTGGTTCCTTTGATATCTCTGCCCTACCACATAAACATACAAAGCGAAATGGAACTTCATGTCAGCATTTCTGTTCTGTGCCTTTCCTGACCTACAGTATACTGACCTTCCTTTGCAATCTAAGCAGTACAATCTACTTTGTTCAAATTCTTGATCAACCACGTGCTCTGGATCTAGGCATGCTTAAAGGACATAGTCAACTATTGCAAGAACACTTATTTTTTATTAAATGCAATAAATCTAAGACCATGCAGGACCATTAAGGAATTTTCCACTTCTTACATTAATATGTTAAATGTACAACTGGGACCATCGTCATAAAACAGGATGGAACAGTCATGCCACGTTTTGGGTAGAGAGGTGACAAGTTGATGATGCCATAGGATGACACATGTCTGTCTCCCAAGTATTACAAACCAAATGCGGCAAGGCAGGCACAGCACGTTGGGATCAGTAGTGTGACCGCAGTCCCAGACTTCCTGTGCCCTGCAATCATGCCCCTCCACCAGTCCTACACTACCTTTCAGCCATACCTTACAAAACTCGGTTGGGATTCTCTCATCCTTTCTGTAGAAGATCTAAGAAGAAGAAGAGTTGGTTTTTATAGCTGCACGTTTTTCACCCTTTTAAGGAGACTCAAAGCATCCAACAAAGCTTTCTATTCTTCTCCCCACAATAAACACCCAGTGAGGAAAGTGAGGCTGTGAGAGTTCAGAAAGAGAACTGTGACTAGCCAAAGGGCACTCAGCTGCCTTTGTGAATGAGTACAGAATCGAACTAGGATAAGAGTCTGAAACTCCAACCACAAGACCAAACAGAAGTGCCTCCTATAACTCAACTACCTTTTCCTATAAACATCTTTTGAACCACATTGCCTCAAATCCCCTGGACAGAGTAGACCACACTGCTTCATCTATTCCATGGGCCATTCTTGTTCCACACCTGTGCCTTTCCCTTCCCCCTCCTCCTCTGGCTTCTTTCTTAGGCCTTTACCAATGATTGGTCAGCTGATCACAAAATCTCACCCCACCTAAGTGTCACTCAAGTAATAATAGTTTCTGATTCTAAATTGTGAGCTTCAGGCTTTTTTCAGAAACCAGATAAATACTTGCATTATTCCAACTTGTTCAAATCAAGACATTTCCTGTGCCATTAGCTAGTAAGTGACAAGCTTTTCCCTCTTAACATGAGACTTTAACACATTACACAGGCAACACAAAGAAATTTGTGCCCTCAAGATGCCTACAGAAGGAGATGTGATAACATGGACAAATGATGGCACAAGCTTAGCTGCAGCTGATAATGAATAAGCCAGACTCTGGAATCCACTAATTATCAGGCAGGTGTGCTATGTGGTGATCTAGTACCACTGCAGTTGACCCATCACCTTGAATGGAGAAAACCCTCATGTACTATTTTAGACTTCCTCCCACTCGAGGTGGCCATTGTCTCTCCTTAGACAAGAAACAGAGAGGCAAGAGTCCTTATTTTGCTTGGCTAAAGTGCATTTAAGGATGCAACTGACCAATATATGGATCAGCAAGAGTGATAGAGAGCTTCCAACACGGGCTTTCACTCCATTCCTGGCCCTTCTAAAATTGACTGCTAGGATCTAGTGGTAGAGTTGCTAGTTGACAACAATGTGACAGGATTAACCTACCACTATGCTGGGATTGCCATGTGTGTCCATGACAGTCCCTATATACTCCCTAGACATTGGAGTGAAATCCCACAATATCATTATTGTGAGAAAAACAACTCTTTACTCAGGTTTTTCCAAAATAGAAGAAGAGGAAGAGGAGTTGGCTTTTTTAGCCCACTTTTCTCACCCATTTAAGGGGACTCAAAGCAGCTGTTCTTTCCACAGCAGATACCCTGTGAGGTGGAGGGGATGTGAGAGCTCAGAAATAGAGCTGTGACTTGCTCAAAGTCACCCAGCTGGCTTCATGGAGGAGTGCAGCTGGCTCAATGGAGGAATAGAGAATCAAACCTGGTGAATATGAGTTATGAGTCTGGAACTCTAATCACAAGACCAAACTGGCAATAGAAGAAGAAGAGTTGGCTTTTCTCACCCATTTAAGGAGACTCAAAGCGGCTGACAAAGCTTTCTATTCTTCTCTCCGCAACAGAACACCCTGTGAGGTGGGTGAGACTGTGAGAGCTCAGAAGAGAGCTGTGACTAGCCCAGGTCACCCAGCTGGCTTTGTGGAGGAGAGCAGAATCAAATCCGGTATTCCCAGATAAGAGTCCGGCTCCCTAACCACTAGACCAATAGGGCTTCTCTTGTTTGGACAATTTCTCCTGGGATCAGTTACCTTGGCAACGGTCAACCATCAAACTGGGCCAAAAATGGGTGCTATCCATAAGCAGCCAGTGGTCATCATACACTTCACAGAAACAAACATCCAGACTGTGCTTACCTTGCGATTCAGCACTGTCATCTGGCAGGGACACAGACAGACAACAATGGGATCCTAACTACAACCGGCATTTTCCTCTTGCCATCTGGAGTTGGCCTAACTTTCTCCTGAGGAAACTTCTAGCTCTATCAGTCCATAGCTTGAAGCCCAGTGCCTTGGCTTTGTAAGTACGCCACTCCTGTTCCAACCCAGCATCCCTTCTGCTCCCTCTGCTTCCCTGTTCCTGGTTGCCACCTGTCACTTGACAATGACAATGACACCCAAAGATAAGGAATAATCCATTGCTGTATTTCTCCTTCTCAGAAAAGTCTTTAACAGAATCTGATACCAGCAAAATGCCTAAAGGTTGCTCTCTCCTAAAACATTCTTCCTTAAGACTCCTATCAGATTCAAAGTCCTGGTAGTACACAAATATTCCCCTCACCTAGCCTGCCATATACTGTTCACATCTAGTCTCATGAAAAGGGTGAGTTATTTTATGAAACTTTTACTGCCTTGTAAAAAGTATTGTTCATATCTGGTTTTTGTATTTCTCTCACAGATCTTCACAGCTTATGTTACTTGTTGCAAACTTGGAGGAATATTCACAAAGTCCTGGCTTCTGAAGTCAGAAGTTAGATTCTGAACAGTCAAAGAATTAAAGTCTTATTTTGTGAAAATTCAACTACGGATGTCTCATCAGTCTTACTGATCTTAAAAGGAAAGAGCCATGGTAGTTAAAAAAAAAAACAAGCATGGTAGAGCCATTTCAATTGTAAAAGACAAATAATGCAAATGGTAAAAAGATATTAAGACTTGTAGCATATTGCAAGTCACCCTGAGTCCTCTGTTGGAAATACAAATTTGAACATTTATAAATAAATGCATACGTCAGCCACCAATATGTTTATACAAAAGCTTTTTTAAAAAAAATAACCAAACAGAGCACCATGCTGCTGATCACCATATGTGCCTCCTATGAAGATCCATTTCTAAAGTAAACAGATGGTGTTTTCATTGTGTCTGATGTATTCATGGCAACCACTGAAGAATAAAATCAGTAAGTCAGAAGTCTGAAGCCAAAGATCACCGCTACCCTATTGCGCAGCCAAAGCACAAAAGAATATTTTACACACAGTCCTCTAGTATGCTATTCCTTTACATAGCTTCTGTTACCAAAGACAATTCAGATTACTCATGCATAGAAGTTACCAAAGACAATTACAATGTTTAAATTTTGTTATTGACGGTCTTGGCCAAACACAGATAACTGATCATCTGCAAAAAGCAAACGGGAATAGAAGTTATTGTTAGCAGTGGCAACATGTCCACCAGACCAAAACGTGAGGAACATCTCACATCTCAACCAGGAGCTCAGAGCTTCAGTCCAATCTCTCCCAAACATAATATATACATGATCATCTATCTATCCATCTATCCATCTATCATCACTCTAAAGCCCAAAGACTCTCAGAGCAGCTTATGGTACGTAACCTCCAGACATCTCTTGTTTATTCCGCAATTTTATCTATTTACCAATTTAAAGCACATCCCAAACTAGCACACATTCTTTACACATTAGATCAAGACTCTGGGTTTTAGTATTTCCACGCAACAAATTGATGTTACCGCTGCAAGATTTTCCATCCATGTGACCTAACCCTGCCAGTAGTATAATGCAAACGTTTTATGGGTTACGACGGCTCATGCTGGATTCTCATTGCACTTCTTGTTCAGCAAACCAGATAAAGCTGCACTTACAGAAGAACAGGATATTATTCTATGATATGCAATTTCACTGGGATAACGATAACAAGGTAAATCAGGTGTTGGGAGCACCATGATCATGCCTGGCAAATCAGGTACAATTATGAAATAATTACTAGGTTTTGGGTGATAACCCAAAAGAAGAAGCAGAGTTGACTTTTCTACACCACTTTACCCTCCAATTTAAGGGGACTCAAAGCTGCTGACAAAACTATTTATTCTCCTCCCCACAGCAGGCACCCAGTGAGGTAGGTGAGGCTGTGAGAGCTCAGAAGAGAGCTGTGACTAGCCCAAGGTCACCTACCTGGCTTCATGGGGGAAGGCGGAATCAAACACGATATTCCCAGATAAGAGTCCAGCTCCCTAACCACTAGACCAAAAAGACACCATACACAAAAAAGGAGGTTTGGGAGAGAACCTAGGAACATAACAGCAGTGCAGATACAGTCTGCTGTGAGGTTTATTTTTATAGGGGGTTGCATTGAATTCAGACGTACATTTTCTCATCTATCATCATATGTATTCTGAACCCTGGTACTTCCTCCATTTAGATGTCTCAACCATCTGTCCCATTAGAAGGAGCACCAGGTACCAGAACTACCAATATAAAGACTGTATGCTCAGCAGCGACAGGGAAGCGGACAGGCAAACCAGAGATGCTCATCCCATGATACTATTTTCCTAAAGGGCTTTAAGGTGGTCTGTAAATTCAGTGGGATCAGTACTACGTCTTGATAACTACTGCACAGAAAATCAATGATGGCTTTAAAAACCAATTCCAACACATGTTCTGGCAAATGAATAAAGACACAGAAATCATAAAGATTCCTTTTCACCTGAAGTTCCACATCTTCAGTGGATAATGGATGTGTGTAAATAAACTACAGTAAGGAGTATTTCCACACCACATCTTATTAACTGAAATCCCTCTTATAATACTGTGCACAGTTCTTTTTTAAGGCTGTTCCTCCACCTCCACACACACTCTTCCTTTTTATGTGCTTTTTTTTTATACATGCAATTAGTTTTTTTTTAAAAAATAAATTTGCAGAAAAACACTAGAGGAATCATACACATAAACGGAGGAGAGGGGGAGGTGCCTCATGACCTCCACACATGCCCCCCCCAAGGCATTGGTCGAAAGGAAAGACTGGACCCCACCCACCACAACACGGTTCAGCCTCCTTTAGCCTGTTCCCCCACTCACACTGAGGAAGAGAAGACGTCCTGGCATGCCAGGACGGGCTGAATCCTCTAGAAAAGAGGACTCCGGTTAAAATGATCTAAAGGGGTAGGCTGGCTTGGAAACAAATTGAATAAAAATAATGTGAGGACTTGAAGGCGATCTAAAGTCATTTTAAACTAAAGGTGTAACCAGGGCCCATATGTGCACAGTTTTGCTAGCTACCAGTTTTGCTACCATGTTATTTATTAGCACCAGAAGAGCTATACTGTAAAAAAAAAAAAAAGAGTTCAAGAAACTTGAAAATATGCCCCCCCAACACAAACTTTCTAAATGGGTAATGATATCTCTAGAAAATTGCTTTTATCCCTTGTGAACTTACTATTCAAATTAATGACGACCCACAACAGATCATTATCTACTAAGAAAATTATATTTAATTCCCCATTTGGCTGTTTGTACTTGATCCAGCTGAAGGCACTTAATTCTCCAGTCTTTGTTGACTGCCCTATTTAAGTAGCAAGTCTGATATTTCTAGTTACACAAACAACTGCAAGAAAATAGGTATCAAAGCACTATAAGCTCAGAAATGGGATACCTTAACACAAAAGAAGGGGGGCATCTGTTCTATTTTAAAACTTCTATTCATCATATATTTAACACCCCAGAGAGAAATTTTCTTTCTGATATGTTCAACTTGCATTCAGGTAATAATTTGGGTCAAGTCTAACCTAAATCCATTATTGATTGAAGGAAAATTGCTATTATGTCCATGTGTGCTGGTTCTGACCAGTTGCTCACTTATAGTGTTATGAAAAAGTATTTGCCACGTTCCTGATTTCTTCTGTTTTTGTATATTTGGGGCATGGGGCTTCCCTTGAAGATGGTTCGGAAGTTGCAGCTGGTGCAAAATGCTGCCACCAGAGTGCTGACCAGAACATCTAGCCAGACACATATCACACTGGTTCTAAAAGTGTGCACTGGCTGCCAATCCACTAACGAGCCCAATTCAAGGTGCTAACTCTGACTTAGAAGGCCCTAAATGACTTGGGCCCCAGATATCTAAAGGAGCGCCTTCTCCCATATCAACCTGCCCGTATCTTAAGATCTGGAGGGGAGGCCCTTCTGGTTATCCCTCCGCCTTCAGTAGCTAGGCGGGTGGGCACCCGGGAGAGGGCCTTCTCTGTAGTGGCCCCCAGATTGTGAAATGGTCTCCCCTTGTAGGTACGTCAAGCCCCTTCCCTGTTTATGTTCAGGGAAGCCCCCCCCCCCGCTTCCCCCATTGCACACTCCACTGTTTTTTAAACTGTTCTTGTATCTCTCTCTTTTTTAGTATTATTATGCTGGATTTTAAACCTTGTATTGGTTTTAGCATTGTCT
>MTQE01001134.1:19833794-19846383 GCA_014337955.1 Aspidoscelis marmoratus | reverse complement strand
ATAAATAAATAAATAAATAAATAAATAAATAAATAAATAAATATTTGTAACACTGAATAGTTTCATATCTTCAAACAAAATTTAACAAAAGACAAGGACTGTCTTTAGACAGTGAAACGTGGGATCTTGTTAAGATCCTGCAATTACCCCTTGCCATCCATGCCAAAGGGTAGGGCAAAATCATAGGGCATAACCAGACCCTTACTTGTCTGGATGCTTCTGCCCGTGAAGGTGTGCTATGCACATTTGGGTGTTTCAATGGTGCAGAACACCCAGAAGTGTGCATCTGCTACCCCCTGAGCATGCACAGGAGCCATTTTCAGCTGGAGCAAGCCCCAGGAGCAAGCAACTAGGTAAGTCCATATTGCTATTCCGGGAAAACCCAACTTAGGAGTTGTTCTTCCCAAAATAGTGATACCAAAAGATTTAACCCCTTTCTCCTGGGGCTATGTTAGGATTTCTACAGGATAATACAAGATTTTAGGCCCCATCTGGACACAACAAAAGAAAACCTAACCAAATAGCCTTCAGATCATTTTGTTTAACTGAAGCCAGTTTTATATAACATATCTTAACCAACCACACAAAAGCAAAAATGTGAGCTCACTTATTTAATGCAAGCTCAGAAACTATCAATAACGTGTTTTGGTCTCTGGGGTGCTAATAACCAGCACCCGTCATGTGAGTCCATTCTCTGCAGCATCCTTGAGCTGTTGATCACCTGAGATTCCTCTTGCATTTCCATTGGCAGACGAGACCTCCATGATCCCCCTAACCCCTAATAAAAGTTGTGCCCAGCTAGAGGTAGCTTTTCTTCCTGCTAGAATTTCCCCATGTGTTAGACATTTAAACTTTGAAAAGAAAGCTGGGTTTTAATTGGCAGCTTTGTTTAATTAATATGCACGTACTAAGAACGGAGCAAATATCAAACCAAATAAAATGACCCTAATAAAACGAACCTCAACTATTTGAGGGCAAATGCATAAAATAAAAAAAAACAGCTCACACAATTGTGGCAAAGATCACAGTTGTCATTTTATTTCCTGTAAGCACACACTGTCACTTCCGTATGCAGAACCTCCATTTAATCACTAAGAAATCGATCCACTAAAAAAGTCACTAATCCATTTAAGTGATCACTTAAGGTAAACTCCTTCACCCTCTTATCCACAGGAGAAAGGATCCCAGTGCCTTGATAAATGAAACTCATCTCTTTTCCTGACCTAAAATAATTCTGAAATGAAGTGGCTACACAGATAGTGAAACGCTGTGCAAAATTTCACCTGGATTTTGTCTGACTTATTTGTACACTGCCTTGAGAAGGGCAGAATATTAAACGTTAATAAACAGATGGCTTCCCTAACCACAGCTGCCTAAAATAAAAAATGGGCAACTGTATAGTCTATCTGTACCCTTGACTTGTCATTGTCACAGGAAGGATGGAAGAAAGAGTTTGAGCGCATTTGTACCAGTGAACATGACACAGCATCCTGTTGGACTTCGCAATCTTTGCACAATAGCCAGAGAAACTGTCTGTGAGCATGTAATTGATGGATTACTATAATGATTCCATTGGAGTTACTTATCACTTCCCTTCTTCGTTTAATAAGCTGAATGAGCTGCTAAATTGATGGTCAGCAATCACAGAAAAACAAACAGGGCAGAAACTCTAGCAGCACGTTTCAAGTCAGGTACCTACATTTTCTTTAGGGGAGGCCTTCCTGGTTATACCGCCACCCTCAGTAGCAAAAGGGATGGGCACCTGAGATAGGGCCTTTTCAGTGGTGGCTCCCAGATTACAGAATAGTCTCCCCGCTGAGCTGCGTCATGCATCTTCACTTCACATGTTCAGGAGAGCAGTGAATACACACACCTTTGTCCTGGCCTTTGGCTGAATAAGGAAACAGCTTTTACATTTTACTTTCCAGGCACAGTCATTGTTTAAGTATGTTAATTTCACATTTTTTAAAAAATGTAGTAACCTGCCCTTAGACTTTCAGGTATAGAGCTATGTTTTTAAAAAATGAAAATAAATAATAAACAAATAAATCTGTATGAAATTAAAGTAGTGGCTAAAACTAGCTCATAATATATTACAGAAGGGAAATCAGATTAACAGGGCCATACAATGGGTGTTTTTCCACTGTCACTAAAAGTACCCATTAAATACTCATTAATGGGTACAAAAATGCCATTTCATACCCATTAATGGGTACTTAATGGGTACTTTTAGTGACAGTGGAAAACACCCAATATCTTTAGTAGAAGCCTGGCTATTTCCAAAAACCCTCTTTCCTTCACAATACCTAGATTGAAAAGTTAGCATGAAGTTAACAGCAAGAAAATTCAAGCAGTCAATGAAGGGAAGGAACTGGATTTCCCTCCTTGTCTCCAGTCCTATCAAATTCCCATAGACAACTGTCAGTTTGTCCACGTACAGCAGTGACTTTTAAAGGACTGCTCTGCTCTCCTGAATTTCTCTTTACATCATCCGTTTCATTATTCAAAGGAAACGACACAGGCAATAGAAATGCCAGAAATCATAAATACTATGAAGCAGTTTACAGAAAGCAAAGCCACTGGAACAGAATATATGCATCACATACATTGATTTAACTTGCAAGAGATTCACAAATGCAAAAAGCGGCAACAGCTCAGAAGAAAAGTATGATTTTCAATTTACTGCTATTAACCCTGAAGCCACAGAGTTACTGGGAGCCCTTTTGTGTTTCCCATGCTGCTCATCTGCTTTAATACACACAATCTATTTCGATCATGCAGGCTGTTCTCAGTCACACATCAGTATTCTGGCCAGTTGCAGCTTTGAACTCAGCTAATCAATTTTCCAAGGCCTGCTGTACTGCAGGAAGCTGCAGGACCTGACACAAACCAAGCAAATCTCAAGGATTATTAATTTCATTTTTGTCTGCGGCCGCACAGCTCTATAAATATATTGCTACAATTACATGGCTGGTACTTTGGCAGCATCTGGACAATCCATTTCATCCCACACCAACAGATTTCTTATTTGTGGAAGGAAATTATTATATAGGAGCATAGAATATTTTTAAATCCAAGTTACATGAAATTTCATTCCCTTTCTACAGTACAGAATACAGCTAGCCACTACATAGTCGCACATGTTTGGGTGGGCGGGTTGGGGGACAGGGGATGGGAAACATATGTTACAACTAGGGATGCGCACAAATGTTTCTTTTGTATCCAAGTTGTTTTTAATTGAATAAAAAAAATTAATATTCATTCAAATAAATCCCTTTGAAGGTGGTAGGATTCAAATTCGATACCAATGTTAGATACGAATCCCATACAAATACATAACAAAGCTTCATGCAAATGTATCAAAACATTTGATCTGAATTCTAATATCAGTCTTCTTCAAATGTGCCAATATTCAATTCAAATTCAAATGCCCGAATTCAGTAAAATTCATATGGATTTTGAATGTTACTAATATCTGTGGACATCCCTAGTTATAACACAACTTCACAGTCCCCCCTGCATCCAAGAAAGTCAGGAAGTGCGACAAGACAGGAGCAAGTGAGCTAAGGTGAATATTCACTCTGTTAGCAAGACCTAGTAAATGATGTTTTGAATGTTTTACAATGTTTACAGCTGTCTCATCTGAATAAGAAAGAATTCCAAATTTCCAAAATATAGGTCTTACAGCAACGTTCCCACGTAGAAAAGTCTATCTCAGGGGGGTTTTCCACTAGCACCAAGTACCCATTAAGCACCCATTAGGGACCCATTAGGTTCAGAGCAGGAAGACTCTGTTTCCACTGAAGACTCCACTGGAACCTGATTTGTTCCCACCTGTTCTAGGGAAATCCAGGGTGTTTTTCCACTACCACTAAGTATCCATTAAAGACCCATTACGGAGCCATTTGGCTCAGAGCAGGAAGACCCCATTTCCACTATAGAGCCCATTAGAGCCACATTTGTTTCCACCTGTTCTAGGGAAATTTGGATCCTATGGGTTGTTCAGGGCCTATAATCTGGATTCCCTGTAGACCCCATTAAAGGGGTCAACAATGAGGTCTTCAGGCATCAAATCAGGATTATACAGAGCCTGTTTCCACCACAATTGGGCAATGGGGTCTATGGGTGGCTTGGGGGGGTGCCCATGGGGGGGTGACCCAAAACTCAAAGCTTCGAAGCCTGTACACATTCTCTGAAGGAGGCTCCAAAGAGGACACCATGTGAGAGCAAAGTTTGCGGCAGAGAACCTTTGAAGTTTGCTCTGGAGGATCTTCGAAGAATCTCTGGAGTATCTATGGAGATTGCACTACCTGTCCCCCAAAACACCTGGGGTGACAGGTGGGCCACATGGAAAAGTCTATCTCAGTGTTGAGAGGCTTCCTAAATAAAAACCTGGCTTGCAATTTTATACGTTCCTCCTCCTCTACCATGGCACTCAATAAGATTTTGATTAGGAATGAAGGTTTGTCCTTGTCTCTGCTTGAGATGCCCATGAGCATTTGGTGGGCCACTGTGTGCGACGGGATGCTGGACTAGATGGGCTGTGGCCTGATCCAGCAAGGCTTCTCTTATGTTCTTATGTTCTTACCTTCTCTCTCACATCAGTGACTTGCTGGATTGCTTAGGACAAGTGAAAGTCTTTACCATACTTGATCTCCAAGAAGCTCATCACAGAATCTGCATATGGAAGGGAGATGAGTGGAAGACTCTCAAGCCTCTTCTGTTGAATACCTCACTCAAGAATAAAACTGAGTTATGTATTTGTTCCTGCCCCATTTGCAATACCTAAAGAACTATCCCAGAGAAGCCTGAAGGGCTTTCCTCAACTCCTTCCAGTCTCTTCACATTCTTAGGAACAGATCTCTATGAACTTCACTGTTGATTTCCCACCTTTCTCCAGTCTCTCTGTTATATGGACTATGGTAGATCATTTATCTGACAAGGCTCATTTTATTCCTTTGAAACAGACTCTGTCACATTCCCCACCAACTTGTTAAACTCTTCTTGGAACACGTCTTTAAACCCCAACAAGGGCCTAAATCATATTTGACAGAGAAGCTCAGATGACTGCAAAGTTCTGGAAAACTTTCATTTCCTTCCTGAACACTGACTTAGCTTTTTTGTCTGCCTGGAACTCACAAACTGACAGCACCAACAAAAATGTCAATCAGACTAGGAACAATATTTACAACATTTTACTAATTTGCAACAAAATGACCAGTCAACTTACACTACTTGCCTTTAGTTCAATTTGCTTATTACAATTTGTTTCATTCCTTGTTACAGATTTCCCCTCTTAAAGCTGTTTATGGTATCATTTGGGAGGAAATGCTAAGCAGCAAATGAACAGTGGGACTGCTACTGTTTTAATATATACTGTTGTTGTTTTAATATATGTACGATTTTAAATGTTGTTACCCGCCCTGGGAGCTTTAGATATAGGCAGGATAGAAATACAAATAATAAATAAATAAACTGAACAGGACATAGCACTGACTGGAAACCTTGATCTCACATATTCCATCACTGCTTATCCCACAAGGTCTGACCCTATAAGCTCCCTGGGGTACCAATTAATTGGAAGTAGACCCAAGAGTAAATGTATTCAGTTATACTGCCACTTGTAGTTATACTATCAGTGGAAAGTGAACAACTGTGACAAGGGATAAAAGGGTATGTTTCTGGATGCCTTCCAAAATATTTGCCACAGGTTCCTTGAGAATTTGTCCTTCCCCAGCTGAGGATGTGCTACTGCCCCACATCTTGAAATCCAGTGCAGCATGAACACAGCAAATGCAAGGATTTGATCCAGAAACTTCACATGGGAGAATGGTCTTAGGTTATGCAAAGTTCTTCCATTATAGATAAGCCTTTTGTAGCCCTCTAGCCCACAGAAAGAAGAGTTGGCTTTTCTACCCCACTTTTCTCACCCATTTATGGAGACTCAAAGCAGCAGACAAAGCTTTTATTCTTCTCTCTACAATAGACACCCTGTGAGGTAGACAGGGCTGTGATAGCTCAGAAGAGAGCTCTGACTGGCCCAAGGTCACCCAACTGGCTTTGTGGAAGAGTGTGGAATCAAATCCGGTGACTACAAGATATGAGTCCAGCACTTTAACCACCAGACCAGATTGGCTCACATGGACACAAATAATAGTGACAGGTCAATAAAAATCCAAGGGACAAATATTTGCACAAAAATCTGTAAAAGATAACTAAGGCAGTGGTTCTCAACCTTCCCAATGCCGTGACCCCGCAATGCAGCTCCCCATGCTGCAGGGACCCCAAGCCACGGGGGTGGGGCCGTTGGGTGGGGCCATGGGTCAGGGGGCGGGACCATTGGGCGGGGACCACTGGCCGGGGCCAAGGGTCAGGGGGTAGGGCCACTGGGCGGGGCCACAGGTCAGGGGCGGGGCCACAGGTCAGGGGGTGGAGCCACTGAGGAATCCACAGTGAAAGCATTCAGGAATGCCACCAGTATCCCCCCCCAGGTTGCCCCTTCTCCCCCCATGGCTGCCCCCGAGGGGAACGAGGGTCCCCAAGGGAAGCTGCCCCTGAGGAGGAGAAGGGGGGTCTTCTATTGCTCCCCCAACTGCCTCCGCTGCTGTCTCCCCCATCACAGGCAGGCAGCGTAGAAGGAGCTGCGCAACCACCGTTCCCCCCCAGCGCCGTCATTGCCACTGCTTTTACTTATCGGGACCCATTTCTGTCCGCTCCATCCCCCCCAACACACTCAGTGGGGGCCGCGGCTCCTCTCACCCTCCTCCGCAGGCTGCTCCTAAGTGCTCCCTTCCTTCGTTCGTCAGCCGGGCGGGCGCCTCCTGCTTGCTGGCTCCCGCTCTTGGCCTGCTGCTGCTGCCTCCCCCTTCACCCGCCCGGCCTTCCAAACTTCCCGCCACTGCCGCCGGCCTGAGGGCGCACTGGGCGGGCTGGGCGGGCGGAGGCGGAGGGTGGCGGCGCGAGGGAGGATCGGCCGTGGGCCGTCACACGCGTCGACGCTGTTGTGGGCCTGCACGGACTGTTGGCGCTGGCGACTCACAGTCGCTGCTCCTCCCTCCCTCACATCCATTCACCTGGCCGTCCTGCGCCGCTGCCGCCGAGCAGCGGGGGTTGGGGGCATCGCGGCCGCAGGCGGCAAGGCTGAGGAGGTGGAGGAGGAGGAGGCACCGGTTGTGCCTCCCAGGCCCGGCACCCGCAGCGCCATCTTCCCGTCAGCCCTCACATGGCCGGCAGACGCACGCCCCTCAGCCATGCTGGCTCTGCCCCCTCCCTCTGTGAGGCAGCGCCACCCAGGGCGAGGGTCAGGCCTGCACCGGCTGGCGGCGGCGAGCACTGGGGCGCAGCCAAGGCACAAGGGGGCAGCGGATAGCGCCGGGGGGCGCCAGGAGACAGCGGTGGAGGCAGTGGAGGCGGCGGCCGTGGGGGGATGGCAACAGCGGCGGGGGCGAGCGGGTGGATGGCGACAGAGGCAGGGGCGCGCAGGGGGGCCAGAGGGAGATGGCGCGTCCCCACAGAAAATCTTATTCGACCCCAAATGGGGTCGCGACCCACAGGTTGAAAACCCCTGAACTAAGGGGTAAAAAAGAAGAGAGAGAGTACTGTACTTATTTACAACATTTTAATGTTGATCTTCATAAAAATTTGAGGCAGTTTACAGGATAGATTTTAAAAACCACTCACACACTAGTAACAACATTCTGCTTACTACTTTTATAAAACAACAAGGTATTGAGAGTTTCAGTTACCTTTCGGTGCAAGGTTCTTAATAATTATACTTAGAAGATGAATGTCTTGCACTTTCAGAAAATGAATATGAACATTTCACTTATTGTAAACCACCAGAAAAGCCCTCCTGGAAAGCAGCAGCATAAAAGCTTAAACTGGATGTGTTTTGCTCATGATTCACATCTTGTAGTCTACTAGCAAGTCTACAGTGGAAAACGCATATGAATGTCCTGGATGTTAGGAAACGTCTAGTGAGACAGTCACTTCACTGAACATCAAAGATATTCTGTATTATGGATTTTATGGTTGTTGGCTGCCTTGGGCATTTTTCATGCTAAGACAGAGTATAAATGTAGAGAGACCTAGTTTTAAACCTCCACTTAAAAGCCATGTTCATTGGGTGTCCTTGGGCAAATTTGCCAAGCCAACTTCATTAATACAATAAATAAAGCGTGTCAACACCAATTAGCTATTTCTCAATTAAAGGTGACTTAGCTGCAACTCTTTACTCGAGGCAAGAGTATCTCAACTTTGAAAAACCTACAAAGTTGGTATCATTGTACACTGCAGAACTGAAGAAGAAACGAGCTGGAAAACAGGGTTGTTATCTTAAAATATCGTTACTAAGAATGGAACTAGGAGGCACCTTGATACTATTTTTAGACCAAAAGGAAGAAAGGAGAGAGCATGAATGGAACAACTGAAGCTACAACTGAAGATTGAAACTTCAGATTCAATCCATTTCCTCCACATAACCACATCATTCAGAATGCCAAACTGCAAGTCGCAATAGAGAATGTAATTTGTTAAACCTACTGTTAATTTTGAGAAAGCGACTGAAGCCACATTTCCATTTATGAAAGTCACTGAGGCTGCCACTCGAGAAGCAGCCCACGGCCACCACATCTTCATCTGTGGCAGCAACAGGTGCCTCGCAACATCTAAACCACCCCATTTCCAGGCATGATCACCACTGGAGATGCCATTTTTGCAGGATACAATTTCATGCCTTGAACAGAGGCACTGGAAACAGCACAAAAATGATGCCTCTATGCAATAAAATGGAGACATAGGTGCATCTTTGTCAGTGGCGGTTAACTGTGCTTCCCATGTCCACCAACAACAGAACCACCTTGGTTTATGTTTTGTTGACTCTTCCCACAGTAGCATAAGCTTTTTCTGTCACATGCATGCACTCACATACCCACAGAGAGGAATCTCCATTTGCCCCAGTTTCCTTCCTTTCAATTTCTTTTCTTGTCCTTCAAAGATATATACATACACACAAAGAGCAGCTTACTGTTTTACATGACTTCCTATGCTGTGTCATAAAAACAGAGTCTGAGCATATTCTCAACGCAACAGCTCAGGTAGAAATTTGTTCTATTATTCTGCCCAGTACCCCTTTGATATAACTTAGGCAGCATCCAGACAGGGTCAAAAACCCATAATTATTTTGTAATTGTACCTATTTGCCAGATGTGATCACAATGCTCCCTTTAAAGTCATGGAATACAGATCTAAATTACTGGGTTATTGTCATTTCAGTACAATTAACTATCATCACACAAGATCCTGTTATTCTCTAATTACAGCTTGCCTGGATTACTGTGTGAGAAGTACAGTGTGAGCTGTTGCTACCTAGAAATACTTCAGGTGATACTATTGGCCATCTATACAGTGCACTGGGAAGATTAGCCACATGGAAAGATAATCTCGCTAGTGGAACATCACTCCACTGCTGCGGCAGATGCAAAAATGTGGAGTATTGATCTAATGTCTAGACAATATGTGATTATTCTGGATACGCTTAAATTGATAAATTGCAAAAGAAATAAGTGATGTCTGGAGATGGCCATTGATATCATATATAATAGTATAAAACATTCATAAAACACAGTATAGTATCTTTTAATCTTAGGCTCATAGAACTATAAGAAAGCCAAATGCCTCAATCAGAAGACTGGATATTAAAACTTCAGGAATGTCTCTCTCTATATAATCTAGAGGTATGAGACATCAGAAATGAGATTCCTTTTAGCAAACAGCTTATTGAGCTTAGCAATGTATTTAATATTTTCATATATGGTTTTGTTTACAGTTTATTCCAAATGTTTCATTTGTTACTGTTGTATCCCCTTCTTATATAACTATTTTTCTTTTCTTTTCATGTATTTGTATCAGTAAGATCAAATTACTATGAATTTGAATTTTATAATATACATTTAAAAAGATAAAATCCTACATGTTTTATTTTAAGTTTGTCAAACAACATTGGGAAAATAGAAAAATGATGCCCTTCCTGCAATCAACATGAATCTGGAATAAATTCAGGACTAAAGGGTCTGTTGCCCATATACAGCAGGTCCCACTCCTGTGTCACCCTTCATTTACATTTAGCTGTAGACCTAAATGATGACCTCTTCAACCAGCCAAGGGCCAATAAACAGTCCTATGGAAGCATGGCATGCCCCCATGGCTCCATATACCACAGGGGACTAGGAATGTGCATGAATAAAAATTGCATATTTGATTCACCATCAAACTGAACATCCACTTGATCACTTCAGTGGCAAACCAGTTAGTTTATCAAAATGGTTGCTTACATTCAATTCCAGACTTGTTCAAAACCAAAAAAAGCTCCACATTTTTTTCCACTGAAAAAAAGCCCCTTCCAAGGGCAAAAACACAGCAAACACAACCTGTTTGATTGAATTGTGTGTGTTTGCAAATGGGAGATTAGATGGGCCAATCAACTGAATTTCCAGATAGTCAACCACATGTTCAGTTCAATGCAAACATTTGCAGACCCAAACTGTTCAATCAATTTTTTGGACACAAACCAAACTTTGCACATCCTTACAGGGGACCCATTCCAGCGAGGCTGAGAGGCTTCAAAAGATCGTCATCCTACCTCTAACAAATCATTAAATTAGGAGGAGTCACTGATCTACTTTAACACTATGGTCAATTCTATATCCTCTAACTTTAAAGAGTAATCACAGACCTCCAAATGCCAGTAAGTTCTGAAATGCAGCATGGGTTGCAAAACACCTGTTTATGAATATGGTGCAGCTCTCAAAGGATTTTGTTCGCTTGCTTCTTTGCCTTGAGTTGATGTATTTGTAGTCATTAAACTGATGTACAGCATGGCTGTGTATTTTTGCAGGTTCAAGAGAGCTAAGAAGAATGACTAGAGAACAGTTACACTAAGATATCAAGTTTGATACCATCTATCACAGAAGAAGCCATCAGGGGAATAGGATACTAAAGTTCCTTCATAAACAGCATCATCTCACCACAATTAGTTTATTTCCATATTGAATAACCATTCATCTGTGCCTTTCCCCCAAGAACATAGCAGCATTTGCAAATTATATGCAGTACAGCATGGAAGCTCTCCAGTTCCATTGATTACTTGAAAGATCAAAGCAATTTTTCACCAGGCACGTAGGTTTTCTTCTTGAGACATGCTTTACATAAGCCATTAGTGACCTATCAATATGGGATTTGACTGAGGGACACTATTCAGCTTGAGTAAAATTGGCAACTGCTGCTTTAAGTAGGCTCAGTCACCTTATGTAGAAGCCATTTTGGACCTATCCTAGTTCCCTAGAATATTTCCCAAATTTCAGCCCCAAACATCAGCTGAGGGATTACAGTGGAAGAATTGTCAAAAGAGAATCTATTACGCTAGTCTACCACCATTTGTGTAAAAGGACTAGGGCTGTGCATGAATACTCAAAGGTATTCGAAATCCAATCGGATTCATCCAAATTTTGACATTCATTTTGAATATTGGATCTATTTGTTTGAATTATCCAGACATTTGTAGGCGATTGGAAGCAATTGGGAAACTGCTTCGATCTTAGCAGCAGCTTGGGGGCTGGTGTGATTCCTTGTCTCCAGCTTCTTTTTTACCCTTCCCCCATTTTCTTATCTACTTGGGTCAGCCATTAATACGTGGCTGATTCCCAGGGCTGGGCCGGTCGGACCCTGGATTATTATCTTTCATAACACCCAGCAGCCTGGAGATTACCACAGCAACATTCAACTTTTTATAGAAAACTTTCAGAAACATATTTGGACATTTGGTCACCCTAAAGCAAAACCAAAATTAACTGGGAATATGTTTCAAAACTTGTAAGTTAGAGTGTTGGAGGGGCATATGTGATAATTGTAACTATTGCTTATTTACAAGGTATTTACATTCCTCCTTCATTCAAACATCTGAGATTGAGACGCAGTCTTTATTATAAACGTTTAACATAAAATCATGAAGAAAATCAATAAAAACCAAGTAGGAGGATGTAAAGCATAATAAAACATACAAGGCCCCTTTTTTACTTCTTTTCCTCAAATTTTTGCTCTATTATTTTGCATGTTGTTAACACAACAACAACGTACTGCTCAACCTTCAGATAACTTTGTGGGTAGAATATATCCTCTAAGAAGACAATCATACCTACTTACCCAGTATAGTGGATAAACGTTTCAATGTATACTTAGACATTGTTGAGGTATTTGTACACACAGATCACATACTGGAAATGTTTCAGATCTTTTTCATTACCATTTTGGGCTAGGGGTGTACATGAATGCAATTTTTTGGATTTAATTTGATTCAAATTTGATTCAAATTGAGTATCTGAAAATTTGATTTGATTTGAATCTCTAAAATTCTCTAAAATTTACCCAAATTCGATTCAAGTTAAGCAAATTCAGATCTATTCATTTGAATTTTTATTCAAATGTGCACCTATGAATGTTGACATTTGCATGTGACTGTACGCACTGTTACACATCCCACACAGATCTGTATGCATCCTGTAGTTATCCCATATGCAACCCATTTTTGTCCCAT
>MTQE01001134.1:19820725-19831984 GCA_014337955.1 Aspidoscelis marmoratus | reverse complement strand
TGGATTCAGCTTCAATTTATTGGCCCTCATCCAGCCCATTGCTGCCTCAATATAGTGCCATTATGGTGCTGCTATGGTGGGGTCACCTCATCTATCTTAGACAACCCCACTATAGTCCCACTTTTTCATCCCTAAAAAGTCTTTTTAACTGTTGCTGGAAAACCCAGCACTGGTAGCAGATTTTCCAGCAATAGTGCTCTTTAATGACCAACTTCCTTTTTGTGATGGAGTAGCGATCAGAGCTCTACCCAGCATGCATGTGTGGAGGCTGAAGCAGCTGACTGTGCATATGTAGAGGTGGCCAGATTACCAGACTGCAGGTGCCCAAAACACACAAAGGCAGTGCTGGGGTCAGCACTGTCAGGATAGAAAACAACAATAGCAGAGTAGTAATACCCCACATTATTGTTTTCTATTGGTATATCAGGATACTGCCTGAAGGCAGCCAGAATGTGCAAATTAATTGAAATAAAATGTTTCTTCCCAACACTCTGGATTATTCTAACTCCCCTATAAAGGTCTTATACCTTTCTCCTAACATAACAACCTTTTCTTCAAAATTTGTAATGTTTTAACCATGCAAGCAAAGAGAATCCCAAAAATTCTATGGAAGCGTAATTTCACCACCCAGTAACCGAACAAAAACCCCACAGCTAAGCAGTCCACTCTCCCAAATCACACATGCAGATCTTATGAAGCCAGACAGCTCATCTAAATTTTACTTTTAAATAAACTTAAAAACAAACACCCCTCTTTCGAATGGCTTACAAAGCAATTAGAGTCTTCCTGTTTAGGAAACTGACCGAATAACAGAAATCTTCAAAGAAAGCACTTCAAAACAAGTTTATAAACCAGCTGTACATGATGGAACTTCAGCACAACGTGAGGCTACTGAGTTACTGTTGTAGTTAATGCTCCATTCTAAAACAGAGGTGATCAAAACATCATTTGTAACATCACTGGACTAAAACTGCATCAACCAGGCTAACCAATGGAAGGGAATGACAAGAGCTGCAGTTTGGCAACAACTGAAGAGCTGTTGTATGGGCACTCCTAGGCTGCATCCAGGCATCAGATACTTATTCTGCTATATCTGTATATTCCAGAATATCCATGCTTTATTCTGGAATGTCCAAATATAGTGGGGTAAATAACCGATGTCTGGATGCAGACTAGAGTAGAACAAACAGGAAAACCACCCTAAGTGCTTATCTGGGGTGAGAATAAATGCCCCTCAGAAGACCAGAAGTTACTGGCTAAGGAATGGTCTAATTGGTCCAGCTTTAACAACCGGATGCCTGTCAAATATTTTGGGTTTTTAACTCTCATCAGCCCTGGCCAACATGACTAAGCTAGTAGATGCTGACATTTCAGACTCCAAAATATTAGGATGGCACGATCTCTGCCTTTTCAGGAAAGATTGTGCTGTGGTTCTATCCGTTCCTATAAACTGCTGGGAAGGGAAAGGGACCAGGTTACCCGGAACAAGCTGAGGAAGAATATACATGGAGAGCTGAGGCCGGGCTAAGAACTATGAATGTGAACATTCATGAAGCTGAACAAGTTGTTTTCTTGGTTCAAAGTGCTTTAGGAATTCAGAATGTAGCTGGGCCCTTGGTCAGACTGGATCATGTTTTAAATACATTCTCTTTCAAGATTTCTAGAATAAGAAATTCTTTTACAATCCAAATTTCACACACAATCACTGATTATATCAGTATTGAAAACTTGGGGCAGCCGTTATTTTTCCTGTGCCCCAACTCTAAACTGTCAGTCAGTCCAACAGAGGCTTCTTCATGGCCATGGTTCTCAGCAGAAGCAGGTATGTGCCCTGAGATATACATTCCGAGGTTAAGGCGGTTGAATTCTGAGAAACAGAAATAAACTGAAGCCATTTTGCTTCCTTGTAGCCTTTTTCCAACATCTATACAAACCTAATGGACTGAGGGTAAGGAGGGGATATCCAGATCTTGAACCCTAGGTACAGCCACTGGCATAGAAATCTTGAGATTTGCTGCACACTGGTGCCTCATGTAGGAGCAGGTTTCCACATCCTAAGGAACATACCCAATAGGAATTTCCCTGCAAGGTGGTGAGTAACCCTACATTTCAGACTTCACCCCCAAGACTGGATCTTTTTGGAACTAAAACAGTTTTCCCTGTTCAGAGTCTACACTCTGTGGTGCCTTGCTCATGCTGAAGCAGCGCAGCTAACCTGACCACATGGAATCTCTAAAGTCTTTTTCTTCTCTCATTGGTCAACCCAAAGACACACCTTCTGCTTTCACCAATGTAGCATCTCTCTGTATAAGGCATACCAGGACTTACCACGGAACTTTAAATTCCTAAGCTGCTTAGAGAAACATTACCCTTCCATCAGGCATCTGATTTCTCAAGAGCAAGAAATTCAGACGGAAAAAGGTTGGACAAGCCACATCTTTCTCCATCAGAATAAACTGGACCCTTCTGATGCTTCAGTTCCGATGGCAGAGTAGGGAGAATCAAACTGATTTTAATTTAAAGATGGGCTAGACAAGGAAGAGTTGATCACATGTCCTGCTCACAGAAGCAAATCAATAATCCATCCAAGTATATCTAAGATTCCCACTAAAATAGGCCATGACAAAGTAATCCTTCAATTCTTTTTAGGTCATTGTGAATGGCAGCTGATGTGGTGACAAAGCTTTCCCACCTAGCAACCCATGATGCAATGCTCTTCCTAATATATGGACATGCACATTCCACAAGCTCCCTCTTCCAGCTGTCTTTTACCTGCATCCATCAGCATACGCATCAGTAGTAAAATGACTTGTCTCTCAATTCCTCATAATCAGAGATCATTTGTTTCCCTGTATTTTCTGCCCTACTCTGTTTTCTCTTAGGCTGTGATTGGACAGGCCTGTGGAAATGGCCATGTTGGCTCCTCCCAGGGCCTCCCAGACTTTTCCAGCCCTGATTCACACCATGTGGCATATTGCAGCACCAAATAAAACCGATTACAAAATTTCACACCCCTCTAGTGCCAACATACCCCTCAGAAACAGTGTTGTGCCACCCAAGACAGGGACCTGCCGAGGCACACATGCTTCAGTACAAATACTCCAATCTTATGACAGTGGCACATAGGTTGAAAGTACAGGGAGATAACCTAGGATCCCTGAAGCCCCAGACCAGGATCCATATTTGTTTGAGAGAATCCATATTGGTAAAGTCAAGCCTTGATTCAAAAAGGAATAAGAAAATAGATTGCTTTAGGATGCAACAGAATATTTTGCAAATGGACTTACATAAGCAGTGTGGGAACAGAGGAAGCTTCTACTCAAGAGGAAATAATCTATTCAGGTGGATTGGAGATAACTGATGCCAGGATGACATAATTGGATCAGTCCCCTTGCCACAGAACAAGATAACATACTCCTATTTCAGCTGCCAGACACAGTACCATCTTAACCCATTGTCTGGATCCTCTTGCTACAGAAATTCATCCATAACAGAATATTGCAACATGACTTTTAAACTGCCACGTTCCATTGCTGTTTGCTGCCGCTGCCTGCTGCTTTTGACTGCTGTTCCATAACTGGAACTTTGCTTCAAATAGTTTGCATCCTGTTTGTAACTTTGTTGCAGAGTTGTACTTTTGGTTATTGCAACTGGGGGTGAGATTTCTACAAGGTCCATGAAAGATAAGGTCCCCTATTAGCCATTACGGTAGCTTTCTTTCCTTTTTTCTTCTTTACACATTAATACCGTTTGAGGTTTGTATTCTCTCCAACTCGGAGGCAGTAACTTGGTATCCATTCGAGTAGCCATTGATACACTTGTCCTCCATGAACTTGTCCATAGGAACTTAAGAAGAGTCCTCCTGTAACTGATTCTCTTCAGTTACATTTGCTTAAATAAGGAATTGGACTCTCTCAAGGCAAGTCAGCAAAGAAAAGCTACCTGGATCCAAAGTGCCAAACTAGTGCAGTCAATAACTTCCATAAAGTTCACCATTACAGCTTTCGAATATCATGCATTTGATGTGCAACACATCACAGCTACTCCAAGCAAGAATTCATATGCACAGCAATGGAAGGGAAGGAAGAAAATCTCCTGCTTTTGACACATAACTTGGAAATATTCCAACACAAATTACATACAGAATCTGCTTTCTCTCCCCAGCTTGCACAAGTTCCTCACAGTACAGGAACAAATAGAAAAATGGCTCCTGGGTCAAAAATAAAAGCTCGAGATGCCTTGGTATTACCCCCTGATCGGACAGCTTTAGTACCAAACTCCTCCAAGGATACATTTCCAGGATGCATTGGTTCAACTTTGACTGCAAAGCAACTGCTATGAAACCCTCAATTCAATAATCCCATTTGGAACCTGGGCTTTCTAGGACACATGAATTGTCCCAGAAACCTTGTAACAGACCTGCATATCTGAATTCACACCCAGCAGCAGCAATAATGGGCTGCTGTTCTATCTGGAAGAATCATAACAGTGGAGACTCTTCTTTTTTCCACTCTAAAACAAATTGTTGGAGTCTTCCATAAAGCTATATATTTTTCATTGATTTTAACAGTGACTGACAAGATCAAGATGAAGCTCACAAGAGAGGCAACCTCACACACTTTTCCAGTCAGGCCAAAGAAAAAGAACCGCTCAATGGATCTGCATTAAATTTAGTTATTTTGGCTCTCTAAAGCAAAAGCATAACAGCTTTCAAAAGCAAATAAATTTTCCCAAGTGTATACATGCTGGGAAGGAGGATGTTTTAAAGAATTAGCTTTATCAGGATACATGCAAAACTATCTTCTGAAACATTAATCTAACTGAGCTTAATGGGACTTGCTTTGCAATTATATGCTTATTTAGATAAGTGTAAGTGCTATTGAACTCAGTAAGGGTCTTTTTCTGACTAAATATGCAGAGGAGCAGAGATGAAGCCACTCATTAATACAAACTTTAGAAAGCAAACAAAACAACATATTTGTGCTAGCCCAAATAATGATCAGATGTCATCAGAGCAAGCAGCCTTTTAGCAAAACTATGCCACCTTCTGCTTTCCCAAAATAACATACCAAATCATTACTGCTTATTACTGAAGGCAAAAAAATCAAGTTTATTAGCCAAGACAGCTAGCATTAATTAGCAGGTAAAGAAGAAAAGGCTGAACATGCCTGAAGCACTGAAATTATTCTGGCTACTTACTGAACTTATTAAATAACATCTTCATAAGCAAAGGCAACTGTATTTCAGGAAATGTATTTCAAAGGCACAACTAAGTATTTCAGTAGTATCATCTGTTACCTGGTTACAGCACTAAAAACAGTAATATAGGGATAAAACCTGCAAAAAACAAGCAGTATTTTAAGGATTACACCAACAGAATAATCAAATGCAACTGCGACCACAATTCAGCCCAAGGAAAACAGTGGCAATTAGGGAAATGTAACTTAAGCATTACGGGATAAGCTCATTGCCTATGGGGATAAAGAACAAATCTCAGAGATGCATCCAGCAACAATAAGTTCCCTGAAGTGTTCTGCATGCCTTGCAACTCTGAGTAAAAGGATTTTGCACTCCAAGAATTTAGAGAAGGAAGTCAGATTAGAAAAAGTAGCTTCAACTACACTGTATATCCAACTGAGCTAAATAGGATGTTCAGATATGTGAGCATTCAAACATATTACACTGAAAGCATTCCACTCTTCACTGGCAAATGAGCAGGTTCAAATTAAAAACAGTCATTCAGTGCTATCCTGTGCATTTTTACACTGAAGTAACTTGTACTGTTTTAGCATTTAGGTTGCTAATTTGGTTGATTACAGAAACTAATAAGGTTGGGTCTGGCTAATATTTGGATAGGAGACTATCTAGGAAACCCAAGGTTACAGGCAAGACAGAGAGTGAAAAGTATTCCAGAAGAAGACAGCAGCAAACACATTATGTGCTGTAACCAAGAAAACATCATAGATTTGTCCATGCAGCCTATAAGAGTTGAGCATAACTTGGTGGCACCTCCACCTCAGCCACAGAATTTAAGGTGACTCTGAACTATCTTGTCTGATCTCAGAAACTAAGCAGGGCTTGGCTAGTACTTGGATGGGAGGCCACTTGGAAATACCAAGCACTCTGGGGTACAATATAAAGTTAACAGAAATCACTGAGCATCACAGTCTTAGGGTGTTTTTCCACTAAGCACTAGAGTATCCATCAAGGACCCTTAATGGGTCCTTAATGGATACTGTAGTGCTAGGGGTTTTTTCCACTAGCACTAGAGTACCCATTAAGGACACATTAAGGACCCTTAACGGGTCCTTTAGTGCTAAGTGGAAAAACACCCTTACTCATGGAATCAAATCATTCTGTCAGAACCAGGTGATTCCACACTGGCTGGTATACCAGACCATCAAGCATAGATCCACACACTGGTGTGATCTAAGGCACGCCATGGGCAGGATCACCAGAGTGCAGAAGGGAGCAAGGCTCCTAGTACACTTACTGGTCTGGTAGAGATGTGCACGAATGCATTTTTTGAATCCAAATTTTCAAAAATCTGATTTGAATCTGGATTATCCGGATCCATATTTTTGAAAATCCGATTCCAATGTTGGCAACATTTTCGATTTTGCACGCATCCCATTTTGTCCCGTTTGCATCCCGTCGTAATCCCGTGTTATATGCGCAAATAGACCTGATATGCAGATGCGATATAAACGGATCTATTCAGTCTAATTATTCAAAAATCCGTATCGGATTTCGAAAAGTTTGGAATCTGATCAATTCAGAAATTTGGATTTTTGAAAATCCGATTTGAATTCAAATGCCAATATTTGTCAAATTTGAATCGGATTTTCAAATATCTGTGTGCCTCCCTAATCTGGTATACCAGCCAACATGGAGTTGCCCTAAATTGCAGAGTAGGCAACTACAGAAATTTTAAGTCGGAATTAAAGTCAGGTGGCACACTCCCACAAACAAAAACTAGTTGCCAGAAGTAGATTGTTTCTGGGGGTGTACTTTAAGGCTTCATCCACACACATTTTAAAAAGCAGCTGAAGCGTAGCTTAGCTGCATGTAACATGTAGATACTAGTGTGCCCATCCCATCTCTAATCTACATTAAAAGTCAAAGAATGCACTTGGGAAGTGCATTTCTAGCCTTTAATGTGGACTGCAGGCACCGGTGTGTGTACGCTACCACATCTGAGCCACTTTTGGCTGCAGCCCAGTACTCTCACTGAAATCAGTGGGATATATTGACTGTGTCAAATTGTACCCATTGCTACTTTCGGGTCAAATCATTCAACAACCTTCACAGCGACGACTCGTCTCCTCTGCAAAACCTGCCAGATTATATATCAATTCACGTGCCAAAATGCACTTGTGATTTACAGCACCGGTTCCCTCCCGGATTTCTTTTCAAAGGGTCAGATTTTTCTTTGAAGCTCAGCCTGGGCCCTCTTCTGAGTTTCCCTAAGTACCAAGGGACAAGAGAATAAATGCCGAAATCCTACCAGGAAAGCAGCAGCAGCTTTCACCAACTCCCCCCCCCCGTCCTTTGGGTCCCTCTTTTTATCCTTTTCCCTGCCTGCTGTCATTATAGATAACGGTAATGAAGGCAGCAACTTCCTATATGCCTCATTTTACATGACATGGTTCCTCTTTCTTCACTTTCCTATTATTATTATTAAAGGGCAAGCACAAGTGAGACCAGGACAGTGAAGGACAGGAGAAGTCGAGGGAAAACCATGGGCTTTTCAAAGATCTGGACACTTCCGATTCCTCACGGTGTGTGTCCAAAACAAGGACAATGCACGGAGCAGAGCATTACAATACAGCCTTGCTCTTCAACCTTCACTGACCTCAATGATCAGGAATAGTGGTGTATGGTGTTTTTTTTCCCCTTAATGCATTCACCGGTATGAAAGATGCAACTACCGGGATCAAACGATCAGGGATATTACTCATAACGATTTACAAGGCGCCTCTTTTTGTCAAGTCACAGATCTTGGACCGATGTGCGCTTTTCCGAGAGGTTTCCAGCCTCCTCGAATTGCACCCAGGCGCCTCTCCACCTTTGTTTACTCCACCGCTTTGCCATCGCTACAGAGATGGATCTCCGGAACCGCTCGCCCCATCCGACCATCCCGCGCTGAGACCGCCTAGCAAAGTGAAAGCGAAGTGGCGCCCCGACGGAGCCCTGCATTGGAACAAAGGCATTAGAGCCGGGCGATTGATGGTGGGATGAGGGGAGGGGAGGGGAGAGCGAAGGGTCCCAAGGCGACCACAGATCGGAGGCGCGCCGGGAGGGAGCCGGGAGGCAGGCAGGCAGGCAGGCAGCTCGCCCGCCCGCCCTGGGCTTTACCTGGGACATCTGCGGGCGGAGGTTGATGGCCTTGAGATTGATGGCGAGGGGCCGCAGGTTGTTGAGCAGCTGGCAGAGCAGGACGCCATCGCGGAGGGTCTGGGCCAGGTCGAACACCTGCGCCGTCTCCCAGGTCACGCGGTGGTTGAGCGGCAGCACCCGGCACTGGATGAGCCAGTGGGCGCACTGCTTCCACGGCTCCATGCGAGGTGAAGGCGAAGGCGCCCGGGCTGCCAGCCGGCGGCGCGGGGCTAGGGCGGCATTCGACGCCGGGTTCCCTCTCTCCCTCGCTTCGGCGGCGGCGGCGGCGACACTTCGGCTTGTCCACCGCCGTCGCTCGGTCGCTCCCTGGCTCGCGCAGCCGGCGAGGAAGAGCAGCGGCAGGCTACTGACTGAAAGCGGGCGGGCGGGCGTGGGGGACGCAACGCCGGCGCAGCCAGGTTCCCCCTCCCGCCCCCTCCTGGCGCAAAGAGGCAGCGGAGAGGCCGGACGGGACCGGGAGGCAGCCAGGGCGCACGCGCCCCTCTCCGTGCGCGCTTGGCTGGTGGCCGCCTCAGGAAAGCTCGCGCGCTCAGGCGCGTTTCCCTCCCACGCCAAGCTCCCCTGTGGGCCGGGCTGGGGCTTTGTAAAAGGCGCCCTCCCCCCTCAAGAATGACGGGCCGGGTGGGGTGGGGGGGAGCAGCGCAAGAAGGACACACAGTCCAAGAGGGCGAGGAAACGCGAAATGTGCGGCTTGGACGCGTGTCTCATGGGCCGCCCTCAACTCCAAAGGGCTAGTCGTTCACACGCGGACACCGCTTTTCGCGTCACGAGCCGACCGCCCATTGGCACCCCGGACCGTCTGAACGGTCGAGCCTCTTTAAGCAGGACGTGGATTACAACTCCCATCATGCCTTGCTGTTGGAAAAAGTGGATTCAGCGGCAGAGCCGGAGGAGAGCCACATATATCTATCTATTTATTTAGAAAATGCATATCCCAGCCTTCACCAAATGGTCCCAGGGCGGCTTACAATAAAATTTATTTATTTATTTATTTCCATTTCTAGCCCGCCCCATACCCAAAGGTCTCTGGGCGGGTAACAACAGATCAAACAACTAAGAGCAACATATTAAAAACTAAATTAAAGTAAGGCACACAGTTAAAAAAACTTAAAAATTCAATAGATTTAAGCCGTGCATTCAATAGTGCATTAATAATAACTGTATGAATTAAAACATATCAAATAGTAAGATATAATTAAAAATATAACCCCCTTCCTCCCGCACTTCCCCTCCTCCTTCTCATCCTTCCTGCCTAACAGGGTAGCACCCTGAGGAAGCTGTTTAAGGAGCAAAAGCCTGGATAAAAAAGTAGAATGCAATTTTTGACATTCAGTTGGTAACAAATCGAATATTTGAAAATTCGAATTTGCACGAATAAAGAAAAACTAATGTCTGGACATCTGAACAAATTTGTATCTATTTGTTGAAATATTCAATACGTATCCGATGATACGAATCTCATACGTGTCCCATATGCATCCTGTTTTCATCCCGTAAGTATTCGTACAGATGCATACGGAAACACAAGATGCGTGTGGATATGTACACATATGACTGTCCAAATTATTCGTATGAATAACTTAAAATATTTGTACTCATACAAATACTAAATATGAATGCCTATACATTAGAATTGTATATAGATGTACAAATTTGTACGAATAACAAATATTTTGAATATTCATTCACAACCTAGTAAAAAGATGTTTTCACCAGGTGCTAAAAACTATATAATGTAGGCGCCTGGCGAGCATCAAGAGGGAGGCTGTTCCAGAAGCTAGGGCCCACAACAGAAAAGGCCCTCCTGTAAGTCCCTATGCCTAGTGCCCCGCTTTTCTCACCCATTAAGGGGACTCAAAGCGACTGACAAAGCTTTCTGTTCTCTCCACTGCAGAACACCCTGTGAGATGGGGTGGCTGTGAGAGCTCAGAGGAGAGCTGTGACTAGCCCAAGGTCACCCAGCTGGCTTCACGAGGAAGTGTAGAATCAAATCTGGACTATTCCCTGATAAGAGTCCAGCTCCCTAACCACTAGACCAAAATGGCTCACATTCATACATTTGAGAGTTCTCCTTTCAGCTATTTGTGAGCTGCCTACTATCACACCTTTTAGGCACCCACTGAAAACACCTGTCTACCCAGGTGTTCCCAACGTAAAGAGATAGTACCTCTTCCAAGGATGATTCAGAGCAGCGAACATAGTGGAGCTTCTCTTTCAGAGGCTGAAAGCGAAGAAAGGGCCCTGGGAGGGCCCAGTATCCAGTCTAGTGCAGTAACACTGTAACACATAATTTGCCATGTTCTAGAGTTGAGTCTTTATGCGAAGAAAATGAAAACAAACCAAGACAAAGGATGAGTGCATGGTGGGAGGAGTCTTCTTTTTATGCCCACTCATGCCAACTGTGCCTGCCTAATCTCTGGTTTTCCACAAGTTACATACATGGCACAGTTTGCGTTCTTCACATTGGTTTGTGGAAAACAAGACACAGGGCCACTTCACACTTACCAGCCTAGTATCATATAAGGATCCAGTGCAACAGTGGTCATTAGCATTTACAAGTACTACACCAGCCCCATACCAGAGGCCTTTTCGCACTACATCCGGAACGGATGTACTGCACGAGGCCTAAGTAACTTCAGGACACTTTAGCCATTCACACACAGAAAGGCAGGAACGCATGTAAACGCGTTCCTGCGCACCTGTGTGCGAATGCTGAAAGCGTTTGGAAGTTACTTAGCCGGGAAAGGCCGGCCAAGGGCAGGGATATGGCCTGCAAGACTGCCTGCCATTGGGTGAGAGCACCCAGGGCCGGGCAGCGCTGTCAGGCCGCTTGCCCCGCTTCGTGCCAGCTGTACGGGG
>MTQE01001134.1:19809522-19820656 GCA_014337955.1 Aspidoscelis marmoratus | reverse complement strand
GAGCCCTGTGCAGCTGGCACAAAGCTACCCAGGCACCCGGGCACCCATCGTAGGGCCCAGGGCAAGCTCCCTATGGGGCAGGACCCCTTCGGAGATCGGAGCGCCTGGCTCCGGTCTCCGAAGGCTTCCCCCCGACCCCGATTGCGCCCATCTGTGGGGAGTAAGAAAATAAGCAGGTGCTTTGTGTATGTCATTATATGCTTACAATTTTGTTAATGTTATATGATGGGAATAAATCATTCAAGCAAATCCTGTTCCAAAGGTTGTAATAGACTGAATTTATTTATTAACATCTTCAAAAGGAAAGATAGTAGAATATATCAAAGGATGTTAAGAGATAAGGTAGTACTATCACGATACCTCTGCAACTCTATTATCTATACCTACCTATCTACTGTAAGCTAAAAACAGAAACCAAACTGCACGCAGACCACATCCCACTAAAATACCTGCAGGAAGAGAGCTTGTATACAAGACCCTTCTGACCACAAGGGAAACATAAGCCTTTTTGAAGAAACAGGTATTTCTCTTGCTGTTCCTCCAGGGAAGCTGTCAGATTGGGGAAGACCTGTGGTCATGTCTTGCACAATTCTACACCTGCAACACCATGTACAGCTGCAAATATAGCCAAGAGAGCCAGAACTGTGTCAGCAAGAGCTGGGCAAATAATGGATCAAGTTGGAATGCCAGTACAATGAGGACTAGGCCTGGGACCACAGCATACATTGAACATTTCTGCTCAACTGCATAAATGCTCACAAACTCTTGCACAAAGGAACAGGCAATGGTACTCTTCCATTTCCTTCTTGCCCCAAAATGTGAATCTCTTTAGCAAGTTGCTCATCTGCCATGTGACAAGCTGAGGTTGATCCATGGCAGCAAAAAGAGAAAAACAGGCAGGAATATTTTGCCAGAATGTTTCACTGTATGTTAGTTAGTGCTCTCAAGTGGCTTGAAAATGGCCTAAACAATGGATCTCTCCTGTATAATTTTCTCTGGAACTTCATGATCCCCCCATATCAAAGGCACAGCTGGAAGGAATCTGTGAAAGTGTTTTTTCAGTTGTGTTATTCACTGTTGATCGTCTTACTCTGAAGCTACATGAACTGTCTGCCGAACATATCTTGAGCTACGTCACAGTTGAACAGTTGCATAGCTTTTGTTGTTTTTATTGTAATAACCTAGTGCTCTGTGCATGTTGTTGTTGTTAGCAGCATCTTCTGTTTTTTCATTTCTTAATAGTCCCTTGTTCAACTTAAATTTGTATTGCAAGGTACCATGAACAACTGAGTTTTGAAATAAAAGGTAAAATGCAAATATTTAAGTAATGAGTATTATAGATTTCCAGAATGAAAAGCCCAACAGAATGATCACATTGTTTGCTTGAAACTCACATATGAAAACCACTGACCTATAAATTCCAAATGTAGTTGGAAGTAATTTGCAGACGATCTTGTCTAATGCACCAGGTTCAGCTGATTCTTTCAAGAAAGCAGTCTTGTCAACTATGTTTCATGCTTTCTCAGTAAGCAGTCTACATAAAACAGATAAAAAGCTGCCTTCCTTCATCCTTTCTGAGAAACATCAAAGAAAACAACGTCAAAATCTGCCAACCCTCCTTTCTGTGTAGTTACACCATGAAGTCCAATTGTGCACAAGTGTTCAATAGTGTATTGTTTTCACTTTTGTCTATTTTAGTACTTGTCTTTGGGTTCTGTTCTTACCAAACACAAACCAGCATTGCATCAGTGCTAATCTACTTTCTACATTGCAGGTAATTTGATTAAAAAACTGAATTTTATAGGCTTGTATTGAACTGGGCCCAAAGGCTGATTGTTTTGTGTTTTATGCAGCAAATCTGGCCTCTCTACAGTGCCTAAAGCCCTGTAGTGCCCAGGTAAGCCCCAAGTGAGAAACTCACTTGCACTGGTGTGCGTGTGGCAGCCAACATTGTTACCACCCTTGTTGTGGAGCCACATCATGTTCATGTACAACATCACAGACAGAGAGAGACTCAACACACCTGTGTATGCAGACGCATGTGCTTGTGTCACAAATGTAGCAGTTAACCCATGGACAACAGTCCAAGTACGTTCCCTACTCAATATCCACAGTGCTCAGTCTGTGCTATTATTACCTGGCTTTAGATGCCAAAATCAATAGTTGCTATTCCTTCAGATCTTTTAAATGTCATTTATGGCTGGTGTCTTGATCAAATAAATTTTTATTGATTGGTCGATTGACTCTAGACATCACAGAGAAACTGGACATTGTCTGCTACATCCAACAGTCCTTTAATGCTCTATGCATTTCAATCACGTGGAACAGAGATCCACCTCAAGCTCAGAATTATGTCTGTCCTTGCTGTTTTTAGGGTTCTTCCACACACCACCCAAAACACAGTTAAGGAGTGGGTTTTCGTAGATGCAACAACATGTTCCTGTATTAAAATCTGTCCCAGTCATGGGAAACCAAAAGAGAGGAAATGCTAGCTTCTCCAAGAGTCAGCAATTTTACTCGTTGTCTGAGACAATATAGTTACACAGTTGTGATCTGAGAAAAAGATAAAGCAGAACAGATTTTTTAAAAATGGAAATGGCAAATTACAAACAAATCAGTATCAGCTTCTTCTCTAATTCCACACACTAATTCAGGAAGTGCAGATCAGGTCAGTGTGCGTCAGAATTCACAGAAATCAAATTCTTCAGACATCTGTACTTTGAGGTCATCAGGAAAAGCCTCTGGGCGTCGGTAAGCTCTTCTGTCTCTCATGGTTTAGTTTCCCCTCTCAAAATTTCAAGGTTTCTTTTTTTCCCCTTAAGTGTACCATCCAGAACAATGAGAAGGCTGGTCTAAAACAATATGTGAAGTATGACCTTTGTGTTCTGCATTTTTGTTGCAAATGCAGGTATTAACAGACATCTTAGCTGCTTTAAGGACTCTTTGCTGAGCAAACAAGAACTCTCCACAAAGCAATGATTACATCCACTAGTTTAAAAACTTGTCAATTGGCCCAGAAATCACTAATTTACACAAACTTCAAGGTTTTTTTTTTACTTGGAATAATATACAGTATTACAGTAATAATATCTAAAAGTACTCAAAAAGAATTATATAACCACAAAACAATACTAAAATATTAACAGTTTAAACAGTAAGCTTACAGATATGCAAGTGAAATTAGTAAAATTAGTGGCACTGGAAGCACAATATTTTCATTGTAAGAGAAAAAGAGTTCTAATAGAAGAGATGCCATTTCAGTCAGAACAATTTCTCTTCACTCACAAAGTAATGACTCGGTTGCCCATAACAGCAAAGTGAGCTGCCCTTCCCAAAATAGGAGGAAATTTGATTTCCTTGAATTCCAGACCTGATCTGCACTTCCTGGATTAATTTGTAGAACTAGAACAGAGGCAGAGTTTTCCTTGCCTATTTGCATTTTTTATCCATTCTACTTTACCTCCTACACAGGTCACAAGTGTGTAACTCTGCAGAATGGAGGCATCCTAAAGGACATGTGTAACTATTTGCCCTGCTCTCCAAAATCAAATTTGACTATTCTCGTCAATCTGCGCAGTCTCCCATGTGAATTTATCACTGTGCCACTAAAATTATTTTCCAGAACTAAGTATTCCATCAGTATTTCACCAGAGTAGAGGCACTGTTTCCATGGAAGAAACACCATGGAGGTATTGGGATGTTGGATGATGATGTCTTCTGGGTGAAGACCTAGGGATGTCAATTTCCATGTTGACAGATGGGGATGATGGGGGGCTGAAGGAAGAGGGGTAAGTTGAAAAGGAGGAACAACAGATGTATTATGGCTGTCACTCTTTCTAATGCATGGGATATTGGGCTGCTCTTGAAGAAAGACCAGAAGCTGGAACTCATAAAAATGCTACAGCCAGGTTACTTGTAGGGTCTTCCTGTTGGACCTACAGTATATTACTCTGTTCATCAGAAATCTGCACTCGTTGCTTTGCTTCTGATCTTCTCCCCACAACAGAACACCCTGTGAGGTAGGTGAGGCTGTGAGAGCTCAGAAGAGAGCTGTGACTAGCCCAAGGTCTTCCGGCTGGCTTCATGGGGGAGGGTGGAATCAAACGCGGTATTCCCAGATAAGAGTCTGGCTCCCTAACCACCAGACCAAACTGGCTCACAGAAGTAATAGAAAGTAGGCTGAAAGATAGAAGAGGTATCTGTGCTAGGCTATATAGGGTATTAGTGAACAACACAGACCATAGTTTGCTGCTTACTGATATATGGAAGATAGATCAGAAGGACATGCAAATGAAAGTTACAGAAATTAATAAATTGCAACATATTAAGATTAAAGAGCTGAATATGAAGATTTTATACAGATGGTATAGGGCTCCAAACCATCTGTCCCATATGATTCCATCCTTTTCGTCCTCCTGTTGGCACTCACATGACAACAGGTGAACGTACTTCCACATGGGGTGGACATGTAACGAAGTAGCAAAATTTTGGGACGAAGTAATGCTGGAAATGCAAAACATTTTTGGAATTAATATAAGTCCCCATCTCGGATTGTGTCTTTTGCAAGTTTACAAAGATCATTCAGCATTGGTACCATATAAATATATAGTTGATAGAATGTTATGGGCAGCTTTATTAGTTACAGCTGCAGGGTGGAAGGACAAAACAAAATGATCTTGTGAGAGGTGGTAGAGTAACATTCTTGATATGTACAAGTTTGATGCCCTTGGACATCAGTGGCTTTTCTACTCTGGAGAAAGTCTTCGTCTGGATTTACGAAATGTTTGGAGCAAATTATATACAGCGTTTGTTAACGACACCCTATCAATGGAAATGAAAGAAGGGCTATCAAAATTATGGACATATTTACCTGTGACCTTTGAGGCATAAAGGACGGAGGGTGGGGTTGCCTGTGTTGGGTTAACGTGTTATGTTAAATGTGGGCAATGTGTGTGTGTTTGTTTTCTATTTTGTTTGTATTTTATTTCCTTTATAAAAGCATTAAATAAAATTGGTTTTAAGAAAAAAGAATCCATATTTTCAAAAATGCAATTCGAATTGAATATGAATGTCAGCCACATTTGTATCCAATTTTTGAATTTGTGTGCATTTCGTTTTCATCCCATTTGCGTCCTGTTTGCATCCCGTGTTATATGCACAAAGAGACCCAATATTCGGACGCGATATAAATGGGTCTATTCAGTCAAATTGCTCAAAAATCTATATTGAATTTCTGACCATTTGAAATTCATTCGAATTCGGATTTTCAAAAATCTGATTCGAATTCGAATATTGATATTCAACGAATTCAGATAAGATTTTTAAATTTTCAAATATCCATGCACATCCCTAATTCAAATACATCATGCGAGGAGCAAATGTTTCCAACGGCTGAGACTGACAAGAATTACAGAAAGCTCTTTTTTAAGAAAGAAGAACTTAACACATGAGCTTCTTACTCAGTGTTTTCTCAGGAACAACTGCAGTTTAAAATTTTGCTGAAACAAAACTTCTTGAAGCCTCATTACCAATGGAGTCAGCAAAGGCTCTATGACATACAATGACAGGGTTCAGTTTGTGTTCCCTTTTTCCTCCCTGTTGACTTTTCCATCTGAATGCAGTAGCCCTGCAAAAAAAAAAAAAAACACTAATAGTTCTTTATTTTAGCTGAGCATACTGGATTTTCCAGAGACAGAGTGGCCCCACTAACTCGCAAATTTTGCCTTGCATTTCTAATCATTTACGCTGCTAACTAAAAAGCCAAATGGTTGGAAGGAAAATAACCCAACCCTTTGCAGGACTGCTATAACTATCAATTTTTAGTTTAACTATCAATTTGTTTTGGTCAGAAATCCAGGATGCAACCTTATTTGGCATTACATTCCACTGAAATGGACTTTTAATATGTTAATGGTAAGGGCAGAAAAACGACAAGCAAAAATTTCTCTCAGCTAGGTGTAAGAAGAATGCAGTACTTTCTTATATAATGATAGGTTTTGTACCCATGTAGTTCAAACGTGGTTATGCAAGTCATTGCCAAATGTAGTAGATTGCTGATGAGGGAAACCAAGGAGACGGCCTAACATGTAAATTAGCGGTGCTGCAAAGAGAAGACTCAGGCAGGATTAGGCAGGGCCTTTATGAAGCCATAATTGAGCCTCAAGGGCAGACGATCTACTTGACTGTGCTTCCCCTAGCTCAATGGATGTGTAGTGTCCTCATGGTTTCCCACTTGTCCAGCAACCATCCTGCCATAAACGATAAAGTCAGCACCTCCAGAGAACCTTCTCACCCTATTCCAATGCCCAGCCACCACCATATTTCTGCCACTAGAGGATACTTACTGGTCCGCTGTCATCTTATGATGGCAGCTCTCTGACTTTGGATGCAGGAAATGGGCCACCATATGAAGATCCCCTGGCTGGTAATGTCACAGTCCAGGAACAAAAGGTCCCTGGCTGCAATTTTTTTATGTCCAGGCAACAACACTGAAGAGTGGTAGCACTGCTCTTGGTGCAATTAATGGCAGTGATTTAGTTAAAGCACTACAGATAATCCTCTTGTGCAGATTCTGCCGCAGTCCAAATATGGAGCAATTAGTCCAGCTCCATCATTTATACATTGAGTTTGAGGCACAAGTGTGGAGATGAACAGAGCTGACCACACCTATTTCCATGCCAGAGTTCCAAAAGTGCTTTTTAGAGGATGTTCATAGGTTGCAAAGAAGGGATGCAACAATGTCACACAGATTCCATGAAGTTTCACTGGGTCCAGAACACGCCATTCTCTTTGTTCTGGACCAGGTGTGAAAGCAGCAATACTTGGACTGGAATAAGGGTGTCAGTGTGTTTACAGATCTCTTAAAAGTCATCTACAGCTAATGAAGAATAGGAACCTTTGGGATGGTTCTGGGCCAGACTAGCACTAGTCCTATGTGGACAAAGCATACTAGGCAGCTACTTAGTCTGGTCTACTGAATGAATGCAGAAGTAGCCAAAGATTATGCAAAAGTAGAAATCCCTAGACTCAAACAACTTTTCAGTTTCTTAGTGAAATAAATGAAACACTGCCACTAAGTTGTGAATTGACTCCTCTCACCCCATAACATGTATACAAAAAGCAAATTTGCAACCTTCAATAAGTGAGAACACATCTTTTGGATAGTCAGTCCCACTTTACAATCCATGACCAACAAGTAGCATAATACTAAATCCATCCCATTCTTTAGCATCATAAAGAACCTTGAATTTGGTTTACCATAATTCCAAATAAATGCATTAACTTCCTTTGCAAAATATTACATTAATATCCTTAATCATAATCAGCATATGTTAGAAGAAGAAATTAAGGTCTGATATAATATTTCTTTTAACCACAGCAATCCTGCCTAACCATGACAATTACAGTTTTTATCATCACAAGAGTTCTCATTAAATTGTGTTCCACAATGGTACATTCCAAATGTGGAATTTTGGTATGGACATCAGTTACATAATGGTTGCTATATGGCACAAGAAAGAATACAGAAATAAGATGAAACATGTAGTCCACTTCTCGTCTGAGAGGGTGATGGTATGGTTAAGCTTTCTGGAGAAGCTAGAATGGAAATATACACATAGTCTGAAAATAGAAAGCAGAAGATTGGCCCTCCAGGTGGCCATTCTAGTGACTTCCACACAGCACACATAGGTTTGCATTAGTGCATGCTGTAGAGGGTGGCCTTGGCCTAGATGGTGTGATTAAGAAAAAGACTGCAGGCAGAAGCTCGTGTCATTGCCAAAGGGTGTCCATATTTCCATGGCCTGGACCAGTCCAACTTTTGAGGCCAACTGGGACTGCTTTTGCTAGAAACCCAGAAATGGTCCAATTCCCAGCTTGTTTCTGGAAGCTCAGAGAAACAATGCCAGATCCCAAATGCTGGGTGGACTAGAAGACACCTGGTTTGATCTATCGGTAAGAACATATGGGAGACATATTTGAAGCAGTCCGCTTTTGAAGTGGCCTCTGGCACCATTTTCATCTCAGGAGCTTGGGGTGTTTTTCCACTGTCACTAGAAGTACCCCTTAAGTACCCATTAATGGGTACTTCTAGTGACAGTGGAAAAACACCCTTAGTTCCATGCAGATAAGACATTCTGCATAAGGCATGGTCTCCCAGTGGATTGGTCTGCCATGTGTACACCTAAAGAACACCACACTCACCATATGATTCACCATAAAGAACCAGTGCAACACTCTTTCACAGCTGTTCAGGCATATTATGGAAAATTTAAATCATAATGTAAATGAAGCATTCCGAACACTCTAGCATGTGGTACAAATGCATAATTAATATGTATATGCATTAATAATTACATTTTTAATTTTAAAGCATTTATGTTCAAAATTTTTACTTAGTTAAGTACCCCAGATGGCTTACGTATTAATAATAAAAACCTAATTAACAAATAAAACAATTATTTTGCAAATTAATTCTTCACTGATAGGCTATTCAAAACTGATCAGTGTAAACAGTGCAGAACATCCAAATAATGTAAAGATATTTTTTCTGCAGGGAGATTATTCTTTAAAGAAGAAATCGATTATTTGTCAGTAGTTGTATTTACTATGTACACTGTGTGAGTTCCTGCTGAATCTGTTTACAAGACGAATGGAGTTCAATTATCCTCATACCAGTTTCGGCTCTCCTGTTTCATATACTAGTAGGGCCTTCAAATATCAAAGGACGAATTTATTTTATTTTAATTATTTTTGCTACTGCACTAAAAAGGCCTTCATAATATACCTACATGTATTTCACATTATCATTGGTAGATACATATTTACTGTGGCAACTTGACTGGGTTACAAAATGGATATTTCTTAATAAACACTGAAGAGGAATATGAAATAGGTTATAGTATCTAGACAGTAGAAGTTTGCCTGTGTAGATTTTCTATGTTCATTCATTTTATGAAAAAGGAAGAAAAAAGTAATGGAACAGTTTTACACCAATATGGAAAACTAGGGTTTCCGAGGATATGAAGACATTTGTAATTTTCAGGTCTTCCTGTGGCAACTAGCCTCTGTGTTGTTGTTTTCTTTCTGAAGTTATTTCCTTCACTACCTCTGCAATAATTTGCATCTTTATGGTGCTTAAAAGTGGCATATAATTAAAAGACATCTGTGACTCTTACAGCTCAGTGATTTAATAAATGAGAGTGGAGGGTAGAGTTATGCTATTACAGTGTAGTAGTTTGATCACTGGGCTGTGACCTCAGAGCTTCTGGGTTTGAATCCTCACTCAGTGACTTTGGTCAGTTACTCTTTCTTAAGCACCACCCACAAGAACACCTATGCTTGAGCTGGGATGTCCAAACATCCAGACACTTCCACCTTCTACTTATCACCAAGCCACCCCATTCCCTCATCTGCTTTGGTTGCTTCATTTAAGGAACAACATCTCCCGTGTAGATAAATTCTGGTCCTTCAGAAAGATTGCAGGCAGAATCCCTCCCAGGTGCAAGCAGGGGCTTAGATGCTCCCAGCCCAGAACCCACATCTTACAGACTGCATGCAGATGAAGCCTTAGTCCAGCCTACCTACTAGGGTTGTTAAGATAATAAAATAGATGGAAGAATATTAATGTGCACCACCTTGAGCAAATTATGACCCTTTCCATATGGGACATTGTCCCATGTCAGGAAAGGACTTACTACCTTATGTTCCACATGCTAGTATCATGTTCTGTCCACATACGACAGAGCATGAACCAGATAAGGGCATCCAAAATGGCCTCCTAGCCCGGTTTACTGGTAGACTTCCACAGTGAGGTATACCTGTCTCTCCCAGAAGAATGGATTATGTTTGGAAAGCAGACTACACCTCTTCCATGATATGGGAGGCCCATTTTGGTGGGGCTGCTGAAATTGTCCCCCCAGAACTTTCATTCCTGGCCTTCAGAGACTTCTGATCCAACTCTGCAGATGGAGCCAGCAGTGGGAGCTGGTGTGGAATGGGCCATCCCAATTCAGATTGCCCCCATCCCACACCACTGACAGCCCATCCCAGCCTGAGGTTGTCCATATAAGTGTGAAAAGGGGTAGGAGAAAGATGGGATGTCATTTCCATAATTAAATAAATATGTCAAAGCGACCATAACAGAGACAACTCTTGATGCAGGGAGCAGAAAGAAAACAAGGCCCAATGCATCCTCAGATATCAGGCTGGCAAACCTCATATAGAAGATGTCTTGCTGAAAGGGCAAAGTGTAGCACGAAACACTGACAGAATGCCTGCAATTTCAGAAGTACACTAGTTGCTGGTGTCAGGACAGGAGCCATATTTTCTGCCAGATGCTTCTCTGAAAGGATTTCATGAGAAGTAAGTAAAAGACAAGAATCCATATTGCTATAAAAGGTTCCCCAGAGGTTCATTTTAAAATGCTTTGCTTTTGAAAGGCAGTAAAACTGCTGAGCCAAGCAACTCAATGCTTGCAAAGTGAATGGCGGGACCACAGCAGCCGTCGTAATGCAGAGCATGTTTTACAGCTGAATTCAGCTGGCAAGGAAGAGGGTTATAACAATACAGAAGTATCAGAGGCATGTACGGTTTTATTTTTATCAACCTGCTGTCAGGGAATACTGACAGCCAGAGCCCATCTTGCATTACAGCCCCATGGATCCTGACATTAGAAAAAACTACTCCATGGCCTTTTCCGAGATACTGGTGAAACCTGGCACACTTATTTAACTCCCCCACACACACACACACACAGTTTTGTCTATTCCACTTGAAAGAACTCTAGATACATCAGAACAGAACAGAGGGCCCAGAATCCAAATCAAGGAGTGGTTTTGGAAAGAGTGTAAGGAAAGAGTGCACTGATCATAAAAGATCAGGACAGAAAGTGTGCATCCTTGACCTCATCTTCTGATTCATTGTAGTCCTTCTCTTCTAAAAACCAATCAGAGCCTTGAACTATGACAAAAGCCTGAGACCTTCACGTATAGGATGGAATATAAATATAAATATATAATATATATATAAATAAATAGCTACAAAAACATGCATAGCTTCTGCACCTTAGTTGTATCTGTAAGTCCAAGGCCGCATCCCCATTACAAGCTTAATTCGGTTTCAATACAGTTTCAAT
>MTQE01001134.1:19786041-19801745 GCA_014337955.1 Aspidoscelis marmoratus | reverse complement strand
TTCGGAGTGAGACCTGTTGAAATCAGGTTTGAGATTCAAAACGGTTTGGCTTGCTTTAACACGGAAAAAGCATGTTAAGCCGAACTGCCGTCTGACCAAGGAGAACTCAAAACGTTTTGAATTCGAAATAAGGTTGCCGTGAAGATGGGGCCCAAGTGTTCCAAGACCCACGATGCTGAGTGCTGAAGAGCTATCTCAAGTTAAATTCAAACAGGGTTTTTTTCTCCCTCCCCTCCCAAATGCAGTAAGTGTTATGGCTTCACATACCTACATTAGGTTTTGAATGCAAACCAGTTATTAAGATAAATTAACATCCTGCCTAGCAGATGTCACATCCAGTCTAACTCTTCTCCCTTGCCATAAGGAAGATGTTCCAGGGAGGATATGATACCCCTCCTTCCCCTTGCCCACTCAGCAGTAATAGCCTGAATGAAGCAGGATTAGCCTAGCAATAAGCCATATTGCTCTTCTGGATGCTGCATCTCATGTCAGGGAATATGGGGAAATTGCAGTAGGGAGGCCTTTTTTTAAAGCAATATCATTTTCCCATCTGCTGCGATATAGTGCCTCTTAAGCACTGAACCAATGGAGTGTCTATTCCTTTTGTGACATTTAGATGAATTTATTTTCCTAGATGCATTCTTTGCTGACCAGGAGGAAGAGGACATTTGTCGGGGGTTTCCTCTTTCTTCCTTCTTTCTTAGGAAAAAAAAGGATGGTGAAATAGGACAACTTGTGGAATGAATGACAGCTTTTGGAAAATGGCATCACTTTCAGCAAAGGCATGGAGCATCAGCATACGTTACTGGGCTTTTTCCATCCTAATCTTGGTATATGACTCCCAGGAGTGGACACATGAAGCCTTGCTATGTTGTCCTTAGGACTCTCTGCATTCACCAGTCACTTTGCAAGTGATTTCACTGAGCTGGAAACTATTATGACCGCTGATTCTCCCTTTGGCTTATCTGCACAAAAAGATTCTTGGCAACTTCTGCAGAACACATATTAGGTCATGGTACAGAGTCTAATCTTGGCTTGGCTCATGCAACCCAGGCCAAGACTGGTGCAGTAGCCAGTGGCACATGCCAGGGGCTACCTGCTTTGGCATGGCATGGCCCAGCCCAACTTCAGAGGCCAGTAACAAAAGTTCCCATCTTCTGTTGCTGAAATGGCATCAGGCTCTGTGCACAACCTAGGCTGGTGCAATCCATCACATGGAACAGTCTCCCCTTATCATTCTTCCCGGTGCCTTTTTTTTTTTTAGCCCAATAGGGTACCAGCTGCCAGAGTCAAACAGACAGGCTGTTCCCTGGGAGGCACAGCCTCTGAGGGAATGACCTAGAATACAGATGCCACAGCCCCTGGCCTCACTTATCCCAGTCTCTTAAACGAAACCAAAAGCCACAGGTAAAAAACACAGATAAAAGGAAGATGGGACATAAGAACATAAGAGGAACCATGGCCCATCTAGTCCAGCATCCTGTCGCACACAGTGGCCCATGGGCATTTCAAACAGAGATAAGGGCGAACCGTCTCCTGCTCTTGAATCCCAGCAAATGGTCTTGAAGTGTCCTGCTTGTCCCCACAGCCTGGACAAATTGAGAATTCTATGGTATGAGCTCATTAAACGAGTGTTAAAAGATCAAGGCAAGTCACATTTTACCAAGCCAACACCAAGCTAAATCTATGTTATTCACAACTGTGTTATGCAGGACACAATTGTGCTTCCTTTGCACCTACAAAAGATAAGCAGCCCTGTTAGGCATTACTTCTTACAGAACTGATTATATTACGACTTGCAGAACAAATAGTGAGGAGGTGAGCTGGAATAGGTATCTGCAAGAGCTTGGGAAGCATAATTACAGCAATTTTCTTGTCATGCTATTGTGGGGGAAAGGGGGATGTCATTGTTAATCATTCATTAGTTTAAAGATCTAAAACCTCTTCCCAGCTGATTGACATTTTCACCTTCTGCTACAACCCTCATTTAAATGAAAACAGATAATAAAACACTTTCACTGTTTATTAAATTTGCTCTTGAAGTAATGCTCTGAGCTTTCCTGTTAATGTCAATCCAACTAACTTTCAAGGAGAAACATGAGATTTTTTTTCAGGACAGACCCACCGTTTAAAAAAAAAAAAGTGGACAAGCACAAGAATAATCCATTCTTGTTCCCCTCCATTAGAGTTTGTCCTGCTCATGATCTGTGAGATGTAATTGCTGTATTAATACTTGTCTAATATTAAATAGATGTTGCTAGTTTTTAAAATTAAAGGCAAGTGAATTAATTCTCATAGGGGTATGCAGCTCTGGAATGAATTTGTCAGTGCTAATGAGGAGCACACATCCGCCTGGCCTCTTATTTAATCTAGGTATTAATCAATGCTAGTATCGAAAGTGGTGAGTGAAAGTTTTCAGGATTTGTTTTGTGGTAAAAATATATTGATTGCTCAAATGTGCATAAACAGAAGACAGTACAACCTCCTCAACCATACATTTTATTTAAGTCTGCGTTCTCACAGCCTTAGAGGTGATAGCATGTGGACCTCATGTTCTCATCCCAACTTTAATCCACCTTTTCTAGCCTAACAGGTCCATGGATAGGGAGGGACAGACTGGTGTGTAAATCATCCTACCCTATCTCGGTCTGACTTTCTGGTGTGGCACAGCATTGTCCACTTGGCCCCCGGGGTCCAACAGAACTCTTGTGCACTCGCTTTTAGTGAAATTGAGACTTAGGCTGCATCCCCATGTACTCTGTTTAGTGTGGATTAGGAAATTTTTAATCCGGGTGCAGGACCGAATTCGAATTGAGCCGTTCCCATGCATTTGCTGATAACATGGGCTCAATTTGACTACAGGTGTCCCCATGCAAACCACACTAAACCCCTGCACAGAGGAACAGCATCTTTTTCTCTACACCCTCCACTCTCCCAATTGGAAGCTGAGCTGATGAGGCCAACCCCTGAACTCCCGCTGTAGTGATGGCAGAGAAATGCCACCCAACACCTCCTTCTCCAATCATAGCACGTAGGGCCAAAAGACAATAAAAATATATAATATTTTTTAAAAAATAAAAAAGCCAGATCATTCTGCAAAGCTGCTACAGAGTTTGGCAGGAGTTTACCGGAGGTGTGCACCTCCGCTACACCCAGTACAGCCATTCACTGCTCATGTGCTAAATTAAGCCATTTAAATTAAATTATCATGCCTGGCTTGGCGATCAGGGAGGGGGGTGGAATAATGACCAAGGAAAGAGACTTGTGGGACAGCAATCACATCTTTTACTGTAAAACTGGGGCACTGAAACTTCTGTTTGTCTTGCTGACTTGGCAGTCAGGGAAGGGGGGGGGTGAAATAATGGTTGCCGAAAGAGACTCATTTCTGTTCAGTCACCATTTATTGCCAAAAATGCCCAAATAGTTGCGATCTCCAACGCACAGGACAGGAATGGCGAGCATAGGACATAAAACCCACGTGTGTCAATCTCCTCCCCTAATAACCCTGGAGTGTCTGCATGCGTGGACTCAGCGTCCAAAATAATGTGAGCTAGCCTCCTAAACCATAGCGAGAACAGTTTCTTAAGGACTAAATTTACCACAGCTTTGGGCAATTTGGTCCGCATGTAGCCCGGTTTGGGGGCTTTGCATGGGGACGCTCCTTGGCAAATTTGGATTCGATTCAGACTATAGAGTGCATGGGGACGCAACCTTATTCTATACATAGTTGTCTTGTCACATACTGTTTTTTTCAGAATTGAACCACAGCCTTCTACAATTCTTATTGCTTTCCAGCTATCACTTTTTGAAGAAACTGTGGATGGACGGAGGAACAGTTATAAAGAATCAAATGTAGTGTAACGTTAACCACTAGAAAGTTTCCATTTGTATACAACAAGATAGGAGGGTCAACAAGTGCACTAGCTTAAAAGCAATTACAATATTGCATGCTGGACTACATCATTCAGGGAGAACGAATGGAAACTCTCAGCAAGCAAGGAACAGATTCTACTGCAGAAGGACATAAAGGGAAGAGTCAGGGGTGAAATGAGTGTACAGGGAGATCTCATTACACTGTTCACTTCAAGGAGGGCTCAGTCACACTCTGAGTTAAGAAGAAGAAGAAGAGTTGGCTTTTCTACCCCACTTTTCTCACCCATTTAAGGGGACTCAAAGCAGCTGGCAAAGCTTTTCTATTCTCCCCACAACAGACAGCCTGTGAGGTAGGCAGGGCTATGAGAGCTCAGAAGAGAGCTGTGACTAGCCCAAGGTCACCCAGCTGGCTTCATGGGGGAGGGCGGAATCGAACCCTGTATTCCCAGATAAGAGTCCGGCTCCCTAACCACTAGACCAAACTGGCGTTCAAACTGTGCATTATGTACTTTTGCCTGCCCAGAGCGGGCACAGTAAGTTGCTTTCAACGCCACCATATGTCTGCACAGTGTCAACTAAAGCACACAAGTTGGGAGGTGCCATCAGGGTTCCTTTATCCCACACTGTGGGAAGGGCACTGCAAAGGATGCCCTCAGTGTTGGTCACCAGACCCCTGGAGCATGTACAACCATATATGTGGGTGATCCCCTAGCCACCTAAAGCCTAGATGTCTAGAAATTATGGGTCTGGTAGGGAAAGCACTATAGCTCTGTCCAAACCTGTGCTCTTGAAGAATGAAGCAAACACAGTGGACTATGTGGTCAAATTCGCTGTTTGACATACTGACTCTGCAGGTTGATCTGGCACTGCACAGGGCTGCATTTTCTGGAGACCTGAGGTGTTTAACTAGTCCAAAAACTGAGAGCCATGGAAAAGATTTTATGAATTCTTATATAACAGTGGTTCTCAACCTTTCTAATGCCACAACCCTCATGTTCCTCATGTTGTGGTGACCATAAAATTATTTTCGTTGCTACTTCATAACTCTAATTTTGCTACTGTTAGGAATCGTAATGTAAATATCTGATATGCGCATCAACCACAGCTGAATATAAAAGTATCATTTTACCTCCAGTACTGCTGCTTTCTACACAGTAGCTGCTCTCTACTGTATTTGTATGGGGTGTATGTGATGGGGTTGGCGCGATGATGTCATCATGCCAGGTACTTGTATGTGGGCATAGCTGCATGTGGGCAGACCTGCCTGGAGACAGACAAAGGAGCAGTGTCTTGGTTCCTATGTCTTTTCTGATAATCTTAGACGACCCCTGTGAAAGAGTAGATCGACCCCCAGATAGGTTGTGACCCACAGGTTGAGAACCACTGTTATAGAAGTATGTAGTCAAGAAGATTGCAGGTAGGACATGGAAGCACATTTTTTGTTTGTTTGTTTTAATATCACCCAACAAATTACATGTGCCATACTTATGTCCTCAGTCCTAAGCAACAACATTGTTTGGGATGAGTGAGGATTCTTAGAAACTGACAGTCCACAACAGTTTCCAGAAAGTGTGAACGTGTCTGAAGAATCTGTTTAAGAGCAACAAGTAATAATGAAAAGACACCACATTAAATTAGGAAGAACCAGGTCTACAGGTGCATAAGAAATTTTGAACAGAGTCAGGTTGAGCAGAGACTGCAGACTGTTTCTATCAACACGCTTGGACAATCAGTTTTGAAAGAGGAACTCAGTTTGAAATGTGCAAGGCTGAATACAAATTCTTGTGGACTCTGATACCTTGCAAGGTGCACAGTCAGAATTTGACTAATTGAGGTAGCATTTCATGACTCTAGTTGTCAATTAAGCAGTAGAGAAGTACGGTCCGTTCTTTTCCCATGTTAAACTCTGCCTTGTAGAACGACAGAGTGGAATATTATAAATCTTACAGCCTCAAAACAGAATTATTATGTATTCCTCTGCCTTAATGAAAGCTAATGGGGCAAAGGAGCTGTCCATTTTTGCCAGTTTTTGGTGGAGAGGTGGGATATAAATGATTTAAACCTTCATACATGGCCACCTGGAAGCACATATGACCTGCCTTAGTTTCCTTGGCAGAAAACTGTGGCATATAAATGTAAGAAAATTAACACAGACACTTTCTAGGTTATGTAACATGTAACTTGTTACATAATCTTATGTAAGTTGCCTGTAGAGCCCAGTTGAAGCTGTTCTGAGTTATATAAGTTTATGGTTTTACTGTTTTTCTACTAAGTTGATGAAATTCAACTTTTAAAAAAGTTAAATTATGTAGCAGAGCCCATATATAACTGAAGGTGTGTCCATATACTTTACTTATTCATACAACAATCTGTGGGGGGTTTTTAATCTGTGCTTTTCAAAAGATTTATAGCCTTGCCTTCAACCAAAAGTCCCTGGGAGCGTCACCCATTAATTAAAAATCAATAAAAACAAAAGAAATGTAATTAAAACACCATACCAGCCACCTACCCTCAGCATCTCCACTTAGGCCGTATCCCCATTACAACCTTATTTCGATTTCAAACCATTTTCAATCCTTGCAGACCTCACGTCAGTTTGGCTTAACACGCTTTCCGTGTGTTAAATCACCCCAAAGCGTTGTAAATGTTAATCCTCATTTCAACAGGACTCACTCCGGTTCATGCGCTTGAAACGTTTTACATTTTTTACTGTGGGAACCCTTCCGTGTTAAGGGATGAGAGTTTCTTGTGAGGGAAAATCTGATATGAATTATTTCTATTTTTATCCTTCCCTATATACTAAGGGCTCAGACTGAGTTACAATCCTCTGTACATCACTGCGCATTTCAAAAAGTAAACAAACCAATATTTCTGTGATTCAGTATGTTCGGTTACATTGGACATGCCCCAGTTTAAAAGACACAGACACTTATAGTTCACAATCGCCTTGTGGATGGCTGTATACCATACAACACAGATATGGGATGAATATTCATACAGTAGCGTTAATCCTGTTAATATTGCCAGGGAATATATTTGCTGCAGACCAAAGTTCCAGCTAAATTCTAGTGAATCTAAAAGATTCAGAATCAGCCATGAATAAAACTGAAGGCACGAATGCACCCAAGACTGTGTTCACACATACATTTTAATACATCTTCGGTCCACTTTCAGAGTGGAAGAACACAGCAGCAAAGTGACTTGTCATTTTCCTTCCATGTTATCTACCTCAATGGGGTCTTTTCTGAGTTAGATAAAACCAAAAACAAACAGCTTGCCACTTTGCCCAATGTGTTATCTCACTCTGAAAATGGACTGAAGCTGGATTAAAATGTAGGTGTGAACACAGACCAAATTACTACATTATAAAGACTGAATTGATCCCCAGCCAGGGTTATTTTAAATATGTTTTAGGTACATTTTATATATTTTGCTGTTTGATTGTTGTGACCTGCCCTGGGATCTTTGGGTGAAGAGTGGTAAATAAATAAATAAATAAATTCAGCCTGTACCTATGGTCAGGAACCAGTGGTGATGAACACCACTGAAGCAACACTGAGGCCCAATCCCCAAAAGACTTATTAGCCCCTCTCGGCTTCCTCTGCTGTCACTCTGTTATAGCTGACTTTAAAAGTCCCCTCCACTTCCGGAATAAGCGTCCCCATGGTAGCCGTGATCTAAACGGACTTTCCGTCCCCAAGGAAGCCTGTTTCCTTTCCCCGCATCTTCCCCCCCACCGCCCCCTCTCTTGTTAAAAGGAAAAATAGCCAGATCTCCGTCTCCTGAAACGGCTTCCCGCCCCTAGCAAAGGCAGATGATCGCTCATTCATTCACTTTCAGCACTTACTTTCACTCAGTTCTCTATTAGAAAAGGCTTTCCATCCCTGCAAAGTCAGCGGCTGCAGGCATCGGCAGCGCGATCCTTCGCTCATTCTCTTTTAAGGCTTTCACAGATCACTGATAACAATGGTGCAATTCTGAGCAATTTTGGCTCTTTTTACAAAGGAAAGGAAGCGAACCTGCTGCATTTCTCAGATGTGTGAATGCTTTTTGGCTGTGTGTGCAGGCAAGCAATCCCCGCCCTTTTTGCCACGGAGCGTCCTCAAGGCAGATATAGCGAGCAAAACCCGCGAATCGCCAAAAGAGCGCTGGAACTCTTCTTTAAAGTGCACGTATTTTATCGCGGGTGTCTCACTTTCCTAAGCTCCCTAAGCGCCTTGTAAAGCCTGGAATGGGGCCGCTCAGAGGCAAAAGAAGAGTTCCAGCAGACTTTCAATTGCATGGGGACAGGGCCTGAAGAACTTACTAAACCACTAGGCATTAATGGCATTCCCACTGAGATTTTTCTCCGCATACAAAGATTCAAGTTATATTAGCCACAGTATTTTCAATAACAATGCATGGGTATGAATAATGAGAATGAAGAAAAAAGACAGGAAGTAAATTCATGTCTTTGAATTACAATGCCGGCAATGAGTACAGCATAGGAAAAATATCCCCCCAAAAAAACAAATCCACCAGTATTGGACATAATCACACCTTAGAAGCCCAGAGAACATTATTTATACACATCATATTTCAGGCACATCAGGCAAAAAAGACCGGTCGTTAGGAAAGAACACCATGCTTGGCTGTTGCAAAGCAGCTCAAGAGAAGAACAGCAGTATGATGAATTATAAAATAACAACAAAGGAAGCTCTTCTGTCTACTGGATGCCTGGATGCCTGAGTGGGACCAATATCTATTGGGTCACCAAGAGCTGACACTCTTGAAAACAAGAAGAGCGAAGGCAGAATGCAACATAAGCTCACAGCAAACTCTTCAGCTGTCATGAGCTCAACTTTGCCACCAAAATGAAAAAGGCAAAAGGCAGGAAATTGAACCCTGCCTCAGATGTCAATCTTGCCCTTCCTCCCATGACTAGGCAACTAGTTGCTTCTTCTCTGTCTTTTAAAGCTTCACCGAGGCACTCATGCACTTATCCATCCATTTATTTCTTTATTGCTGTTGTTTGCTTACTTGCTGGATTCAATTACAAAACTCCAAGGCCAGAGGTAAGGATTCATGGTAACAGCAGAGCTGCTCAAATTGTAAAAAGACAGACATTTATGTATTTATCATCTTATTTCAAAATATATATGCTGCTATCCCATAGGTTTCCACAGCACCGAGCAATATCGCCATGATGTGGTTCAGAATAAAACACAAAACAATCCAGGTCAGAGAAAGTACAACCCAACAGCAGATTCATTTGACAACCTTGTATTAAGGAACTCATTTTATCAACAATTTAAAGCAGTTTAGGCACAGGCACAGTAAAGTGCACCAAGGGCGTGTCTCCATGGTCTCTTTTTGCTTCTCTCTTGCATCGGATTTTAAAAATGTGTGTTGTAATTCAAAATAAAGGGTCCCCATGTGGTTCGGGGCAATGCGGATTTAAAACATACTTTCTTGTCCCCATGCAAACCACTTTTTGTGAGCCCACATCTTCCCCCACTCCGCCCACTGCAGTGATCACAGGCAAAAACCTCAATTGAACCTCCACAACACAACACGGATCATCCCTTTACTTGGCTGCAAAGAGTTAAAAGCAGTTAGAAGCATAACTGAAAGCAGCTAGCTCTCTCCATAACTAATGCTTGTAACATAGTTACAAGCATAACTGAAAGCAGCTCACTCCCTGCAACCATTTGTGTGCAGAAGCTGTCGAGCAATCTCTCTCTTTCTTTCACATTATTGGGAGGGGGAGAGAAATTCTGTGCTTGCTATCAGGGGAAAGTGATGCTAATTATCTTAACAACAGAGGGGGAAACATCTATTTTCACACACACACACACACACACTTTTCCCTGACAGCAAGCACAGAAACTCTGTTTGTGTGCTAAAATGGAATGGAGGGAGGCTGGATGTGACAGCTGGCTGCAGGGAGCGATCTGCTTTTAGTTATGCTTTTAACTCTTGGCAGCCAAGGAAAGGAATGTTTTCACACGCACACGTAAAGAGCGAAAATGATTAATGTAGCCAGAATGACACTTTAAAGAAATCCGTGTGCATCTCCATGCTCCAAGGATAATCCACGGTTTCCCCCTAAGTCAGATATAGTACTGTTTGAAAGGGGAAGTTTTCTGCCACGGATTTTCCTCCTTTGCGCCTGATGTAGCCCGGAGTACAGCTGTGCATGGAGACGCCCCGAGGCAAAACAAGCTTAAATTCGGAGTATTTTTGGCATGGAGACGTGCCTCAAGTATCAATGTTTATATACATTTCATTGCAATAACCAATGAAGGCAACATCAAGATAAGCACAGACATTTATTGCTGAGAGTTATTTTACAGCTTAATGGCTACAGATAATCTGGAGCTTAATGTTTACACATTTTAACATCAGACCATTTTCACTTGTCTAGCCAATTCATTTGCTTTCAAAATATTCCAAGAATACTCTATGAATTTTTCCCTATATGCCTCTAAGCATGTACAGAGTGCCTGAGCCTAGTTACTAGCAGAGCTCAAGGGAGAAAACAATATTTTTCTCCCCTCCATTTTATCACAACAACTCTGTGTGGTGTAGAGATGTACATGAATGTTTTTTTGACATTCTATTCAAATCAAATTGAATACCTGAAAATCCAATTCGATTCGAATATTTTCAATTTGAATTTAACAATATTTGATTCAAATTAATCTACTCGTTTGAACTTTTGATTTGATTCTGCACATATGGATGTCGACAACATTTGTATGTGTACGTATGCATCTTCCCCACATCTGTGCACATCTGTATGCATCCCGTAGTTATCCAGTATGCAACCCATTTTTGTCCCATACAGATCTGTACAAATGTGTATGGATGTGGGAAAGATGCAGATCTTCAAGTACGCATCGTGAACCCATGCATATATGAATGTCCAGATAATTCGAATGAATAGACCAGAAATTCAAAATTCAATTTTGAATGTTTACATCCGAATTTCGGTACATTCGATTTGAGCTCAAATGTTCAAATTTAGAACATTCTATTGGATTTTGAATGCCTACGAATATTTGTGCAAATCCCTAGTGTGGTGTGTTAGGCTGTCTCCACACTGGACTATGCCAGCGGTCACCTTTAAAGGCCAGCAACAAAAGTTCCCCATCCTCAAAGTTGCTTTCTGGAGTGTTTTTGGTGATGCGGTACACCCAGAAGTTCCATGGCTTCCTGGTACACTGTCAAAAAGGTGGTGGGGGCCAATATACACACACTTTCAATGGTCCAGTATGCCAGCAGTAGTCATTAACTACTTTTAAAAAGTTTACAACTGGAGCAAGATATGGTGCCATTTGGTTCTGTGTCTCACTCCACAGCTCAGTCTGAGAAAAGAGCATTTTAAGGGAGGGCTCTGTTTGTTAGCACTATTAGCAGCTTAGCCAGTGGCCACACCTAAGATTTAATCCAGCTTCAGTCCACTTTCAGAGTGAGAGAACACATCAACAAAGAGACCAGTAATTTTCTTTCCACATGATCTATCCCGAAGGTGAATTTTCTAAGTTATTTAACATTGAAAGAATACGGCTTGTCACCTTGCTGATGTATTCTCTCACTCTGAAAGTGGACTGAAGCTGGATTAAACCTTAAGTGTGACCATAGCCTTAGACTGTTCCGTGGGCTGCTTTTCAGCAAGGACAGAACCATAGTCACAATTCTTTTGCAACAATTAATATTGTAACAGAAACACAGTTAAACTCTTTTTCATTCCTTTCCAATTAAAAGTGTTTATTGTCCTTTCTTGTTCCAGACACTTTTGTTTATATAACTGTTGCTGCCGTTATAGCGTGTTAGAATTATATGGGGGTTTGTTTGGTTTGCTTTGCTGGCAGTTCATACAAAATTCTTCGAACCACCACACATGGTCACTCTAGTAAGTAATTAGAATCAGGGATCCTGGCAACAAAGGGAAACATTCTGAAATTCACACATCTACAGTATACAAAGCTATTTCAGTAGCTACTAACCATGTTGATCAGAGAGTGTTTGCATCCTAGGCAGAATCCACAAATGCCTTGATGGATCTTTGCATTTAAAGTGCAGTGTCTCCACAACACTGGCTTCTTTTTGAGCCTTCAGTGCAGAGGAAGGGTGCTTCCGCACAGGCCTTTTAACACCCATTAAGCACACATTGGAAAACCCGCGTCCGCACAGGCGGACCTATTTAGCACACTTCCAGCGAGGCGCGTCCGCATATATCCATCTCTAATGTGTGCTTAATGGGGTTTAACGGAACACCACATTGAAGGTGGTCTTAATGGGTGTTTTGCTCTAAATCTGCATTAACGGAGGACACGTCCGCACAGGGACGGGAGAGAGAACACATGGGGCGTGACAGGAAGTCGCCATGTTGAGTGAGGCGGCGGAGGAAGCCGCCATGTTGAGTGAGGCAGGAGAAGCACAGTCCAGCCACGAAGTCCCTCTCACATGGGCTTTGCATCAGGCAGGTGCCCAGCTATGGCGGCAGAGGGACAGCAAGTCTGAATGTAGCGATTCCATGCACAAAAAGCTGGCTTCAGCTCCAGGCGGGCACTGGATCTTAGACATGCTGCTGATTGGTCCGCGCACGGCAGGAAAGAAGTGGTGACTGACGGCTGAAGGCTCCAATCACGCGGCTCCTGGGGCAGCTGTCTTGAAATCTGTGCTACTGCGTCTGCACAGCGAAGGCAGAATCTGTTCCTCGCAATCCATCCTTCCCACGCATGTGCGGACGGAAGGGGTGTTGGTAGATCCGTATCTACTAGTAGATACGGATCTACCTTAAACCGGATTTAGTAAATCCGGATCTACCTTAAACCAGATTTAGTAAATCCGGATCTACCTTAAACCGGAGTTAGTAAATCCGGATCTATTCTAAACCGGTTTTAGTATATCCAGATGTAATAGATCCGGATTTAAAATGGTAAGTGCGGAAGCAGCCGAAGAGTTCAGCCTCTGCATAGATAGCATTTGCACTGACAGCATGCTCTTCCTCAGCACCACGATGATGTTTTCAGTCTTCCTGCTGTCAACCAGGCAAACAGTACAACTCTAGCGCTCCTCTGTTACTGTGAAAGGGGGAAAGCGCTACAGTTGTAGAATCCTTCTGCTTCCTGTGCAGATCCTGCCCTAGACCACAACGCTTATATGGTCTATCTTAGATCTGATTGTCAACCTGGCAACTTCTCAGCAGGCGTACAAAGAAGGAAGCTTTAATTTGTCCTTTTGAAATACTTGCATGATAATTTAATGACACAGTGGGAGGAAAACAGAAATGCCAGCAGGAGAATCACTTCCTCTGGCCTTCATATGATAAAATCAGGAAGTCCAGAAAGGGGTGATAAAATGCATGCTTTAGTGTCACTTGCTTCTGAGCTTTATTTTTTTGCTGAGGTGGACATGAAGGGCCATGCAATAAACATGGCTTATTTTACATAAATTCTTTGATTAAACCTGACATCCCTACCTTTTTAAAACACGTGTCTTGTGTATAAAATACTTATGGATTGTGTGATTTTATCATTACAGAATTACTCTCAGGGTGCGTTCCCATACAAGATTAAATCCGAATCTAGTCCATTTTCAGGATCGTCTGATCCCGTTTAAATTTTTATTGCCAGAACTTAACAAGGACTATATTGCTAAAAAAAAAATGCAGAAAAAAATCCTCGGAAAAACTGTTGTTGGTCCCATTTTGGTGGCTAGCTCACTTTTTCCCCCCTCAATGGGAACGCTACCGGACTATTCAGAGAGGAGATCTCCCATAGCCTTCTGGCCAGTGCCTACCATCGATGGGTGGGATTTTGCATCTGGGAGGTCTGCCTCCCTGTCCTTCTCACCCCTCCATGACCTTCCCATCATCAGATCAGCTAGGCAAGTGTTGAATCTTTGAACATAGATTTCCCCTTTTTGTGAATGCCACTGTAAGTACTGTTACACCATTTGGCAGAGGAAATCTTCTTTTAGCCCCACTCCATCCTGAGCAGCTCATTCAAAGCAAAGAAGAAGGAAGGGAATCCCCTCTTCTCTCTTTGAACCTGTGCAGGAACCCGAACCTCCATTCTCCTCCCACCCCTGCTTTGCCCTGTCTGTTCTTTTGCTCAGCTGATCGTAAGCAAAGCTGCTGCCTTCCCGGTAACATAGTGAATGCAGGGAGTGTCTGATTTGAAAAAGACAGTGATCACCCTGTCTGTTCTTTCGCTCAGCTGATTCTGAGGGGGCAGGCTTACAGGGTTTGGACAAGGGGTGGGGTTGAAAAGATCCTGTTTCTCCATGCTGGGGATTTGGGTGGTTTGAATGGGAACTGCAGTATTCAAATTTAGTCTGCGTTATCATGAAGCAAATGGGAACAGCCAGAATGTGCAATCAGTTCTGAATCCAGATTTAAATAGTCCAATCTGTATTAAATCCAGATCGTGTCGTTGTCTGTACAGTTATATAGCCATCCTTCATTTAAATTTTTGTTTTCATCATCTAAAAATTAAAGTCTTGGGTATACTTCTCTATCCAAAGTATTTCTGTAATCTATATTTAAATTTATTTTTAAAAATCTGATATAAAAGAACTTATGTCACAGCAGATTACGGAATAAAGAAGCTTAGTAAAGTTAGTAAAGGTCATGAACTACTCCATACAAGACCTTTTTGAATGCTACTGTCCTCTTCCTACCCTTGCACTACTTCAGCTGTGTTGGGAAAGTGATTGCTGTTATTATTGTTGGCACCCCTGCCATAAAGAGCTACTCTATGCTCAAGTGACTGTAATAGCTCCAGCAAATCCAATGTTGAGCTCCAGTGACTTTCAACATTCCGGGTCAAGCACTCTACAGAAACGTCCATTGAGTAGCGTTAAGGTTATGTATAAATGTTCCATCAGATCAGCTAGGCAAGTGGAAATGTGCACAGAACTCTGACATACTCATGTAAACTATTCCCATGACTGCATGTCGCCTGTGCCTGAAAACAGATTACAGTATACTGATCTGCCAGAATTGGAAGGCATAGGCCAGTGTTAAAACAGAATCTGGAAAACAAAACCCTAAACTTTTGTTCTCCCTTCCCTCCAGTTAAATTCAAATTGTTAGAATTCTGAGATAAATCCAGATTTGGACTGATGGCCTAAACTGAGTTTATCCAATAATGAGAAGAATTTCAGTTATAAATATAAACATATTGGCAAGAATTATGTTCCAGTTTCAATCAATACTGGTTATAATTAATGAATCTGTTTTAAAACAATGGCAGAAAGATTTGGCTAAATTTATTTGGCAAAGTATGAATATTCCAAGATTCAAATGGAAGATTCAAAGGAAAGAGGAGGGTTGGGACTTCCATACTTGAGAATTTGTCATTCTGCATTGTTTAAATTGGATTGCAGAATGGTTCTGGTTGAAAGATCAAAAAAAAATTGCAAAACTGAAGGGTATGATCTAAGATATGGTTGGCATAGATACTTGTGGTATGATAAGGTTATCTATGTGACTACTGCCTTTAAAAACCACTATGTAAGAAGTATTTTATTGCAAGTATGGAATAAGTACGCAAGGCAGATTATACATAAAAATGGAATAAATATGAAGAACTAATAATAGGAAATGATGTAATAAGTGAATTTGTTTTAAAAGTAACCAAGCAATTAAATAAAAAAGGTTTCAATGTCCAGTGGTTTATGTACACACAGTTTGTGGATATATTTAGAGATCATAAAAGAAGATTGAACTTTGAAACAGAAAAGCAGAAAAAGGAACTTAAAAAGGGGCAAAGTGGCATTGTATGTTTGAAATAGAAATTACTGTATTTTCTGGCGTATAAGACTACTTTTTAACCCAG
>MTQE01001134.1:19765129-19781505 GCA_014337955.1 Aspidoscelis marmoratus | reverse complement strand
AAAAAAAAACATTTGTGCTTCCTTAGTCAGTATCGGTTCTTTGCTTTGATACAAAAATAAAATGAGAAGGGACAAAAATAGAGTGAGAAATAGCAAACGACCACTTCAGTCCTTGCAAGAAGTGAAAATGCACCCTAGGACCTGTTCCAGAATTCTCTGCACTCTGTGGTAGAAATAATATAGCAGGATAAAGTCAGACCATTTGGCTAAGCAAGATCCACCATCTATGAGGGAGACAGGAATTGGCATTATGTTAGCCTAGCCCTCTCAGGAGCAATGAAGCAATGCTCTGTTACCTTTCCACTATCTCCAGTTGCGTGGAGTGGGAAGAAGGTAGAACAAAATATTTTAGGCTGGCTCTCCATCACTGGAAGCAGAACTGCTCCTCAACTGTCGGACAGACATCCCACACAGGCTTGTTAGGGACATTGCTTTGGCCCTGTGAATTTTTTGGAATATGGTTAGGTCACCAACATGACAACATAACCTGTCCAAAGGTAATTCATCAGTGCCAAGTACATCAGCAAAATGACCAGTAATTTTCTTCCCACACTATCTCTCCCAAAGGTGAATTTTCTGAGTTATTTAACACTGAAAGAAAACAGCTTGTTACTTTGCTGCTCTATATACTCTGAAAATGGACTAAAGCTGGATTAGACCTTAAATGTGACCACAAATTTATTCTCATCATCTTATCAAATGTTTATTGGAAGTCCACAAGTCAGGCATAAACACAGTAATTCCTTCCTTGCTTATGAGAAAAATGAACAATAAGAAACAGAGTTTTCATTGTACCACTGGAGGCTACGATATTGTGACTGAGATGAACAATGGCCACAAGTTTGTTTGCTTGTTTGTTTTAAAGGTTAGTATTCTTTTCAAGTAACCAACAATTGTACCATTTGGGGACCAGTCTGCTTTATCTTATCAAATGTGATTGGTTGTTAGTGCAGTACATTTTATCGCGTCAATCACTGTGTTATCTTTTTATAAAAATTACTGCATGTCTCCAGACTGCTGGTAGATTGGACTTCCCTCCAGGCCTATCCAGGTTTCAGGTAGCCTTGGAAAGAATTTGATGGTTCCATGGCCATCCATAAAGTCTTTGTGTTTGGAAGGCCTCTTCACCCTTGAGGCTGCCAAGATGTCAGTGTGCAAAGAGGCTTCTTCTCATACAATAAGCAAAACATTCTGCTGCAATAAGTGCCCAGCTTGTTGTGTGAGCAGCAGCCTCTTCTCACACTGACATTTTGACACCCTCAAGGGGCACTGAAATCTCTCTATGAGCCCTCACACCTTTTTGGTGTAGTGAGATGGGGGACAGGCAGACTTTGATACACCTCCCGTGCAGTGTGAACTGAGTTCGGAGACGCAGCTTACATGAACAGCAGACATGTGATAATAATTGTTAAAAGCTGCAATGGTATGAGCGTATCAAAGAAATGCAAAAAGCATTCTTTTGGCCCCCTAGAACTGATTTTAAAAATTAAAATGAGCTAGAGCAGGAAAAATCCTAGGCAGAAATGGCATCTTGGTCACAGACAATCCCCAAAGCCACTTCCACAAACAGACTGGCAAACTTTACAATATATATGAACAAGGATCTAGGCTAAATTTCCTCCCCTGTCAACAATTCTGCAGGGCGTGGATCTCTCTGATTATATTGTAAAACCTGTCCATTACCTGAACATGGTCTTTTCAGTGTGTATGGAAGCAGGATTTTTGTTTTGTTTTTTTATTAGCTTTAAAGCTGACCCTGAATTAGAAAGCATGAGAGTGAAAGAGACTGCATGCTAGACAATTGGTAGGAGGGAAAGATAAAAACAGAGAATGTTCTTTGCCTAAAGGAAGCATGGGGCACTGAACACATTAGTGTTGATGTTATCTAGTGAGTCAGGATGAAACGGAAGGTCAATTTCCTTTTTCTAGAAATGGGCCACTGAGCAGTAATAAATCTAAATGTGAAGAGTTATTAACATATGAGCAGAATAATGCCATACTTTGAGATAGAGGAACCTCTTGGACATAAAAGGCTTCTGAAGGATGTCCACTCACGCAGTGGGGAGAATATTTGAATTACCTACCATGCCTGCAGGTATGAAGACAATGAAAGTCAGTTGTTATCCTACTAACTGATGTGACTATAGTCCTTAACATCTGGCATGCAGTTTAAAAAAAAACACCAAAAAGCATTTCTAAGGCAACTTAGATATGATTCATAGCTGGGATTATTCACACCCACGTCTGCCACTCCCTGCTCTCATGAATATAGGCTATAAAAGGTGGATAAAACATGGGATGAAAGCATGAGGTCCATACAATACTGTCTTTTTTTTCTTTTTTCTTTTCTTTTTTTTTTTTGCTATGTGTTAGTGCTTCTTTGTTAGTATTCAGGAAAGTGGGATTATTAGGGTGCAATCAGACACTGTTAAAAGAATCACCTTCTGGGCAGTTTTCATTCTTACATGGCAGATATTAATCATCAGCATGTAACTTATTGGATCTCAGAAAAGTCAGCTCAGTGATGATTTCTCAGCACTGGAGTCATCTCTGATATCCTGCTAGGTAGGAAAATAGCATAATCAACAGGTACAAAGGTTTTGTCTTGTTTTTACCATGAATGGAGGATGCCAGTGATATGGCTTGCTCCTGTTCCAGAAGGTGTTTGCCACATGTCAAAGGTATTAATCTGGGTTTCCTTTAATAGCAATGTTATGGGGTTTCAACCATTCTCAATATAGTGCCCAGATAATTGTGAGTTTTTCAGCTTGGAGGCAGGTTGGGGGACTTTAAGTAGGAAAAGAGGATTTAAGGGTATTTCCACTCTAGCTGTGGAAACTGGATTACTCCCCAAGCCCCCTGTGAGTAAGATTAAAGACACCTTAAACAGCTTCCGCATTGGAGTCCTCTTCTTTTAAAACCGGTTTTGCCATCAAAATCTGGATTAAATTGAAGACCCAAAAAATCAGGTCTTCAATCCGTCACTTTGCCCGGATGTGTGCAGAAGCAGGACACTTCCGCATATGGCCAGGTGAAGGGACGGATTCCCTCCGGCCACCATGTTGGGAAGGGCGGAAGCAGGACTGCCTGCTTCCGAAGCCCTTCCCCTGCGCGCCGGGCGCTGCCGGAAACACGCGGTGGCTGGCAGCTCCATGCTCCAGTCCCATGGCTCCGGGGGTGGTGTTGGCAGCGCACGAGCCAGAGGACTTTTGGAATGGATGCTGATATGTCCGCACAACACCCACTCCATCCATCTTCCTGAATTTGTGCTCCCCGCACGTGTGGGGACACACAGGGGTCCTTCAGATCCGTCAATATTTGTGACAGATCTTTGGAAGGACAGATTGCCAAAAAGTGGATCTTTTTAGATCTGCTTTTCGGCGGCAAATGCAGAAACACCCTAAATCACCATAGGAGCTGAGTTTTGTGAAGGTGTATGCCCTGTAGATAAAGAATGCAAGATATTGTCTCAAGAGTGATATGGAGATATATGACTCCTGTAGTATGAAATTGGAGATATAGTCTAAGGCCCTTTCTGCACTGACCTTCCTCAGTGGGTATGGAATAATTAGGCCCACTGATTCTGACTGTGGGAAGGCATTTCTATGATCAGCCCATGACACAGCCTCAACACTCACATGGGTTTCACAGCCATACCACATGCATCGGGGGGGCTTTTTGGCTGCACACTATAGTACACCAAGGAAAGGTACCCTCCGGTAGTTCTGAATACAAGAGGCATGCATTCTGCATGTGTCGTGGATCAAGAGTGTGCTGGTCTGCTGGTAGACATAAGAACATAAGAGGATCTATGCTGGATCAGACCACAACCCATCTAGTCTAGCATCCTGTCCCACAGGGTGGCCTACCATTTGTTTATGGGCATCTCAAGCAGAAAACAAGGGCAAAACCTTTACCTGCTCTCAGATCCCAGCAAATAGCCTTTAGAGGTATTAATTGCAGTGAAAGATGCTATCCTATCACCAGTGCTAAAAAAAAAGACCCATCTGTATCTTTGGCTCCACTTAGAACCATGGTTGTCTGTAGGAAGGATCTTGGGCATTGTGTATCCATTTTTGGGAGCACAAAATACTCCCTAAGGGGTGTCACTCACATACACAGCAGATCCCTGGTGGGTGAGAGTGCAAAATAGTACACTTATAGAAAGCACCTCAGCTGCCACTTTATCAGGTACCTTGTGTGCCAACATAGATATATGGAAGTGCCCAGCAATGTGGTCAGGAGGGGACATGGGAGGAGATACCCCAGATGCCCCCACCACAACCATGAAGACATAGCACTAGGAGTGTGCTTGAATGCAATTTTTGGGATTTGATTAGATTCAAATCGAATACCCAAAAATTTGATTTGATTCAAATCTTTAAAATTCAGATTTAATCAAATTCAATTTAAATTAAGCAAATTTGAATCTATTCGTTCCAATTTTTTATTCAGATTTGCACTTACGAATATTGACAACATTCATATGTGCCCAAACACATCGTTACGTATCCCGTATGCATCCATACACGCCAGTATGCATCCTGTAGTTATACCGTATGCAACCCGTTTTGTTTCTATACAGATCCGTACAAATGTGTATGCATCGTGTACAAACCCGTACACATGCAAATGTTTGGATAATTCAAACAAATAGATCCTAAATTTGAATCTTTGAATTCAAATTCATGGGCATTCAATTCGGATTCAAATTTGAAATTCGGGCAGATCCTATCAAATTTCGAATACCTTTGAATATTCGTGCACGCCCCTACATAGCGTTCAGGGAGAGCCCAGTGCCACATTATCCTTCCTCTGAACCAGTCATATGTTTGGGGCTGATCCTTGCTTTACCAAGAGAAAAATTGATATGTTGGGCCTATTTGCACTTAGGGCTCTGATATGCAATTAGGACAGCTCTGGTACAGCTACTTCCCCTGAACCAGTCTGTACCAGAGCTGTACCAGAGCTGCCCTAGGGTGTTTCCGCACAGGCCCTTAAACCACATATAAATACACATTAGACACACATACAGACAACTTATAAACTTACCTTCCACACTGGAGGCCGGATCCGGGTCCCTTTTTGGCAGCACTTCCGCACATCGGCAGGCAAGACCTGTTCTTAATCGGGTCTTGCTGCTGAAAATCCGGCCACCGGGAAGACCTGAAAAATTAGGTCTTCATCCAGCCCTTCGCTTCAATCCATTTTGGAAGCAGGGCATTTCTGCACACCGAGAGGCGAAGGCCGGATGTCCTGGCAGCCGCCATCTTGGGGAGGGCGGAAGCAGGCTGGTTTGCCTCCTTCTGCCCTTCCCGGTGCACCACACGCTGCTGGAAACACGTGGCGACTGGCAGCCGCATGCTCCAGTCCTGCGGCTCCGGGGGCAGCAGTGGCAGTGCGGGAATCTGGCTGCCTTCGGCCCTGGGCGCTGCAGCTTCCACGCAGCACCCAGGCAATCCTGCTGCCCAATGTGGTCTCGCCATGGCTGCCCAGCACATGTACAGACACGTGGGGCCTCTGAGGTTCTGTTCCTATTTGGGACAGATTATTGGAAGAACAGATGGCCGAAAAACTGATCTTTTTAGATCCGTTTTTCAGCGGCAGGTGCAGAAGCACCCCTAATTGTATACCAGAGGCCTAGGTGCAAGTAGGCCTATTCTCTATCAGCTGAAGAACTGTGTCTCTTCAAAAGCAATTAATTGCCATTCTCTTTTCCTCATCTTCCAAATGCACTCCTACTTTTAGAGCCCTTCGAGAGGTAATATTAAGGAAGAGAAGCTCACAGAGACAGGAAATGTGCTTATTTTGTGACCGTGTAGCTCTGAACAAGGAGCAACTGGTTTAATCCTCCCAGTTTAGATTCCTGCATGTTTAGAAACAGGAAGAATTCAGGGGCAGCAAGTTGTGAGAAATTCATTGGGCTTTATGTAAAGATTTCATAATCAAGAGGAGTTGGGGGATTGCTTCTACAATCAAGTTCTTTGCATCCACTATTTTATTTTACAGTTGCATAGGCCCATAGCATTAAGCACATTTAGAAAAATGTTTGTTAGGCATAATTTGATGGGCTCAAAATTTAAATAATTATTTTTAACAGAATGGAAGCCCTTGCTGTATACAATTTCACAGCTGCATCATATATTGAAAAATATATGGGATCTATGACAAACACCAGGAAAAGAATATAATTTGATCAACCAAATACGTAAGGCAATAGGAAATTTAAAAATTCCTTACAGCAATAAAGAAATTCTGATTTAGAACATAATGATAAGCTAAAAGAAAATGTGTGGCGATTAACCTATTTTGAAAGAAAACAACATATTTTGTTTGTTTAAAATGTTTATATCCTACCCTGAATCCTAAGGTCTCTGGGTGGCTTACAATAAAAAACCCGTATGCGAACAAAACCTTAAATACATACCCCGTTAAAACAGTATCAAATGGCATAGTTAGTTAGAAGTTAAAATAGTGCCTGAGTGAATTAATGCCCAAAGGTTTTAATAAAGAGCCAAGTCTTTACTTGGTACCTAAAAGTTAGAAGTGTTGGTGCTAATCGGGCTTCCAAAGGAAGAGCACTCTGTAAGTGAGGTTCCACGGCTGATAGACATTGTATTTAAGATTAATATTGTTGTTTTGATTGTATATTTACTGTAGTAGTAGTAGTAATGATGATGATTATGAGGCACAATGAAAAGTAATAAAGCTACAAGTATCAAACACTAAACAGACATAGACAAACACATTTTTATACTGAAATGACTCTGTATACACAAGTGACACCCCTGGGCAAGGTGGGCATAGTAAAGGATGTGTACAAATGTTTTTGTTTTGTTTTTTTGGCATTCAATAGAAAAATCATATTTGTTCAAATAGATCCCCTTTGAACGTGGTAGGATTCTATTCTATACAAATGTATTCATACAAATTTGCACAAATATCCGCTACGAAAGCATATGGATCCTGCATACGGATCTTATACAAATGCATTATTATCAGATATCTTAACATTCTATTCATGTACAAATGTCCGAATACATACAAATTCGTATAAATAACAAATGTTACAAATATTCATGCACATCCCTAGAGCATACAGTTGGAAACCTTGGTTCTGCCAGCTCGGCTAGTCAGCCTTCATCCTTGTGCCACTGCTAAACAGATGTGAATGACAAATTACCCATTTCAAAATCTAACTTCTAAAATCTCACATGCAAAATTTAATACATTAGATAGCTTTTCTCTCTTTTTCTTCTACCCTCTCTCAACTCAAAAGAGAGAGAGAGAGAGAGAAGCATGCAAATCCCTCAGTACTTAAAAAAAAAAGATTCTGAGGGAAGGAAGACAGGAGAATGTGAGTGTTTAGCAATGCAATGCTATATCCATCGGAAGCATTGTTTTCTCCTTTTTTTCCCTCGCTCCATTTTCCTTCCTTAGCAGCTGGCCTGAAGGAACTAAACTTAGCTGGACTGAGGTGTGGGAAACCAGATAGCACATTCTACAGCCTGAAAGGAAATGCAAAGCTCAATGTGTTTGAGGTCAAGATTAATGCTTGACTTCCTCCAGGGCTATTTTAAAACAGTGGTAAAGGGTGGCTTGCTTTCTTATAACAAAATGACAGATGATCAAAAGGTTGACTATGATCTGTATGCCAGGCATTTGTGGCCCTGTCATAGCCCTTTGCTTGACGGGGGCATTTATTTCCTTTCCCTTTTGTTTATCCAAACATGCCGGTAACTGGGAAATGCAATATATCGGCTGAGGATGGAGGTGGATTTTGCATCCATCTGCAAGGAAGCAAGCAGCTGGCTTTGTTTTAAAGAAAATGTGAGATTGTAGAGAATACTGCAACTCAGTACTGAATATTACTCGAGTGATACACTGTGTATTAAAGCTGTTGCCTTTCCATAGAAAGAAAAAACTCTTACATTTTGCAGTGATGCATACTGCAAGGGAGGGTTAGGTAGACAGACCTTTCTCCTTTTCCCGTTACAGTTTAAGGACAGTATTTTGACTGTTTTTACAAACCTGAGAAACCAGATTGCTGCTGTCCTTGATATGAAATGTGTGTGTGTTCTGTGTGTTGCAGGGACACATAATGGCAGGCTTGGAGATGGGATCAGGGTATTTTTAATTTGCAGTCTTCCCTTCCTTGCATCTGAAATTCATCCTGAAGGCAAACCTGAGCACATGTAGTTACAGGTTGTGGTCTGGACAGGTGTCTATCTGGGGAATTTTAGCTCAGTCCAGCCACCAACCCACGTGAGGGGTCTTTTGATGCTAGAGGATTTGATGACAATAAATAATTAGGTTTTATGAAATAAATGGTTTATCTTTCCATGTTGATATTAGAAGAAATGTTATTTTGTTTCCTTAGGACATAAAATAAACTGAACACAATTTAGGAAACATAGCCTTTCAAAGCACTCAGCTCTTCAGAAGTGGCTCAATACACCTTCACAAATTATTAATGTTGCAGAAAAAATGTTACATTTTAAAGTAAACTACTGTTCTTTTGGCCTCAGACAAAATACACCACCTATAATTATTTGATCACTCACATTTAAACATTCAAGCAACAGTCTCTTTACTCACATAATATAACTTGCTTTGGGGCCAAAGAGTGTAGGACAAAGGAGAAATTTACTAAATAATTCAAATAACAATTTGTGGGAAATGCAGTTTTCCATTAATATTGCAAGTGGAAAATCTAAGCATTTTCAGGGGGACAATTCTAAGTGGAAACTTGTCAAATTCATTTTTAATAGCTAGCATTTCAGTCTATGTTTAGTCAAAAGATATTTAGACAAAGAGTGAAGAGGGCTTACCTCTGTTGCAAGTAACAATAAATCTAAAATATCTTCTCATACCTCTGTCAACATAGTCACTACATTTCCAATTATGTTTATTCTGATCTCTTGTTGTTATATGTCATCTTTCATTTTTTCATCTTCATGCTAGATATTTTAGAGACCTCTGCTTCCACAGGACTATTTCTTGGGTTGTATACAACCTCTTGAAATAACATTTTGTCTAATGTAGGTGGTAGTATGATATGATGGGACTTGGCCTCCTCCACACTTATGTGTGGATTGCTGACTCTTATTTTAGAATTTGTTCTGGAATAAGGGGCAGTGCCTAAGGGACCTCATATCTCACAGTCATGAGGTTTGATTCCACATTCCTCCACGAAGCCAGTTGGGTGAAGAGCTAGTCACAGCTCCCCTTCTAAGCTCTCACGGGCCCCCCATCTCACAAGGTGTCTGTTGTGAGGAGAAAAACAGAAATGAGTGAAAAAAGTGCAGTGGAAAAGCAAACTCTTCTTCTTCTTCTTCTTCTTCTTCATCATCATCATCATCATGGGTCACATGCTACAGTTCTAAACTGTTTCTTTTTTTCTTTTTGCTATGTGTGAATACAACCTTTCTTTGAGCCACTTCAGTGATTCCTCAGTTGAAGACACAACAGCCTATTTAAGGTAGATTATCTGAAGAGATGCCACTCAATTCAAAACCACCTCTAAGCTTCCTCAGAGATGTTTTTCATTGCATATGAATAGAAACAAAGCCAGACATGGAAGATCTTAACTACATGTTATAAAGCAGATAGTGATATTATATTTTTAATGTTTGTTTCCATTACAACCTTTTGTCCAAAGAGGTATTTAGTACTGCATTGTTTAAAATAAAATAAGCAGCTAGAAGAACAATCCAACCAACTTTCTAGTTGTTAGATGTTAACTAGGGGTGTTTTTCTACTGTCACTAGAAGTACCCATTAAGTACCTATTAATGGGTACACAAATGCCATTACGTACCCATTTATGGGTACTTAATGGGTATTTTAGTGACAATGGAAAAACACCCTAGGATTACAGAAGTCCAACATGATTCTGCACTGGCCAGTATACCAAAGTACCAGGTGTATTAGGAGCTTCTTTTCAGTCCAGGACTTTCCCTAGACCACACTAGAGTGTGGAAGGAAGGCTCCCAATACACTCGCTGGTTAAGTATACTGGTCAGTGCAGAATTGCCCAGTATCTCATCAGTTCTGTGTCTGACAAACTTTTTAAGATTGCTCTGTGCTTCTTGGAGTAAAGGTGAAATAAAAATCTTAGCAGGCAGAGGAGATAATACTATGGCTATGAGTTTTTTTTAATGTAAGTCTATTGTATGCTTCCGGTTTGTACTTTGTTTTTTTTTTAATTTGCTACCAAAATATTTTATCATGTGCTGGTTTTAACTATGTCAGTGACGTAGTCTTAAGACCACATTTGATATACTATACTGTACTACACTTGTCAAAACTGCCTGCCCGCTTGCTGCCATAAATGCATTTTATTTAACAATACACCATTTTCCTCTGGCAGAGAATGAAGGTAAAACAGTTAACCAGAATGGGACAGCTGTGTACACATAAAAGCTGTACAACTCCACACAAGGAGTATCTTTTTCCCCCTTAACAAAAACAACCCTATGCACACGCTCATAACAAGTAATTATGTCCCGAAAGGCATCTCATTTTGGCTTTTGTGCACTGTTAACACAGTAACCACTTATGCTAAATGCATTACAATTTTATTTGGGGAAAGGAAATCTTGCGTGTGTGGTTTTTCCGCCCCTCCCCAATCACTGCTTTAAATCTAGGTCCATGTATGTTCAGACCTCATTATACAAAATTACACACAACTGGATGAAATTTCAGCATTATCCATACAATATCCTAAGCAATTACGCAAATGTTGCATCTTTCCCTCCCCTTCTGTTTTTGCAGGTTTTCCTTTATTGCACAAGTTATATCTCCTATCGCATCCTTTCTGCATAATTAAACAGAATGTGAGAAATCAAGGAACAGAACTTTGAAGCAACTGTGCATCTGGCCACAGCGCTGATTGTCTAGTAAAATCAGATACTGTATCTGTGTGAAATGAGAAGTATATTGATCACTGGAGATCTCTGTTTAGTCAGTTCCTTGCAACTGCTTCTAAATTTATCTCAAGCGTTCAAGGCAGTGCTTGCACCTTAACATCTTTAAAGTAAAAGCAGCTGACATAAAATTAATGTTTCCATCTAAATGTCACTTTGAGCAAACAGAGGCTGAGTAGTAGCACAAGTGAAAAGGATCTGGATGTACTGGTTGATCACAGGTTGAACACGAGTCAACAGTGTGAAGCAAATGTCATTCTAGGTTGCATCAAGAGGAGTATTGAGTCTAGATCATAAGAAGTAGTCATTCCTCTTTACTCTACTTTGGTCAGACCACATCTAGAATACTGTGTTCAGTTCTGGGCACCCCAATTTAAAAAAGACATTGATAAACTAGAACAAGTCCAAAGGAGGGCTACCAAAATGGTGAGTGGCCTGAAAACCATGAGGAATGGTTGAAGGATCTAGGAATGCTTACAGACATGATCACAGTCTTCAAGTATCAGAAGGGCTGTCACAGTGGAGAGAGATTGTCCCTATTCTCACTTGCACAAGATGGGAGGACTAGAAACAACGGTATGAAACTTCAAGGAAATCAGTACAGATTAGTTATTAGGAAAAACTTCCTGACAGTGAAGGCGATCAGTCAATGGAATAGGCTGCCACGGGAGGTAGGGAGCTCTCCTTCACTGGAGGTCTTCAAGCAGAGGCTGGACCTACATTTGTCTGGGATGGTTTAGGAAATACTCATTGAGCAAGGGATTGAACTTGATGACCCTAGAGGTCACTTCCAACTCTATGATTCTATGAATAACTTGCTCACATAATACATTTAGCCATATCTTCCTTCTGATACCTTTCTTTGTGAAAAGAATTTTACAAAGCCTTATAAAAGACATTTAACTTTCCTGCGTCATCTTTTGAAATGTCAATATACAATTTGGAACTGTAGCCCCATGAATACTGCAGGATATTTTTTGGACAAAGGGTGCATCCAGACACCCCTTAACATTTCACAGACCCTGCATATCTGCTTCCCGTCATCCAGGCGGGACAAATGGAAGCCATGCAGGGAGGACTGAGCAACTGTGGAGGCACCTCCCATCTCTGAGGTGCGACAATCGATGTTGCACAGTATCCATGCAGCATACAGGGGAAACTGTGCAGTAAAAAGCTGCTGATTAATCATCAACTTTTTACTTTGCAGTTTCTCTGCTGCTACACTGCTACCACAGACAATCAATGGTCCTGTTTTGGTCACAAAAAAAGCAGCAGCGCAGCAGCTGCGAAGAAGAAGATTTGGCTTTTCTAACCCCATTTTTCTCACCCATTTAAGGGGACTCAAAGCAGCTGACAAAGCTTTCTATTCTTCTCTCCACACCAGACACCCTGCGAGTTAGATTGGGTTGCAAGAGCCCAGAAGAGAGCTGTGAGTAGCCCAAGGTCACCCAGCTGGCTTCATGGAGGAGGGCAGAATCAAACCCAGTATTCCCAGACAAGAGTATCACTCCTTAACCACCAGACCAAACTGGCGAAGTATTAAGAGTGTCTGGATATTTGGGCATTGTTTGGAGCTGTCCCTTCTCTCTCCTGGAATGCCCAGGAGTTCAATGGTAAATACTGCACACTAGAAACAGGATCTCCTATTTTATGGTGCTTTTCCTGCAGCTGAAAATAAACTAATGCATCATAAAATTTGGGTGTAGCTCAGCTCATTGATAGCGAATGGGAGACCATAGTGAAATCTAGACTGGGAAGATGAGACATGTTCTACTAGGTGACAATACTAAACACTCTCTGTATTCCTGCTAAGAAAACCACAATTTTCTCCCCATCCTGAAAACAATTTCCTTTTGTCCCAAGGACATGGGAACGCCTTCTCCCATATTGACCTGCCAGTGCCTTAAGATCTGGAGGGGAGGCCCTCCTCGTTGTTCCACCACCTTCAGAAGAGAGCCTGGTGGGCACCCGGGAAAGGGCCTTCTCAGTAATGGCACCTAAGCTATGGAACAGTCTCCCCCTTGAGGTATGTCAGGCTCCTTCTCAGATTAGGTTCAGGAAGGCAGTGAAGACTCACCTCTTTGCTGAGGCCTTTGGCTAGATGTTGCTCATGTTTGCCCCCAACTGCACACACTACTGTTTTAATTGACACTATGCTGGCTTTTAATGTGTTGGTTTTAAATTTGAATATGGGTGTTTTTGTTTGGTTTGGTTTGGTTGATATGCTGGATTTTAAAAGCTGTTACCCACCCTGAGACCTTTGGGTATAGGGTGGGATAAATAAATAAATAAATAAATAAATAAATAAATAAATAAATAAATAAATAAATAAATAAATAAATAAATAAATAAATAAATAAATAAATAAATAAATAAATAAATAAATGGAATGAATATGGTTCTGAGTGGATTTTGAAAACCGCAATTTAAAGTTCGACTTTGGCCCATTTGTTTTTCCCACTTTTGCTTTACTGCTCAAAGCAAAGAAGCGCGGTTGCTCTGAGAGAAGGCTACCTCTTGGGAGTAAGTACAGAATGCTCACACTGATGTACAGAATGTTCAAATTGATCTGCGATGCTAGCATAGCATGTTCTTCATGTTTTTCGTCCAAACGATCCTACACAAGCCGCGTCTTGAACTGATAAAAAGACAAGATACACAAAAAGGAAATAAAGAAACCCTAACCCTTAGAAAGAGAGCAGCAGCAGAAGTTTGTCTTCCTTCACTCCCACTCTTTTTCTTTTCCTGGCAAGTAGCTTTAAACTTCGGATGCCGCTGTAAGGTCTAACAATGAAAACACTGTACAAGAAGCTTTCTGAGCCCCGTGTGAAAAGCATTTGGCACAAGCAGTGTGCGGGTGTTTCATGTTTGCTGTGCACAGAGCAAAGAAGCTCATCAGATGGCCAGGCAATTAGGGAAACAAAAACAATCCCAATTCCCCCATAACAAAAACCAGTACAAAACTAAAATAATATTTAAAAATCAGATGATTTTCAGGGTCTACGTGGACTTTTTGTGCTTTTGAAGGCACTACTTCTCCTTTTGAAAACCTGAGGCCTTTTCGCACAAGGGGTTTTGGAGCATGTATAGAACACGTTGGGATGGAGCATTTGCTCCTCTGGGCCGGCTGCTCCATTCCGGGCCACCCCAGCCTCTCCCAACGCATTTACACAAAAACGTGCTCTGGAACTGTCCCTGTGCATTCAGCCCATCCCGGCATGTTCCCAGCTGTACCAGAGGGAGAGCATTCACACGCTCTCCCTCCATGACAGCTGGGCCCCTCCCCCTGGCTGCCCCCATTGGCTCCCTTGGAGCCAGGGGTGGACAGCCCTTGCGCCTTACTTCCCTGGGTTTGTGCACATTTCAGGGGCCCAGATCAGGCTCCTGCAGCTTGCAGGAACCCCAACCAACCAACCACTCACCCCGGGGCCATGCCCGCGCGCCCACTCCTTACCTGGTGGTCGCCTGGTTGCTACTCTCATGATTGGGCAGGCCGCACTTTGCGCCCGCGCGTGGGGCAGTCCCTGATTGGCGCTGGTGCCTGGTCAATCAGGGACCACCCCATGTGCAAGCGCAGAGCATAACCAGCCCAATCGTGACAGTAGCAGACCAGGTAAGGAGTGGGTGCATGGGCACAGCCCCAGGACAGGCAGAGGGGTGGGTGGTTGGGGGGGGGGCTGTCTATGTGTTCTATAGACCAGGGTGAAGACTCCAACCCAACTAAGAATCCCAGTTGTTGTTCCAACTATTTAAATGAATTGTATGTTTGGGGAAGGTTAATTATTAGCAGGAAAACTGTGCCCATTTCACATTCTAGTGGGCAGGCAAAATGCAAATAGGTAAAACGTTGCTATAGCTACAATAATGAAAAGACCCAATTGCTAAGAAAGCTTGAAAGCAAAAGCAGGAGAGGCAACAGCAAATGAGATGAATAAATAGTATCATGGAAGCAAAGCACGTGAGCTTCAGCAAACTCTGGGAGAAAGCAGAAAGTCCTGGTGTGCTATGGTCCATGGGGTCATGAAGAATCCAACATGACTTAATAACTAAATAACAATAATTGTCATGAAAAACACAAAGATAGACACAATATGACAGCAAATCTCACAGCAAATTCTTCAGTTATATGAGTCAGGCTTTGTGACTGAAACAAATGAATTCCAGGAAATCAAATGCTGCTCAGCTGTTGTCTGATCTTGACTTTCTGTTTTTAATGGTACCATAGAAACACGTGAAAAATATCAATTTCATTCACTACCTACTAGATCATGCTTTATTCTTTCTTTAAAGAAAAAATCCTTAAACCTCAGTGAACATGATGATGGGGAAGCAACCTAAATCAGGCTTAGGGTTGTTTCTATATTTCTTTATGTATTTCTTTATATTTCTATCTTTCCCTATACCCAAAGGCCACAGGAGATATTACAATGAAATCTATATAAAAACAGAAAAAAGAAATTAGACAAAATAATGACAGTACCTGCACTGCAGGTGGGAGGGGGGAGACATTTTTTTTCTTTTATATCAGAAAACTATACTAGTAGCAGAGAGCATGTTGAAGAACAGACTTGAAGCATACTTCTTGATTTGTTTCACCATAACTTAAGAACTTGTGAATCTCATAACTTATTTACACCAGATATACATGTCTAGAGTAGACATCTCTAAGGCCAGGGGTCACACCTTCACTTTTCACCTTCTTCAGTCCATCTTCAGAGGCCTTTTCGCACTACACTCGTTCCATTTGGAACGGGTGTAGAGCACGTGGGCTAAGACACTTCAGGACGCTTTTACCATTCACACACAGGAACGCAGGAACGCGTGTAAACGCGTTCCGGCGCGCCTGTGTGCAAATGGTAAAAGCGTTGCGAAGTTACTTAGCCGGCAAAGGCTGGCCAGGGGCGGGGATACGGCTGGCAACGCTGCCTCCCATTGGGTGAGAGCACCCAAGGGGCAGGCAGCGCTGTCAAGCCACTTGCCCTGCTTCGTGCCGGCTGTACGGGGCTTGATCGGGCCCTGTGCAGCTGGCACGAAGATGCCCAGGGCCCCGGGGCCCCATCGCGGGGCTCGGGGCAAGGTCCCTATGGGGCAGGACCCCTTCGGAGATCGGAGCTCCTGGCTCCGGTCTCGGAAGGCTTCACCCCGACCCCGATCATGCCCATCTGCGGGGCGTGGGCGCCTGAATCTAGGTGCCTGCACCCCGCAGATCAGCTCTCCACCCCCCCACTCCCCAAAGCCCCCACCCCACCCACCCCCCGAACCCCATTTCACCCATCTACGGGGTGCAGGCGCCTAGATGTAGGCGCCTCCACCCCGCAGATGACCCCCCCCAGTTTCAGGGCCCAGGGATGGGATGCGCGTGCGCGCAGGTCCTACCTTCTCGGTGTCCGGCCTCGTGAAAAATGTAAAGGCCGCCTCTCTCAGCCCTTAATCTATTTCATATATATAT
>MTQE01001134.1:19726336-19750283 GCA_014337955.1 Aspidoscelis marmoratus | reverse complement strand
TGCAAGGTATTACCCTAGCCTCCCCAAAGTTCAGCAACTAGGTTCCTGCTTCTGGTCAGTTCTCCCTCCTGAGAAAGACCGATGGTCAGTCGCTGGCAAAGTCTCCCTCAGGAACAGATCTTCTCTCTCTTTCCCCTTCTGAATTTGCCCAGACGAAAGACGCAGTCTTCTGCTTCCACTGCTTATTATACCTTTGTCCCCTGGGGCCCTCATTGGCTGAAAAACTCCATCTCCTGCTGGAAACTCAAGCTCCCAGATCCCCGGACAGCTTTTCCCTCCAAATCACACCTGCAGCCAATCATTGCACCCGGACCTGAACAGGATTTCCCGCCCTTTTTGCAGCCTCCAGCCAGGGCTTGCAAAAAGGCTTGCAAACACAGTTTGCAAGGGCTTTGCATGGGCAGAAAGCCATGCACTCTGCCAAGAGGCTTGCAAGGAGCAAAGACATATTACTGCCCATTGCAGCCTGACCCCTGAAACCGTCACACCCGGTTGTATTTATCCAAAAACCTTGTAGTCATAATTTTGTACAAGCAAGTTACTTCACAGCAACCACCATCTCCTTTGAGTCATGTGGGAAGAAGATTCCTACAACACTAGATATGTGAAAGTATGACAGGGAAAGTATGTGCTAGACACAAATCAAAGATACACTTTCCTTGCTGGAAAAGAGCAGATATGATAATAGATTATGTTGCATTAAGAACTACAAATGAAGACACACACACACCCAAAAAAGTCTGCAGATTTGTGTGTTTTGCTATTTTAAGTAGAGAAGAATGTGAAGAATGTGAAGTGATGGTACTAGGGGTGTGCACAAATGCAATTTTTGGATTCGATTCAATACAAATATAGTATTCAAATGTTTAAATTCGAACAAATAGAGAAAAAATAAATGTATTCAAATTTGAACCCAACTCTAATGCATTAGTATCTCTTCATATGAATATTCAATTCATACTTGAAAGTACGAATGTTGACCATACTTGTATGTGTCCATACGAATCCGTACGCATTTATACACATCCCATTTTTATCCTGTATACATCCCATTTTTGTCCCGTACGTATCCATACGCATAGGAATGTCTGAATAATTTTCACGATTGATTCAAAACATTCAGATTCATTTGAATGTTAAGAAATGAATGTATGACATTCAATTTGAATTTGGGAATGTCCAAATTTGAAAGAATTTGATCGAATTTCAAACATTTCGAATATTCTTGCACATCCCTAGATGGTATGTTGCCACATTTCTTCATTCCAAAAAAGGCCTAGTGCAGAAAGGGCCTGGGTCTGGAGCGTGGAAAGCAGCTGAACAGCAGCAACAGATAAGGAATGAATAGGAGAGGGGGTTGATAGAATTTACACCTTTCTGAATCTTATTGTCTTCCAGTAACAAAGGCTTTATGCTGAAAACATTACCCTCATTCCTTTATTCTGAAAATGGCTATAACAATTAAGAATGGTCTCAATGGAATCTCTGGGTAAGGAGTTAGAGAGGCCACCGTGTTTGCAAAGACTGATAAAAATGTCTGCAGATTTTGCAGCCTCAAAGGAGTGACCGGTCTGTGCCGGCCAGCGTGAACTATGCTTGAACTGTTCTTACTTTGCCTTTAATGCACATGCCAAAAGATCTTATTCTGAATAAATTAGATGTAAATTAACTCTGGCAGGCATGAAGAGGCGTAATTGGGAAGACTGTAAACCTCTGGCCGGGACAGGGATAAAAAGTCAGGCTGTGATATGAGAAAGTTTGAATGCTTGAAGGGCAGGGTTCCTATATTGCAATATAGATAAAAGAAATCTTTCGTCTCTAGCTTGTTTGTTTACTCGAATTGATATGGATGGAAGAAAGCTGATAAGGCAGCAATTTTTCTAATATCTCCAAGCCATGTTTCCACTTCAGGCGTACATTCCTTTCATATGCATATCAAATATTGATGAGAGACCACTCCCAACCTGCATGTCCAGTAGTATTATTAGTTGGGACCAAACCACAGGGTCTAACACACCCTAAAGAGGCAGGTACTGTCCAAAGGAGCACCACAAAGCTCATCCAGCTGTGCACCCCTGGGCCCTGGGAACCTACAGGGTCTGAGTATTGCTGGAAGACTCTAAATCAACTGACCCATGTTCTCTCTGACCACTGTCAACATTTTATGCCAGAATTAAAGCACATACAGAAGCCACTGTAATCTTCCCACTAAGGGGACAAAAAAATGTTCCTTTGTATTTAGGGAGCACCCGTAGCAATCTAGTAAAATAACTACATAGGTAACAACTTTTATCTTTGGAATTTCTCTGTAGGGAATTAATGACAAACCACTTCTGGATGTCTGCCACAAAAAAAAAAAACCTGTAAGGAAGGGGATGACATTACCTGTTTTAACTGTTTTTATTTGGAAAAAAAATTAGTTTACTAGAGCTTCTTTGCTGAGTCTTAAACCATGCTTTTACTTTTGCTATATTCACTTTTATTATCATTTATATTGGATTGTATCATTTTTATGTCTAAATCTCTAAGGCACCCCAAGGCCTTCAGATAAGCAGAATAAATAAATATAAATAAATACTTTCACCAATGTTCATATAAGACGTCTTGTGAAACTTCTGATTTAGACAATAGGGCAGGAAAGCCATTTTAAATAGATTTGGGCTCTCTTTCTCTTCTAGTCCTGTTCTTGTGCCTTTAAAGGAAAGTCTAGTGAATTTTTCTGACACAAGAGCCCTGGTCACACCTTCTCCGTCCAGTCCATCTACTGGTCTGACTGCTCACGCCTTTTCATTTCTGTCCATTTTATTTGTGGACTTTCCACCTTCCATTTGGACTTTCCTGAATGGAAAGTCCACAGATAAAATGGATGGGGGGGAAATTGCGAGCAGTCAGACCTGAAGATGGATTGAAGAAGGTTTAAAATGAAAGTATAACAAATGGCCAAGGATAAAGTGATTTAAAAAGTTCCACCTGCTGAATTTTCCATAGTAGATAGGAACAGGAATAGAAACAGAAATAGTAACACTTGATGAAAGTGGCATCAGTTATAAAAAAAATGGAGTGACAATAAACAGGGACTAAATATTTCCTGATCTCAGAGAGTCACTCAAGCTATGGCCCACTAGATGTTTCTGAACTACAACTCAAGGGCCATCAGGCCAATGATAAGACATGATGGGTGCTATAGTTCAGCAGCAAGTGAAGGACTATAGCTGGAATACCCACGTTTTGCCTGGTTATCTGCAGAACTGCAGTTTGACTCTTTTTTCATGCTGCTATCTAGATTTTAATTCTGAAATTAATAATTTACATGGTCAAGACATATATGCCTATTACTATCGCCCTCCCTGCAAGCTGAAACTAGCAGAGATGTAATAGCTGAACATTTGAGTATAGCCACCATGAGATGTTACAGCACTCCTCAACAAACTGCACAGGTTGCCAAATGACCAGTGGACAACAGTAAACTTTTACGGCAGGCACATAAAACCTAAAACAACTAGGGATCGATTATCTGAAAAAGCACTTCTCATATAGGCTTGCTTACTCCAGTTGTATCATCTAAAAGAAAGGCCTTTTCTGCTGTGTCACCCTTCTTGTGGAATGATCACAGAAATCAATTAATACAGTGAGACCTCCGTATCTGCTGATCTTGTAACTGTAGTTTCAGTTTTCCGCAGTGACCAGATCAGCCCCCACCCTCGTCCAGCACCATTAGGCCTATCTGAAGCTTGTCCAAGGCCTGGGACAGTCAGAAAATCACACAAAATGGCACAGTATTTCCCATAATTCATGCCAAACCCTGTGAGATTTCACAGGAATTATGGGAGATTCAGTGCATCTCAATCGAGATTTCCCGTGATTCCTTTGAAATCTCATGGGATTTATGGGAATTGTGGGAATTTTAGTTCATTTCCCTGCATTCGAAAGGGCCTAGATAGAATGTATCCCCCTTGGATAGGGAGGACTGGCTGTAATCTATTTATTTGAAGAGACATTCATGCCACCTTCACCAGTTGTCCCAGGGCAGTACACAAATAAAACCTCAAAGCCCAGTAATAATGGCTAACAATAAGATAAAGCTATTAAAATAAAAGCCAGCTAAAAGACCAAATCATTTTCCAAAGGCCAAGAAGCAGGGGTATACAACCTTTTGGCATCTCTGGGCCACATTGGAAGAGGAAGAGTTGTCTTGGGCTACACAATGCATACACAATCATCAATGAAAACTGATGAGCAAAAAAAAAAAAAGTCTGTGCATAATTTCATAAGGTTTAAGTAAGTTTACGCTTTTATGTTAGGCTGCATTAATAGCCATTCTGGGCTGCAGATTGGATGCCCTTGGAAGGGAAATAGATGTGTTTCAACTAGACTGTGAAAAGTGTTCAGTGTAGGTACCTGGTGACTTTCCATGGGGACATTGTTCCACTGCTTTGGGGTCATTGTCTAGAAGATGTCAATATTTGGGGTCAATATTATCTAGAGATTGTAGGAAATTAGAATGTTTTAGCTGATGAGTAAGACTACACGGGAGGAAGCATTATTTCAAACAGTGTATCAGAGGCCCAAGTCAGGGGTATGTCAAGGTAAGCACCACACTTTTATTCACCAATTCCAAACTTAGACCAGGATAAGGCAGCTATCCTGTGGTTGACCACCAACACACAATGCATCCCTCCACTCTGTTTCTGGTCCAGATAATGCACTTCAGGCCAGCAGCCATGATCTCTATGAAGGAAGGGATTAGTTTTCTTTCTAAATGCAGAAGGGCCCTGGCCACTAGTGCCACCTGAGATTTAAAAAAAAAGTGGGGAGGAAGCGAGACAGCTTAATGTGAATCTTAATTCCCATTAAGCTGTCCCCATGGTCATGGAGGACAACGCAGGTTCCAGGCGAACCACCTGTCCCCATGAAAACCGCAGTAAATCCCTGCATCGGGATACCATAGTTTTCTCCACCCCTCCCCCCTTACCTAAGCATGTGAACACACGCACGCATGCACCAACAGGGTGGAATCCCTCCTGGAGGAACATCTTCCTCCTCCCCTCCCCTCTTTCTCTCTCTCCCCCCTACACACACAGAGAGAGAGAGAGGGTGGAATCCCTGTCAGAGCCCGGATAAAATGATTAAAAGAGCCACAAAAGCCACTGCTCTCATTTTAGTGGTGCTCTGTATGTCCGCACAGTAGCCCCTCTCCCTGCCTGAAAACCGCTCAGCTGGATGCAGGGCAACTTTCAGCTTTCAGGCAGGAAGAGGGGCTGTCAGAGCCCTGATAAAATGTTGTGTGCGCACATGTGTGTGTGTGTTTAAGAGAAGGAGGGCTCAGGCTGGAGGAAAGGGAGAGAGATAAGAAGGAGGGGAGGAGGAAGACGTTCCTCCAGGAGGGATTCCCCCGTCTGTGCGTGTGTGCGTGCGTGAGAGAGAGAGAGAAAAAAGAGAGAAATTTTAAGCCCCTGCAACCCCTTGGAGCTGCCTGTTAATTATCTCCTTGCCGGGAGGCTGACTCATCCAAGAGGAAAGAGATGCATAATTAATTATCTCCTTGCTTGGGTCTCCTGCTCTTGAGAGCTGCTATAACCCCCTGACAGTTGCTCAGCTGATTGCAGGGCAGCTATCAGGCTTACCTGGGCAATTAAGCTGTTGGGTGGGTATAGGGCACCCAGCTGGGCAACTGTCAGGTGGCTATAGGGGCTGACTTCCCTGGGACCATTCGGTGAAGGGCAGGATATGAATTTTCTAAAGAAAACAAACAAACAAAGTCCTCTCCTCTTATCTGGTGTACCGCTTTGCCAGCTTGTCTCCAAGGGCTGGTGCCCAGGACTCATGCCCTGGGGCTCTTCTCCTGGCATCCTATCGCAGTTACTCACCTCACAGCAGCTGCAGATATCCTCTGTTCTGTCCACATGAAACCAGCTGTCAGAGGAAGCTACAGAGCTGCTTTTTAGTCGGGACAGTAGGTTGTCGGTGCACAGCAGTTAAGCTGCGCTTTTAGCTTTAACTTCGGATTTCTGCCACAGGTCTGGACACAGCCATGATCAGTCACAGAGCTAGCAGGAGAACTACGTTCCTGTCTCCATCTTTCTTTCCCTCCCCCATTGTGTCTTTTGCCTCACACCAAAAGGTCTTAAGATGTCCCTGGGCCTAACCACAATACTTTTCATAAAGATGCAAGCACAGAATTGTGTGTTGAAAAGGATATTAAAGACTAAATGCCACATTTCATGGCTTCTACTGGTTTTGTACATTATGCTAATGACCTCTTTAATGCCAGACTATTACCATTCCTAATGAAAATCCTCCAGGTATGACTGTGAGCTGATATTAGTCACAGAACATAATAGCAGAATGGTATAGAAAATGTGTGAGCTTTTAATAAGAAAACTTACTTTGAATCATGCCTTTAAAAAAAAAATCCCACGCACCCATTTCCAGCCATGCAATTATCTGCTTTAAATTGTGAAGTCAGCACTGTGGTGTTGCCTTATTGGGGGGGGGGGGATGTGAAGGATTTAAGGAGACAACCAAGCACAGAAGAAGAAAGGAGGCTGCTTTTCTTTTTCTTTTTCACAGTGATCTATTGTGAGGGAAGCAGGACCGGGTAGTAAAAGGATGACGTGATGAATGAGGATCTGCTTATAGGCTGTCCACTGAACTCAGAACATTGGGGGGGGGAGAGCAAATATATTTTGTTACTTGAGAGTGTCCCCTTATAAGTCTAACTCACCGCAATTATATATGCCCATCCTCCCCAAATGGCAAGAAATTGACAACTTTTGTATGAGAAATGGCTTTTCCCCAAAGAAATTCTGAAGACACAGTTTACTCTTTCAGTTCTCATGGACCCTGGGCTCTTTGAACAATCCTTCTCAGGGGTGACACTTTGCACATTCAGCTTGTAGTCACCAGATGATCTACACTGTCATTCACAGAATGGGTACCAAACCCACAAAACCTTGCAGGGCAACATTAAAGGCCCAGAGAAAACACCAATGGCAGATTTACATGACATATGTAAATTTGCTGCCATTGCCTGCCTGTCTGCCTGTCTGATCGGGCAACAGCATGATTGTTGTGTTGTTTTAAAATTTACTCTGGAGGAGAAAATAGCTCTTCTCTCTTCGTGAAGCTTAGGTTCCCACTGAATGCAAGGAAATGCAGGCATCATGGGAAGGAGATGATGACAAAGAGCAAACTGTACACAGTGCTCCAAGCAGTTTCCTGGTGCTGTAAGGACATGCCTTTCTTCTTCCCAGGAATCAGTAATGTTCACCTACATCTCACTTAGCATTCAGTAAATTGTATAGCCCTTATTGCAAGCCAAACTCACAATCTCCGCAACTGGCAAATAGGTTTATGCTACATTCACACAGCATACAAGTTAAGGAACTCATGCAAAGTGAGTAAGAAGGCAATCTTATCAATTTCTTCCTAATGAAGTGCTAGTTAGGGTGAGGGTGTTTTTCCACTGAGCTCCTTTAAGTAGATCTGGATTAAGGGAAGTACCCAATGTGTTTCCACGGGTGGTCTAGCATCCAATAGCAATGGGTGTTAGCCTGCCTGCTGTGGAAACGCCAGAGCACCCGTGTGCAAATCTGGATCTACCCACGAGGTGTCTGCCGGTCACCCCAGGTGTTTTGGGGGACAGGGGGTTCAGTCTCCATAGACACTCCGGAGAATCTTCGAAGATCCTCCGGAGCAGCTCCATAGAATCTCCGGAGTGATCTGCCAGTAACTTTGAAGATCCTCTGGAGCCTTTGACAGCAGCATTGCTCTTGCAAGGGGTTGTCTTCGGAGCCTGTGCTATTCTCCGAAGGCAACTTTGGAGGGAGTTCAGAGCCAGCTTCAGAGGGACTTCGAAGTCTTGAGTTTGGGACATGCCCCCTGGGTGCCTCTCCGCCCCCCGCCCCCCGGGGTTCCTCTAGACTCCATTGACCAATTGTAGTGGAAACAGACTCCCTATAATCCGGATTTGATAGCTGAAGACCCCTTTAATGGGGTGTACAGGAAATCCGGATTATAAGTCCTGAAGGACCCATATGATCCGGATTTCCCTAGCTCTGGTGAAAACAAATGTGGCTATAATGGGGTCCGTAGTGGAAATGGGGACATCCGGCCCTGAGCCAAATGGTTCCTTAATGGGTGCTTCAGTGGGTACTTAGTGCTAGTAGAAAAACACCCTAAGTGAGCAGATTATCATTACTGGTCTGATCAATATGATGCAGCCCATCCCCCGGAAGCATCATGTTTCAGAGTGCAGTGCCACTAAAGGCAGGAGTCTGCCAAGATACAGAAATCTTCAGACTAAAGAACTGGACCTTTATGATTAGAACATAGGAACATAAGAGAAGCCATGCTGGATCAAGCCACAGCCCATCTAGTCCAGCGTCCTGTCGCACACGGTGGCCCACCAAATGCTCATGGCATCTCAAGCAGAGACAAGGACAAACCTTTGCCTGCTCTCAAATCCCAGCAAATGGCCTTAGATGCGTCCTTCTTTCCCCGCCAGCCTGAAAGATGTACCTAGGCATTCATTCTAGTAGCCACTGATATTATAATTGAAAGTACAAGTTGAAAGTACAGGGAAATTGACCAGGATGCTTAAATCTCAGTACTAAGCCAGAATCCATTTTGTTTGTATCTTGCCTTCTCATGATATGCTCAAGACTATTTACAAGCAATTAACAAAATACAGAGAAATTATTGGACAGAATACAAGCCAAAATTCAGTAATCACACATTATTATGTAACGTAACACAGCAAGCACAGTTGTTCTCTCTTGCAGAGCATGTGACAGTTCTTTCATTCAGAGTCCTTTACCTGTAAGAGGATGGAGACAGAAGCTAGGGGAGAGATTAAGGCAGGGCCAACAGTCCATAGCCCTATTTGTGGCCATAAATCATGTCATGACAGCTTCCACCAAGTCAGGGTGCCTCCAGACATAAATAAAAAAAATGCAAAGCTCACCATTTTCTCTGAAGTTAAGAAAGTTGCAGGGAGAACAGATCATGCTGACATTCTCCTAGTGCTCCTCAGCAGCATGCAGGGCTCTTCTGACCACATGGTCAGGCCCTCCCTCTCTGTTGTTTCCTGAGTGGGGGTACACAATCTCTCAGGAGTTCTCACCCAAACACCCAGGAAAAGGGAAAATCTGAAGCTGAGGTGCGTGGGAGGTTTTGCTATTCAGCAATAGGTCTTGTCTGGACACAGTCTTAGGCAGGGAAGCCATTTGTCTATGGGGTGACTGGTACACCACCAGCAGCACCGGCATTCTGCCTCTTTGGCTCCGTGCCAGGAATAGTTCTTAACTCCCAGTCATAGAGCGGACAGGGCATCTGATGAGAGAGTGACTGACAGTTCTCCCATCCTGCCCTGGTTCGGTGCTATAGCAGGTGTTCTGGAGGAAAAAATTGAGTATGCACTGGGCCTCACAGCTCACCCACCAAAGCCAGCCTCTTCATCCACAACTGGCTTAGTTTGGACTGACTTGACATTGAACATCAGCACCACCAAACTGGCGGGGAAGTTGACCGGTGTGAAGGGCCCTCACAGACAGGGCAGGTTTTTACTTCAAATAAAAGCGGATAAATTCTCTCACTCAGTTAAAATAGCTGCTTGGCGCATTAAGATGGTACTGGCCATGCTTTCCCCCACCCTGCCCTGTGAGGCACACCTCATTTTCCCTAACCCAACCTTCCTAATGCCGAGACCCCTTAATGCAGTTCCTCATGTTGTGGAGACCCCCAACCATGGAGCTGGGGCAGCTGGGAGGAGGGAGGGAGGGGCAGTAGGAGACTCATCGCGACCCCTCTGAAAGGGTAGTTCGACTCCCCCAAAGGGGTCACGACCCACAGGTTGAGAACCACTGCCCTAACCACTCTTCCCTCTAGCAGAGAGAGGCCTACTTAAACAAGCTCTCAATGCCCTGTTCTCTCAACTGCCAGTTTCCTCCCCTGAAAGAGAACAGGCTTCCTATTTCTTGGAGCCCACTCTTCTCTTAGCTAAAATAAACTTCAGTCTGAGTCCTTTTAAAACGTGAAAGGTAAATACTTTATTGTTTACAGACTGAGGGGGTCAATAAGGTAAGTATTAAAGGTATCAAGGTAAGTTGGGCAGGCAGTTGAATGGATAACTGTTCCAATAAGCACCCAAACACAAAACTGCAACCAGCCTGTCCTCCCTAGGCTACTCTAAATGAACCTTCTAGGCTTGTCCCCAGCCTCAGAGGTATTTGGATCTATGCTGAGGGCGATCACCTCAGAGTGAGGTCAGTACAACCCAGACCTCCCACCCCAAAATCCAAAAACATAGAAGCCCTTGCTCTCCTGGGAGGTGGGTTAAATACCACCTGCCTGGCACCAGCCGTCGTCTGAATGGCTGTGCCCTCTCTAGATATCCTTTCCCCCCTCCTTTATGCCAACAGGGGAGTCTTAGCCCCAACTTACCTGTTCTGGCTAGCTGTCTCCCTTTCCACACAGATTCCACACTGAATGCGCTTTTAACACATTGCAAATAAACTTAGTAATTACAGCAACTAAGCATGGGCACCACAACCGGCAACCCCAAATTCTGATGACGGAGAACCAGAAAAAAAGGAGCGGTAGCCTTAACAGTTATTTGCCTGTTAGTTTGAGGGGGTTTTCTCACCCAAATCTCTTGGGGGGGGGGGGTGTTAAAGCAATAAAATACACGCCTAACGCCCCCCCCACACACACACACATACACCTCTTCAGCCCCAGCAGTTCCAAACACAGGTTGGTGTTCCTCAGATGGGGTGATCAACAGGAATGGGCAGCAGTTCTTCCGTAACAGAAGAGGTAACAGGTGATATCACAGCAGCAGAGCAGTTAGGAGCAGGTGACTGAAATCTAATGTTTGCCATTAAACATGAAATCCATGTTTACAAGCTTGTGACAGAGAAAAATCTCAGCTTCCAGAGAGATCTGTGCATGCTGCTTTCTTGTTCCAAGTGCGGTGTGCCATCTCCTGGACATAATAATTTGAAATCAATACAGCAGGCATTACAGAATATCGCTACATATTCCTCACTGTAGAATTAAACTGGCGGACCTTTCTGCAGCTGTAAGACTAACGACTTCCGCTGATGAGAAAGTCGTCTGACAAGGCAGGAGAGACAACAAGCTCCCAAATTATTTTGTATTCTTATTTTCCTTCTTCTGAGTTTAATTTGATTTGCTATAAACCAAGGTGGATTTTCCACCCTCCGTTTGGATTTTCCTGAATGGAAAGACCACAAACAAAACAGATAGAAATGAAAAGGTGTGAGCAGTCAGAACTGAAGATGAACTTAGGAAGGTTTAAAGTGAATGTTTGGGTCATGGGCACAGTTCTAAGTTCTTTCCCTTTTTATAAAGTTTTCCCCCCAGGACGTTGTTTGCTGAATAAAGAACTTACATTGCGTAACTAGTAACTTGTCTTGCTTTCATCCTGATCGTCCTATATTTTCTTTCAGCTGCTGCCAGAAAGATTTGGCATTATTTCTCCAGGAATTATGACAAACAAGCAACATGAAAAGGACAGGGAGCAGAACTGAGAGGCCTGATGCTTTGCAGATACCTGCCCTCATTACTTTGGCAGTCTTAAAGTAGCTGAATGTTGCAATCTTTCTGTTGAAATTCTACTTTTTCATTAACAGGCATGCCAGATGTATCCTGCAATATTCCTACAGAATTGGGCAGGCAAGGATCCACCACTGAGCTTCCACTGAGGTGGCTACCATGAGCAGAAGTCCCAGCAGATGGTGCTGCTGAGTCAAATTTGGATTATACAAATATAAGCAAACCTTCGCAGTGCAAAATCATATAAGGCAAGGAATTGTTACCTATGGAAGACTGGGAGTTTAAGGGAACTATGGAAGATACGTCTACCAATAGAAGACAATCGCATGTGGAGAAAACTCCAGTGATGCTGGATTGTTAGACCAGCATGCAATGGTGCTGAGGATGTCTAGTCTACCAGCATAAGTCTATGGATCTTCAGAGACCAAATCATATTATCAAATGTTTATTGGACTGCATTAAACAAGTAAAGGCATAAGTGTTACACAAAACCATGACCATGTTTCCACTTCTCTCTGCTGTCCTGGGAAAAGGTGGACCACCCCATCCGAGGATTGGCAACCAGACCCAAGGTGGGTGGAACAGGATTCCTAAAGTACATGACAAGGCTATTCTGTTGCAACAACTCGTCCCTTGCCAGCCCCCACATTGGTTCTAAAGTTCACAGGAAACCTCTGAATGCTCCAAAGGCTAGGAACAAAAGCTCCTACCCTTTGGACCTACCAAGGTATCAATTTCAGTGGTGCACTTTGTTGCACCATTGCAATGGCCCTACGATATACTGGACCACACCTTTCAAGCCAGTAGACTTTGATTCCAGGATCTTCTGGTGAGCTGGACTAGGATATAATTTGGGTGCCCTATCCTGCTGGGAAGAGGCTCCCATTATCTGCACTAGTGTGTGGAAGGTTGCCTTCTGAAGCCTTTCTATTGCAGGACAGTGTCCAATGCAGAAAAAGCTGATGTTACAAAACAAAAACTGTGGTTTACCAGTCTGACAAAAGCAAAGCCATGCAATACAAAACTGCTAGATGATTTCTCCCCCTCATTTCCCCCTCTTACATTGAGAGCCTAGAGCTCCTCCATAGTGACCTGCTTTTCCTCTTGATACAGTTCTGGATTATACCAAAGGCTGCTGTACAAACTAAAGCACAATGTATTATCTATTATGAAAAATGAACAAAATGCACACTTCTGCTCATAAATCAAACCAGGATAGTTCATTTAAAGGTCCTTTCTGCTTGCCCTTTATTCATGAATTGTTAGTACTGTAGATAAGGATTCAGCCTGGCTGACCATCTGATAAAGTTATGCCAATCAGCGATGGAACCAATTGAATCCAAAGCATCTTCATGCCCCCATCAAGATGCTGAGATTGGGGTCATAGATCCAATTAAAATGGTTCAGACCAGGTTTGAATACCATCACTAAAATGACAGCTGCAGTAATAAATGTATGTGAAACCAGTCCTGGACGTTTGCAGTTTTCCTATTAATGGAAATCTCTGCAAATAGAGAAATGGGCCCACCCTGTTCAGCAGTTTTAATTGGAAAACATCTTTTGGGAAGTATTTTGGATGGTAGACATATTAAACCGTGTCATTCCTATTTGTGGATTGGACATTCTGGAATGGAACAGGAGGCATCCTGTACTACTTGTTCATATACATTATTTACTTCAGGACTAGAACATGTGAATGAGCTACCAAAAATATTTTTCTAGTGCCAAGGAAAGTTCCCATGTTTTCTTAAAATTCTTATTCTCTGGGATTCTGCCTGCATAGTAAAGTTCCTGCATATTATAGGAGTCAACTTATATCATAAATAATTGCCACATACACAATAATAGTCTATATATATTGTATACTCTCCCAAAGCAACCCTGAGATCTGTCCCCATTAATCGGCATGGAAAAGGAAATAAGGGGGGGGGTTCCACTGTCACTAGAAGTACCCATTAAGTACCCATTAATCTCAACATCTTGGAAATTGGGATCTACCCATGAAGGGTCTGCTTGTCACCCCAGGTGTTTGGGCGAACAGGGGATGCAATCTCCGAAGTGGCTTCAAAGTCATTTCAAAGTCACTTTGAAGTCACTTCGAAGTCTGTGCAAAACAGCTCCATTGAAGACTGTGCCGATCTTCGGAGTAGACTTCGAAGTGACTTCGTAGTTCACTCTGAAGATCAGCACAGACTTCAAAGACGCTCCAGAGCTATTTTGCACAGACTTCGAAGTGACTTCGAAATGACTTCGAAGCTTAGGTTTTGGGGCTCCCCCCATAGGTGCCCCCTCACTCTAGCCTCCTCTAGACCCCATTGCCACACAAGCTTGGAAACAGGCTCCCTTTAATCCGGATTTTCTGCCTGAAGACCCCATTGTAGACCCCGTTAATGGGGTCTACAGAAAATCCAGATTAAAGGCCAGAAAGTACCCATTTGATCCAGATTTCCCCAGAGGCAGTTGAAACAATCGGGTCCCAAATGGGTGCCATGGTGGAAATGGGATCATCCAGCTCACACCCAAATGGGTCCTTAATGGGTGCAAAAATGGGTACTTTCTGACAGTGGAAAAACACCCCTGAAGATGCTGTAGACTGAAACCTACAGCATCTCCGGCAGTGCATGCAGAACCATTTCTGTATCACTAAGTCGCAGCCCTTCCTTGGAATGAACAGTCAAATGTCACGAGAAAAGAATACTACCCTCATAATAATACATAATAAGTGATGTTTTAAAAGCACATGATATGGCAGCCTTAGTGAAATGAAACCGAACCGAGTGGCCAAAGAGGTATACCCAAGTTCTGCGAAAGAGCCAGATTATAAATAACTCTACATCAGCACTGCAAAACCTTTTATTACAAACAAGGTGTACAAGTTTATAAAAGAATCAAGTTTCCTTTCACAGAGTAACCAATTAGCAAACAATTTGAAGCCAATTCATCTCAGGCACATTCCCAAAAGAATCTCATCTCAATAAGTGCACTTTTATAGTAATATATATTAAAAAAAATCGAAAGCCATTTACACACAACACATAATAGCATGCAACATCATTTGTAAAAAAATCATAAAGCTCCTGATACAAAGTTTCTTACTTGTTCTTGTTCAGATGGAATAACAGTGAAGATTTGTAGCAGAATGGAATGAAATTTATAAATCATGGTCATGTTCTATTAGATACTATTTACCCTCATTACAATAAAGGTGGGTACCATAAAGGCAAGGAGGTTTTGAAAAGAGTATAGGCACAAAGAGGATTGAGAATGTTTACTGAATATAGAGAGAGATTCGTTGGTGACACAAGTTCCTCATAAGTTCCTCAAAACTTCCCCTGCTTAATATATAGACTTTTTTCTGGGACTCAGGAAAGCTTACTGTGCTAAAACAGAAGAATGAATGCATTATTAAGAATTACACCTCTGTACATTAACAGAACTGCAAACAGAAGTAATGCTTATGATACCAAACCTGTCAGTGATAACACATGACACTATATTTGGAATTGTAGAAGATGGCAAAGGCGGAGGAAATAAAACAACAACAATGGGAAATAAATTATAATCTAGTTCATCCCTAGAAACAGCTTGAACTATTGAAGTATTTCACTTCAAGAAGACTAGTATGAACTGTACAAAATGGGGGTGGCGGGTGGGGAAGTCCTAGAAAGAGCCACCAACCATTTTAATGGTCATAACTGTTATGAAGGAAGTAACATACCATCATGGAAACAAGCCCTCTAGGGTATTTGGTGTTACTAGCCTCTTTAGATACATACTACCTGATTTTTCCAAGTGATACCTGATTAACCCATAGAAGAAGCTATTAAAAAGTTATTTGTTGGGACAAACAACGCTCAGACTAGGTTAGTGTGTTTAAGGATATGGAATGGGAAATGTAGTGCAGACAGTACAAGATTTTTCTAAACCCTTGATCACAGAAAATTCTTTTTAAACACAGAGTACAGAAAAAAATAACAAGACAGGTTTCTTTGGTGTCCTCTGAGCCAGTGCTTTTCAGGAATCAACATCCTAAACTTGGTGTTAGAAGCTTAAAATAGTACAATTTTTGATGCCATCTTCACATGCAGATGATTGTACAAAACTATTTCATATCTTGAAATGGCTAAAGATATGCAAGAGGAGAGAATTAGAGATCTGCCTCTATGAATCTTTTACATTCCATAAGTAAATCAACATGCTTTTGATGAAACGTGGAAACAACATTCCAAAAAGAAGAATTCACATCCCTGCTCTTTACAACTGACAGACTCATTCAGCTAGTTTCATTTATTAAACTACCTTGCAGCAGGCGTGCACCAAGAAACTTTTCACTTCAAATCTTTTCTTGCAGATCTGATCTGGCCCTACAGGTTCATGGCATTACTTGTGTGCTTACGTATATCTGACAAATTAAATTTCAAGACCATTTCCAAGAAGTAAAATGAACTGAGAGATATTTTCTCCTGTGTAAAGACTACACTATTACTAGACTACACTATTACAAGACTACACTATTACTAACTTCATAGAATGGCTCTTTATTGCTTTCAAGTCATTTCACTGGTACTGGTTTGTCTCTTCCAATATATTCACAATTTGATTTTGAATGGCTGCTGAGAAAAGATGGGAAGGGTTCGACGAATAGTCAATAGCTTACACTGTCTCCTTACAAGCAATAAGCCTACACAAATGGCTATACAAATATTATTTCTGTGGCTGTTATTTCAAAAGTCTGTTTTCAACATTAATTGCCACTCTTCAACAGCCCATGCAGGCATTTCAAACCTTGAAAGCAAACCCATGAGGGAGCAGAAGGGTGAGTATCCTGGTCCTTCTAAATTCTCACAGTGCAGACATACACTCCTAAAATGGAGACATTCTGTATTTAGAAAGGGTGCCTTGCTGTCCCCTCCTATGTTTATGGTTTCTACAGGCCATATTTGCCTTGGGCTAATGATTTATTCCAATAAATTCCACCAAGAGAAGCAGCATATAATGAAGAGTGACTTAAATAATTTATGGAATCTGCATCCTCAGTCTACAACTGGTGAATGAAAGTGTCTACTAGCGTAAGCTGCTGACAGTGAATCAAACTATCTTTTCTTCTTATATGGACATTTACAGATTATATGGCAGGTAAAGGTCAGATACATATTATCCGTCCTTGGTTCTAATGACAATATTTCAAATGGATTGACTAGGTTAAGAACATCTTTTGCCAAAGCCAGTCCTATTAAAAGCACTGAGATTAAATTTTGTAGCAACCAATATCCTCGAGGGTTTTAGCTAAGCTAAGATTGATTTCAGTTTAGTCAAGACCAATTTTAGGTAGATCCATCTGTGCAAGTTCCAACAAAATGGCTTCTGATCATTACATTCCTTAAGAATACCATGAAGCAATCATTCATATTACATATTAATTTTTTCCTCAATATATTAAATTGCAAGGGAAAATGTAATAAGTAAATTTATCTTGGAACTTTCTGATAATAGCATTTCTTTCTGGAGCCTTTACAAGATCTTATTTTAAAGTTTACAAAATTCTGCCAACATTGATTGAATATATTGGTTTCCCCATTACAGAACATGAGTGAAAATAAACCCATGCCCTGTATGCATGAAAGGCAAATGCAAGCCTTAACTAAGATCCTGCATTCACTCAATAAACATATTTTTGGGATGGAAGAAAATTAAATTGACTTGATTAGAGATGCCATCTTCAAAGATCCTATGTCACAGAACTGCATTAGCAACAAGGCATTTCTTCACTCTTCATTTTAGTGACTTCAAATTTCTTCTTTCTTTCCAAAGCTGGTGGCTAGAGACTCTTTAGGTAGGTGGACATGTTTTCATCATCCAAAAGAAAAGATCCTACATAGTCTTTACACAGAAGAACAGTATCCAATTGTAAACTTGGAGCAGATTGTAGCATTTGAGTAGTTTTCATCTCATGGAAATATTCCACTGTAACTTCTCATTCTCCTTTTTTTCATGCTATACCCAAGTTTTCTTTCATCTTCTCATACACCACATAACTGATGCTGACAGCAGGAAGCACCTTCATGAAGTTTGGCGCTATGCCCCTGTAAAGTCCCAGAATTCCTTCCTTAGCAACAATCCTTTGGAAGAGACCAACCATGTTTAATTGAGGGCCACCTTCTACCAAGGCTAAGGAAGGGCAGAGAGAGGGAACAAGAAAGAGACAGACAACGTTAGGACCTTAGTTATTTGTTCAGGTAAAGAATATAAATTCTCATAATATTATATGAAAGCTCACCTTGAGCCTGCATTCGAGTTCGGATAAGCGCCAGAGGGTAGCTGGCTAACTGGCCACAGGTACTTGATGCTGTTCCGCATCCCAGCAATACAAACACACCAGGATTGGCAGAGTCCGTGGCATACTTTTCCAGCCACATCTTTTTCAAAGCCTGTCAGGAAAACAGTGATGTAATGAGTAGAGATGCATCTCAAAGCCATGAAGGACATGAACAAGAATTCTTGCATCTCTTAAGTGTTGTACATAATAAATACTCTTAACAGGATCATTCCACTAACACCAAGTAGTAGGTATGTGCATGAATTTTACAGCAAAGGAAGAGTGTGCAGAGATGGCAAATATTATTTTAATATCTAAACTGCTTGTCCTCATCAGGCAGTCTTCGCACAGCTGCTAATGATGCACATTTAAAAATTATTTTTGAGTGTTCAGCATGCTTCCTGTGCATTTATCTCAGCCATCTTCACAATAGCACCACAAATAAAGGGTGCTAAAATAAGATTAGAAATTGCTAGAATGCTGTAGCATCTCTGAAGCTTCTTCAGGGGTTTATGGGAATAGTATGAATTGAACAGTTATTTTCACTCTCTACTCTCATGTTTAACTACAATACTGCACTATATATCATGGTATTTTTACCATCACCTATTTGCAGTTGCAGCAAAATGTTCTAACTCAAGATTTATATCATTCATACACTTTGCTCTCACACTCAGCTTTTATCCACCTAACATCTAACATCAAATCTTAGAAAGACAGTACCATACTCTTCTTAGAATAGTGTCCCTGGTTGAACAGAAGCCCAAGCCAAATGTCCTATTAACTACAGTGCTCCAGGATTCTAGATACAGCTTTCTGCACTAGTTAAAGTCCAGGACAGAAATCTGATGAGTAAACCCATCTAGGTTTCTAATGCTATACTCACCCATTTTTCTTTATAGTTACCACACATTGTTGCTGGATAAAATGGCTTTAATGGAGGTAAAAGTAAATGGGAAATAGTTCTCACTATCACACAATGTACACATTTTTTTCACCTTACCTCCGGATTACGTTATATTCCCCATTAATTTACTATAAAGATCACTTATGTATAAGGGAGAGAAATTAAGAGTAGGAGAGGCGGGTTCTCAGTCACATAAAAACAAGAAATCACGGCATCAATTAGAGTCAACACAAGGGATGGTTGACAGGTAGCATATGCATGGGAGTAGCACAGTGTAATTATTTTAGCATGAAAATACGCTTAAATGTGTTAAGGTTAATTTACTGCCATCAGGAGGGGAAACAGCTATCTTGCATACTGTAGCATTTGCAGGGTCAGGAAATACACCAGAGGACAAAACTGAAAAGGCAGTTGGCTGCGTAAATCAACCACAACAAGCACAGATTTCTGTAAGTTATTAAAGTCTACATGTTTATGGTGGCATGCTCTTCTGTGGGGTACAATTCACTCCACAAATGCCCCCTTTTCACTGTGTTTACTCTGCAGAAACATAGCAGATATTCAAACCTTTTAACTATGTCTTTCACTGAGAAATTATCTTCAGTGCTTGTCATATCAAATGAAGTGTGTGGCGAATTAAACTGTAACCTTGAACCCTTCCCCATGCAGCTAATCCACTCTTCCTTTTTCCAGCTGTCAAAACACCCTCCAGTGTATCCAGGGATTATTTCAAAGAAGAAGGAGGAGAAGGAGAAGAGCTAGCTTTTCTACCCTGCTTTTCTCACCCATTTAAGGGGACTCAAAATGGCTGACAAACCTTTTCTGTTCTTCTCCCCACAATAAAACACCCTGTGAGGTAGGTGGGGCTGTGAGAGCTCAGAAGAGAGCTGTGACTAGCCCAAGATCACCCAGCTGGCTTCATGGGGGAGGGCGGAATTGAAGCCAGTATTCCCAGATAAGAGTCTGGCTCACTAACCACTAGACCAAATTGGTAAAGAGTAGCATCAGGTGACAAGAACACCACCAAAAGTATTTCCTGCTTCCTCCGCTCATTCTTCCTCCATCCACTGGTAGACACGTACAGTAAAATGTATCATAGTGTATCATGGTCCTATCACTGATAAAGAAACAGTTAAGGGGATCGTTCTTGTAAGAATTGGATAAAGAGTGGCATATTCTTGATCTGAAGAAAGTTAGAGGATGGCTCCAGACAGGATTAAAGCTGCACAGGGACTGTGCAACTGCTTCCTGACAGACAGGACAATTGATAGACCACACTAACAGTGGATCATTCCACCTAAACTCTGAAGTAAAAAGTTCCTGATTGTTCATATTTAGATATGAACAACGGCTGGACAGAGCAGAAAACTAAGATCTGAAAGCTAACTAAACATCATTCAGTGAAAACTACGATAAACTGAAGGCAGTTCAGGACAAAGCAGAAATTAGAGGTTAGAGAGTTTATGCAAGGATATAAGTTACTGGCTCAAACTGACCTAAAGAGCACAAGCCCTAAGATATATATAATACTCAGTTTACTACAAAATACTCTTTTAATTATGTGTCTACCAATAAATTCAACTCACCTCGTAAACAGCTAGGTCTATGCCAGCATACGGAATTATGCCCAAAATATTTGGAATATAACCTTTATAAAAGGCCTTGGCACCTTCTCTCCTTAAAATCTTCTTAGCACAGTCAAACATACCAGAATATTGTCCTGTTTTACCCACAGCAAGTCTGGTCTTTAATACCTAAAAACAGAGGGAATTCAGGTCAAACTTTCTATCCATATGCCCTCAAATGCATTATTAAAAACAACTATTACATGCAAACTTCCAAGTTCCTCAAAAGGATAAAACTTTATACTAGGGATGAATTATGAATCACTTAATGCTTCATAGTTCATTGGATTGGGCCCTGAATGAGCTTTCCCCTCCACAAGTCTGACAGCTTATGTTTAGTGCCGAACAAAGCAGTGGGGAACCCATACCAAACAATTTTGTCAGTTTGATTCTCCCAACCATGCTATGTTCCCATACTCTTCCCTGTGTCTCCCCATTCATCCACCCAAACCCATCCCTTGCCTATCCCATTATTTATCTATATACCTGGCCTATTCTAAATGCATTCCTGGTCTCCTTAACTTCTTGTAATACCCCATCTCCCAGGCAACCTGTGCTGCCCTATTGCCACCCACCATGCAATTGTTCAACAGGTTGATCAGCCTGCTTTCCTGGCCTATTAGACCTTTAGGAATGGAGGACCATGAGTACCTCCAGCAGGCCAAGCATGTGAATGGGTGTGCAAGCCTGGCCATGTTTAGTCTGCTTGGAGAACTCATGTTCCTTCCTTCCTTCCAGAAAGGCTACCAGGCTGCGAAAGCAGCCTAGTTAACCTGCTGAAGAATCACATGGACCAAAGCAGCAGCCAAACTTTGGCCACTGGGAAAATGTGGTGCCAGAAGAAGGTAAGCAGTCTGGGAAAACATTTGGAGTAGCTCACACACACAGGGAAACAATGAGGTGGGGCTGGGTGGAACACGCGATTTGGAAAGGGGACTCTCAGCCACTGGACTGTTTCATAGAAACATCTCTGTTGTTCACTGCACATCAAACCTGCCATGCCTGCTTTGTCTCAAAGCAAACTACGAAGATCCTATTCAAGCACACCCCTACTGTGCACATAAAGAAAAGTGAATAGATTTCAACAATAAATTGGTGCTCTTCTTCAGAAATCTAATATCAGTTACAGTTTCTGCCTGACCCACACTCATACGAATAAAAATCAATCCCCCTCCTCTTAGGCTACTATAAATGGCACTGAAAAAAATTGCTACAGAACTTGTGTCAGCATTTAAAAGCCACTCTTATATCCATCATGGTATCCACAATCCCAAGTAATAAAAGGAGCCTATAAAGAATGTCTTGTTCTGGACGCAAATGTTGTCTTCCCTGTCTACTGGTGATGCTAAGGCTTATGGGAAATGAAGTTCAATAACCCATGTAAACAGATGTGGCAATGGAGCAAAACCTATGAGGCACTGGGACAGGGCTAGGCTCCAGGTGGAAGCCTCACTCTTATATCTTCAAAAGAAGACATAATAAAACATAAACCCAAAAGACATGCTGAATTGCTCATTCAGTACAAACCTCCATGGGATAAATTGACGTCTGTGCAGTAGCCCCAGCCAGAGAACCAGATACAAATCTTTCCACAGTTCCAATTTTTCCATCTTCACCAATGAATATCTTCTTATACTACACATTAGAAGTAACACAGAGAAGACATACGTAATAACACAGATATGAATTACTGGCTATAAGGTATTAATAGCTCTGTTCAGAAAACCTCTGTGTTTCAGGCATTCATTGCTTTTGTAATAATGTGATCATTCTAATATTTGCCTGGAATTGATAGAAATCCCTGTGATGAGTTGCTTTTTGCTGTTTCCACATTTGGTCAGTAATGCAGACCAAGCAGCTGTCTAGTAGTGTCATGGGACTAGTGCTATTCCACGACATAACCTTCTCAAGAAGTTCACATTAGAGATTAGCTGTAGACTTATTTGAAGAGGTCTATAACTGTAGTAATGGCATCTGTTCTGGTCCAGGCATTCCACACCTGGTCCAGAACAGAACAGAAATGCTGCAGCCACCTCTTTGAAGCTTATGGGAGCTTCAAAGATAAATTTTCGAAACCCTGACATGGAGGAAGGCATGCTACCTTTGAAGCCTGTTCTGTGTGCAGTAAGAATCCTATTGCCTTATTATGGCTTTCTTAGTATCTGAATTTCAAAAACAAAATTAAACCTGTAGAAAAGAACACAGCAGATGGATCAGTTCAAAGGAGTTTTGCCCGCCATTTTATCTGGCTGACCCAGCATTACACAGCTTCTGTTATGGATAATTTCTTTTCCACATATACTAAGGGATCACATTTACTGTGCAACTGCATTTTTTAAAAACTACTCCAGAAATAAACGCACAGATTATCAACTGCAACAGTATCAAGTTTGATACTAAGTACTGTGTTGGATCCAATCCAATTCTATCCTAAAACTATCCCATCTAGTGCAATAAAAAGGCATTTACTGGAATTCACTTAACCATACTGTTAGGATGCTCTTCTCTGCTCAGCTGGCATAACTCATGTGAGCAGAAAAGAAAGGAGGAGGAGGGTTGGCTTTTGTACTCCCCTTTTCTCATCCATTTAAGGGGAATCAAAGCAGCTGACACGGTCTTTCTGTTCTTCTCCCCACAACAGACACCCTGTGAGGTGGGGTGGAAGTGAGAGCTCAGAAAGAGAGCTGTGACTGGCCCATGGTCACCTAGCTGGCTTCATGAAGGATTGTGGAATCAAACCCAGTGACTGCAAGATACAAACTCAAAACAGTCTAAAGTTTCTTGTCTCTCCCTCTTGGACCACGACTGATAAACCTAACATGATTCCAATATCACCAGGATGCCATTACCAGAATTTATTGGTATAAGGCTGCATTCACAAAGTGCAAAAGAAATGTCTCAAACGCACCTTAACAAATTGTAGCATGTGGTTCTCATCTCATCTCTAGTCCACCTTCTGTAGACCACAATGGTCAGGAGAGGGGGGCAGGGCCAGACTGGCACGTGGATGATGCCAGCTGCCAACCATCTCTAAGCTGCCTCTAAGCCACCTCAGAGATGCTACTTTGACTGTGTGTAAATGCAGCCTTATCCTTGTTAATTATCAGATCCATACTGGAATCAATAGTATTTGTATCATGCCTTTTGCACTGACCCCCTGAGCAATGCTACATACACACCTTCATAAGACTATCACAAGGATGTTGGTGTATCTTGTCCACACCATTCTGTGTGATTTGAATGAATGGCAAGACATTAATGTAGTTTGGGGGGAAAATACAATGCATTGCTTTTGTCTAAGCGGCTATCTCAGAAGGGCAGTTTCTCCTAAAAGCTGAGTAAGTCTTTACATAAGCTATTAAAGCTGATTCTGAGGTAAATGTGACTGTGAAACACACAGCAAAGTATCCTACAGGTGTTGCACAAAAAGTAAATTTCACAGGCTGAACAAAAACAATTGAATATGCTTACATTATTTATTTATATTTATTTATATTTATATCCCGCCCCATACCCTAGGGT
>MTQE01001134.1:19708999-19724503 GCA_014337955.1 Aspidoscelis marmoratus | reverse complement strand
GCTCGGTAGTGAATCGGCAGCCAGTGCAATTCTTTTAGAACCAGCGTGATATGGGTCCAGCTAGCTGTTCCGGTCAGCACTCTGGTAGCTGCATTTTGCACCAGCTGCAACTTTCGAACCGTCTTCAAGGGAAGCCCCATGTAGAGCGTGTTACAATACTCCAACCTGGAGGTTACTAGAGCGTGGATAACTGCGGCTAGGTCATCTCTGTCCAAAAAAGGTTTCAGTTGCCACACCAACCGTAGTTGGGAGTAGGCACTCCTGGCCACGTCCTCCACCTGAGCTTCAAGTGTTAGCGCAGAGTCCAGGAGTACCCCCAAATTTTGCACCTGTCCCTTCCCGGGTACTGCAACCCCATCACGGACAGAGTATCTCCCAACTACTTGGACATGGGATGAGGCAGCCAACCGACCTGTTCTGATTGGCTCTTGTCACCATTCTATCCAGATTGGTGGGAACATTTGAAGTTTCTTAATACTGCTCTGCGAGTGTTGTTAAATCAGCATTAATGTAAATGCACAGTAGCTATGGGATAGTGCATCACCATGACGATCCATTGACCACTATGTGTGACGCCCTCACAGTGACTGTGCATTCTGCTGCACACTATTAACAACTCTGAATGCACCCACAGGGAGGCTTGTGCTGCTAAGCTGCAGCCTAACAACTTCCTTCAGGAAGATGATGGTGTTTGACAAGATTGGACAATTTTTTTCTGCACACCATTTTCAAAATTATGATCCTTTGGGGGCACTTTTAAAATTAATTTCTGCAAAGGAACTCTTTGGCCTCCAGACTTCAGCCTAATAACCCATTAGTGATGGATAATGTAGGATATTGATCCCCCATCATTATACCTTACTAGCTAGACTAAGCAACAGGTGTCTGGGAGTCGAGAGTTCCTGAATGGATCTGCCATCACTTTCACACACGCATAGATGCTTGTTTCATCCTTCACACACATGCATAGGATGGAGCTACAATGACAACTCTGTCCAGAAGATAACTGGGCAACCTAAAAAGCACCCACGGCCAGCACTTTTTAGGGAGTTGAAAGTGGGGTAACAGCGTCATTGCCATAAGGGTGTTATATTCTTCCCCACCCATCCCCACCGGTCTGGACAGGGCCCTTATCTATGAAGCTTCACAAAAACCTTTGGCACACCATGCTTCAAATGTAAATCTTAGAAAGGACATAGGAGTGCGCTTGCAGACACAATCGGCTTTTCACTTGCAAAGGTCCTTTAGGCTGAAATACCGTACCATCCTTGTGGGAAATTACTGCTGAAATTGAGAATATTTTCCAAAATAGTACAACATGGCAACACAGTGGCCAAAATGATAAAACCTCATTGAATGCAGGTTTAGCATGACAATCCCAAAGCAGTTCTTTACGTCCTGGTGACAAGGGCTTTAGGAGACCCACCTGCATCATAACCTTCAAGCGGTCCAGCGGTGCAGTGCCTGTTCGGGACACGGCACCAGCAACGCCTCCGGACAAAAGCTGCTTCCACCACTGGCCGGTCTTCTTCTCCTCTTCAGTGAACTCATCCGGGACAGTTAAACTGTCGCCAATGTCCAATACCTGTTAAGAGGTCAAGCAAGCAAACAGTGAGAGAGGAAAAACAAAGATGCTTGTAACAGGCAAATAGCAATTTTACGAAATATTTTTTTTAAAAGAGTAAGGGAACATTTTAAAAATGGCACCACAATGATTAAAATGGCATTTTTGTCTCAAATATGGCTGTAACAAATAGATAAGGATATGTGATGTCCAAAAACAATGCTGAAATCCAAATACTTACAAAGTCAGATTTCTTTCCAAGCCAGTTCTTTGGGATTATCAAGATTACTCCCTTGACAATTCCAGGGGACTGATTTAATACCCTTTCTAGGGAAAGTCCTCTATTTTTTAACATCTTTTTGAAAAGACAATGCTTAAGTATTATTTATTTTCATGACTGCGATAGAATCCGGCAAAAGTTAACCACTGCTAAAGTTGCTTTCTAGGAAGCAACACGCTTTCTGGTAAATAAGCGTTACTGAACACAAGAAGCTTGCGACAAGACAGGAGGAATACTTCACAGGAACTGCAGAGCCGGTGTCAAACTGCCAAACAGGGTTTACAATGCTCTGTAGTCCCTGTGAAGTAAAAAAATTAGTACTTATATCAGCATTGGCTGCTGAGTTTTGCTTTGCCCTGCATTTTCCTGGATGTTTGGGCGAGATCCCATGAGAATTTGCCCTCACCCAGGAAGCAGCAGGTCTCTCAGAGAGGGGAGAGCTGATCGCATGGCCGGAACAGCCCTCTCAGCTGCTTCAAAGTATTGGCAGCTGTGACGGTTTCTGGGAACAAGCTGCAGACTGCTTTGCTTTCTGGCTTTGCAGGCTTCTAGCTAGCTGCAATAGCCAGCCTTGTTGCAAACAGCTTGTTGCAAGACCTGAGCAGAGACTGCAAAAAGGGCGGGAAATCCTGTGTGGGCCCTGTTGCAGTGATTGGCTGGAGTAAGATTTTGGAGGGAAAAGCTGTCTGGGGATCTGAGTACTGGAGGGGCTAGAGTAGGAGTTCCCACCAATCAGGCTGGAGGGACAGCAACCTCTGTTAGGAGTCTCCAGCAGCATTTTATTGCGGCTAGAGCCAATCAGGATCAGGGGTGTGTGTATAAATGAACACAGAGTACAGCAGAAGGAGTCTTCATGCTGGGACAAGAGCTGAAAGGAAAAGAGGTGAATCCTGAGGGAGCTGGAACCAGTAGCTGACCATTGGGCTGTTGGCTGAGCGATTTCTGAAGGGGACAATCGAGGAAGATTGGGGCTCCGAGGGAGACTTCGCTAGCAACTGACCAGGCTGGATGATTGGACAAGCAAGGACGGACTGGACCTTGTGATCATCTAGGGCCACGTTCTGGTACACTGGCTTGGTTTGAGCTGTGGCCAAGCAAGTCAGAGGGGGAGGAACGTGGAGAGGTTTGTCTTTTAAAAGGGGGAACTATTTTCCTTTAGGGAAAGGGGTAGCTCCTAACCTTAAGAGACTTACTGAGTTAAACCAACAAATACCTGAACCTTATTTTATCTTTTATAGTATTGCTTGTGTATAATAATAAACTTGTTTTAGTTAACTGTTGAAACGCTTGCTACCAGTGTTTTGTGTCCACACTGTAGTATTCACTTGGCCATTGCACGAACCCAGCGTCCTAACAGGGCCAAACCACTCCTAGTGAGGGCAGGCACTTTCTGGAACACATCGTGGCAGCAGCATATGGGGATTTTTAAGCTTTACATTTTTAATTTATGTCCGGAGGCACCCATACTTCTGAGTAGCCACAAATGGAATTGCATAGTTCAGAATCTCCAACTCCACCTGAAAAGTGGAAAATCATTACCTGTTTAAGGTTACCTGCTTCCTTAGGAGCAGGACCTTCAGATGACTGGCATTCTAGTCGGGGAGGAGAAATGAAGGCCATCAGAAGCAGCAACAGTCATTTCAAATTAAAGTCACATTTGATGGATGCTGCTACTGCTTGTCCTAAATGCCTGTCTCTCTCCTCCACAAACGAGCTGCCAATCTATTGGTGTTACGTGATCTCAAAGAAGCAGGTAAGGTTAAACAGTCAATGCTTTTTTGAGTCCCCTCCTCCTACGTTGGGGCATATGATAGTGTAATCCAGCTCAATTGCTTTCACTGAAAAGAAACCACAACAAACATTTTGTAGCTTGTGCCTATAAATTTCTGCACAACCATCTCTGAGATATTTTTGTAACCACCAAAAACTTAAGCAACAGTCCACTGCAATCCTATCTGTGAAAATGTCTTGTTTAACTTAGAGCAGATATCTTACAATGTGCTCTTGAAACGGTGAAAAATGTGAGGATTGGATCTGCGAAACTAGTTCCCTTTGGAATCACTGACATAATTTCAGCTCACTTTCATTTCTGCATTTTTAAAAGTATGTAAGCATATGTAAAGTTCCCCTTTTTACGCCCAAATTTCAACTCTAAGCCTCTTAAGAATGGACATTTCTCTGAGTTGACAACTTACTAATTTTATTCAATAATTATTATTTATTACCTTCTTTATATATAGGGGAGCCAAGTAAAAAGGACAGCGTTCCTGAATTTTTAATGACAGCATATTTCCAACTGTCCTTTAGCTTTCATCATTTGTTACTATGTACCCTGGCTAGGGAGTGCAAGGGAATTTTTAAATACCATGAAAAGGTTTTGTTTTGTTTACAATTTAGTGTTGCCTCCAGGGCATCCCAGTTTTAATGAATGGTAAGTAGTGATGGGCACTAAACACCACCTGATCCATGCAACGTTTGACCAATTAAAATTTGTTAAAGAACTTCAAGATTATCTGCAAACCACACTGGATACTAAGGTAGGTGTGGTGATTGTTTTGAGAGTTGACAGAAGGTGCAGCAATCCTATCCTAACATCCCCTCCAGTATGTGAATCCTATTACACACACACACACCAAGTAAAAAAGGAACTTGAAACAGTGGGTACCTCCAGACACGCTTATAACTTCACAGCCATTGCACTGCTGCTTCCTAGAACGCAGACAGGCCAACAAGAAGCTGAGTAGTGACTCTGTAGCTGCTACACAGCTGCTATTGTCTGCAGCAATACAGCAGTGCAGTATTTCAGGGAAAATCCATAGTAAAAAGCTGAAAAACCAACAATTTTTTACTTCAGAATTTTCCTGTTGCTGGGAACGATCGTCCCATTTCCAGTCACGTGCTTCAGTGGCAGCAAAGTGGCTGTGAAGATTTAAGTGTGTCTGGAGACACCCAATGTGTCTCTGCTCCCCCCCCCCCCAACGCTCTTTTAGACAGAACAGTGAAGACACTTGTAAAGCATCAATGGGTTTTTTCTGAGTTAGAACAAAAGTCCATTTCATGCCCACCTCTGAATGAGCCTCACATTTTCATCTTTTATTTGAAGCATTTCAGTAGCACTGAATTTCAAGTTTCAACCTAGGATGTTGCAGTAGAAAGGCAACATGGACTAGACTAATTTGAACCTAATCCTACTAGAACATTGTTCCACAAGGTTCCAGACACTGAAATGGCCCTACGATAGGAAGGGTAGACCCCAAATTGCTTTTTTAAAAGTCTCAAATATTTTTTTACATAACATTATCAAATAAGGCAATGCTTATACATATAAAAAACACAGCTGTTCAGTAACACTGTCCTATACCTTGTTATGCATCTGGACTGTTTTATACAGCCAATTTCATACGACTTTCTTAAGATTATCCTCTTAGCTAATCACAGGTATGGGAATGCATCCACACTTTCTCTAGGCCAGAGCTTACAACATCAGCAGCAATACTACTGTTATATTCGTTCTTATATAAAATGCAAGAAGCAAATCTGCAGATGTAATATATAGTCCAACTTTGTCATGGGGGGGGGTGAACATTTAACCTATATGTTGAGTCATTCAACTGCAGTGAAGCTAAAGATCAAAATTATTTAAAGGTCAAGTTTGACCTCTAATGTTTTTACCAAAAGTAATAGATATCTTAGTGAATCACTACCTTATTGATCATTACTGTAGGAAACTTCCTTAATAACAGCAACATCTTTCACATCAGGTATTACCTGTGGTTGCTATGACAAATAGAATTCAGGCAATAACTCTTTCCACACACAGTTCCTGAAGGCAATAGAACATTCCTTCTCTACAAGAGAAGACAAGCTATGCAAACAACATAACAACTGTGTTCTCAAATATGTATTGAATCTCAGACCATACTCAAAGGAATTACTTTTTTGGGTTGATCAAAACAAGATTATTTACTAACTTTAAAAACAGCTTTGATTGACAACCATAGCAATTTTTTATATGGACTTGCTGGGATGGCTTTTGAAGGCCATGGAAATAAAATGGCTTCAATTTAGTTGAAAAATGACATTCACATTTGGTACTCAAACTAATGTAACTACTATACTAGTTGTGTGTTCTTAGCCATAAATCTTCTACTTTCACCAGGGAGTAACTGTGCTGCTATTTCATTATTTCAAGTTAATAAATCCAGAAACTCAGATATTCCTGAAAACACATATTCCTTCCTCTGGGGGGAGACTGAAAAAGGTATGTTCTAAATCCCTTGATTTCCATGACTTTTGTGTGGCGCTGGGGTGGGATGGGGGCAAGATGGCACTTGGACTGCATCCAGACACGTGTATACTGCGCAGCAGAATGCACAGTTGAGATCGAGGCATCATACACAACACTAAGAGGACACTGGCTGCACAGTATAAGCAAAATTCAAAGTTTCCCTCAGTGAAGACAGAACTGCGAAGCCAAGGGCAGGAAGGGCAGCTCAAATCTGATTGGCTGATGGTGTGCGCCTCCTTAACTCTCACAGCTTCGTTGGGGGAAGCTATGGGACTGCCTTTTGAATTGGGCCGGCCGGTTGTCACTGCACAGTAAGTATTCTGTGCTTTTACATATAACTGTGGATTTACTCCACAAGTCTGGAGGCAGTCTTAGTTCCTTGTCTTTGATTGCACTGAATCACATTTTGATGCAGTGGAGAACAAAATGCACTTCAGCACTAAACCAACTGCAGCATCACAAGCCACTGCTGGACATAAAATTGTCTACAACGAGAACGCAAATCACACTTACTGTGGAATGTTTCCAGTATCGAATAATTCCTTGAATGTCTGTAGCTGGGTTAAACAAAAAATGGTCTCGCCATTCATTCCAGTCCACTGACATTGTCCCGTCGGCATCTATACTAAAAATTCAAAATAAAATAATCAGCATGTCAAATTTGGAAAATAGAAACAGTGAGAAAGATATAAACAAATATTGTCAAGATACAACTGTCACCATGCAAGCAGAAGGACAGGAAGCATGTTAGCTTCAGAGAAAAAAAATATTTAAGGATACGTTCACTGTTTATCAGTGACCTTTTCTCATTGCAAGGCCTGAATAGAATTAAACACATGTTCCACAGTGAGTGAGACTTTGAACAGGATCAGACACGGAAGGCAGGGCCACCACAGATCATTAGCTCGGATGGCTTTGTGACTTCAGGGAGGCATATACAGAGGAGAGAGTGCCTTTGAAGGCCAACCACCAGACAATAGGAGTCCATATGCAATTGGTTGCACTGTGAGAAAAAGCTAATGGACTAAATAATAAATGGGGCACAAGTCTGATTCAGCAGGCATTTCTTATTGCCTCATCTCTTGTGACACATCCCAATCTACTAATAATTTGCTTTTGTTTACCATTTATTAATAAAAATAACAACCTTACAATATCCCCAGAACTTAATATAGAAACATTTCTAGACCACCTACTGTCCAAAGCTCTCAGTAAAATCTGCAAATACTACTCAGTGTATAAACAATTACAATTTTAACACACACACACACATATATATATTCCAAGTTAAAACTGCCTTCTAGAGCCAGACTTTCTTCTTTATACAGATAGAAGCCAAGGAGAAAGACTGCACACAAGCTTCCGTCATAGTTAGCTGCAGTACCATATGCTCTAAAAAAATCCCTTCTCTGTCTTTCCCTTACTCATGCATTTATTGGCTCAACACCTTCCTATACATAAGGGCAAAGGTTACTGATGTATCCAAGTAACACAGCATCTGCTTTTGTAGCAACCAGTTTAAGAACTATGCCCTAGATTGAGTAATAGTACTAATTACCAACCTTTGTAGAATCTTCTCTGCTTGCCTTTCTGAAATGTCTATGCCCAGTATCTTGAGGGACTGAACAATTTCTGATGCTTCAATAACTCCTTGATGAAGAAGACGGGGGAGAAAAAAGATGAAATATGGGGAAACTGTGTGGCCCTATGTGAAACTGACTCATATTTTTCAGATTTTCAAATATTTGGAAGTTATTATGGTTTGTCTACCACTTCTCACAACTTGGATATTTCCTCATAAACTATTTTCCGTATCCTCAAAACTAGACAAGAAGGACCAGCAGTAATCTCCTTCCCTAACTAAAGGTCTTTTCACACTTATCGACTGTTTGGAATAAACAGCTCCATATCTGTATTCGGGGCCTATTTTGTCCAAAAATTGATCTGGATAAGAGTTCCCGCTCACCACTAGTACACTCCATCTGCACCCAGATGGAGTGTAATTTAGATCATGAGGCTCCTCCTCTGAATAACTAGTAATCCTTGAAACTGAGGACTACAGGCACACAAGCATGGGTTAACCCAGATCACAGACATAAGCAGAAGGTGCATGCTTTTGTTTTCTGAACTGGTGGGGGAACCCATTTCAGTGGTAGACTAAAACATACTACCAAAATGGGTTCCTCGGGAGCTCTGAAGCTAGAAACTTCATTCTTAGTCATCAGAGCTGTCACAAGGCAGCTCCGAAACTCATGCTAGCCTTGGGGCTGAGGATGGCTTAGGCTGGGCTGAAACAGCTGTAGCTGTACAGTGGGCATTGTTTCAGCCTAAACCTTGCCATGATCCAGACCAGAGAGTGCGACTAGGTCCAGACCCATTGATTAGAATTAGAGAAAGGTAAGTGCAAGAAGGCCCTTGGAAAACAATGCTATGCAGATGAATAACAGACAGGAAGGGTTTCAGTGCCACTTTCAGGCATTCTAGAAACAGACTACAATAAACCAAGCTATGGAATGGCTTTCCTTCTGAGGTGCATCAACCATCATTGACCCCGTGAAGGACCATTTTAGCAGCAGGAAGCCCACCCATTTCAAAAGTCATGTGATCATGGCCCCAGTCCAATCAACTTTACAGGGTTAGGGTGGGGATAAAATAAATATAAATGTTTCTTGCTTTGAGCAACTTAAAATGCGGTGTATACATGTAACAGGAAAATAACACAGATTCCCTTTTGTTTTGTCTCTTAGCAATAGAAGAGTGCAGGTGAATCCTACCATCATTATTTTTATCCAGACTTTTAAAGGCCAGTTTCATTTTCTTTTCATGGTCTTTAAGATACCGTGTAAATTCTTCAAAGTCCAGCCTGCCATCCTGGTTGGTATCTCCAGCTACAAAAATTTTCTTCAATAATAAAAAGATACATTTAAGAAGCATTAGTAATGATACTTATATTTAAAACAACAAATTACTTTTTAAAAAATATAAGAAAGTCATTTCTGTAAATTACCAATGGTTATCTAAATAGAAACTTAGTTTCCTCTCCAGATACTGTTTCAAAATAATTCTCGCAGCAGATTACAGATAGAAACTGTGTGATTTAATAAGGGTTTAATCCAGATTCTGGTTGCGCTTCCAATGGTCAATAAAGCTCACTTTCTGCATCCCACTAAGCTGGTGATCATGTATTAGCTGGGCTGTTCATACAGAATCACTATTTCCATTCAGCAAACAGCTTATCTGCATAGGCAGATGGAGGGACGGCATGTTCGTTTACAGTCATGTGACTCCTACCCATTCATAATTAAGGTTATGAAGATTGCCACTTTTGCTCACTCCTCCTAGAACTTGCAAGGAATTAAAAAATGATGGTGGAATTCACCAACCAGATTGGGTGAAAGCACAACAGTTAAAAGTTCTCCAAAGCCTGGTATACTCAAGGTGACACAAACCATTACGTGAAGCATTTCATTGTTCACAGAAACATGAAAACATTACCACCATAATCATTAGCATTTACATAACAGTATGTTCAAATATTGTATAATGTTCCACCTTCCCCTTGCTATACATCCACAATCACTATCTCTATTACAGCTTCACCCTCCAAAATCTTTATATTATAGTGCCACCATATTCCACATATATTTGTACTATTTTGTTTCACCCTGTTCCCCTCTCCTCTTATTCTTTTACCCCTAATTACACCAAATATCTCTCAAATAAAGTTTTTTCCCATCTCTGTCCATTTACTTTTATTTTTCCATTAATAAACTATTGTTCACTTTGAGGCCAATAGCAACTTCAGTCTTAGAACTTTACTTTTTATTTCTTTCCACCATGCTTCCAAATAGTGTATCTCCTGTGTAAATTCCAATGGTTCTTGATATGTATTCCATTTACTCCTTCACCCATGAAATAATCCCTTTTTAATTCTATGGCAACATATACAGTATATATACACACATACCAGTTTGAAGCGAGATAACACTTTGTTAAAAAATCAACATTGTTTCCTAATATTTAGGATACTTAACATAACTCCATTTTTATTTACCAACTCATCCCAATCTTTCTTATCTGTGTTCCCAGCTTGTCATTTCACTTTCTTTTAACCGTTTAATATTTTCTCTAATGATCATATTTTGATACTGATTTATTGCAACAATCGCTATAATTTTAAATTTCTTAGTTAATCGTTTCTCTTGTCACTCTTTCCATTTACTTAATTTTGTTTCCATACATATTTTATCTATAATTTTAATCTATAATTAAATATAATGCCTTCTTCTCTCTCTTCACTTTAATCTTTCACCACTATTCTTACCCATGTCTCTTTTTTTTTTTTTGCTTGTTTGATATTTCTATTCACCTTGCTCTTTTGAAATCTTTATATTTCTCCTTCCTGTGCACGTGTCACCAAGATTTTTCTTGTTACTCTTGACTTATTGCCAAATATAAGCACAGACATGGATTCCCAATCCATTATCAAGGACCGAAGGAAGTTCAAAGGCCAATGTATGATCTGAATGAGTAACTGAAGCTGCAACTCACAACTGATCTCACCATGGCAGACACTTTATTTTTATGAATCACTTTAACAAACCATAAAGCCGAGTGGGCAAAGACTGAAATAAAACAAAAAGATATTGTTCATCATTCTGAGGTTAGAGACTGAGACTTCACAGAAGTCGTTTTCATTTTTTAATTTCTAGTGATTCTGTGAAAAATCTGTATTAACAGATAGAAAACTTTACACCTTACACATACATAGGCTGTAGGCACATGTTTGTTAAGGGCAAGGCAGTGCAGCAGGTTTAGCAACATTAATATAGAAAGAATCTATTAGTGTACAGTTCAAAACATCTATGTTTATTCAAAAGAACCAACTCTACCATAATTTGGGAGATTTTCACGTAAGCACTGAGTTGATGCCATTCTCTATTCGGAGAGCCATCATTTAGATATCCTATTTCAAGTGTCTGAATGAAATGTGACCTGGTGGTTTTTCCTGTAAAGTAGCTACTAAAGTATTTGGAAATATAAAGGCTCTTCCCCACAATAAATATTCCAGTGAAGAGGAATATTTTAACAGCACTTCCTATTTAGCCAGACTTCACTGTGAGAGTGGAGTCCGGTGGGAGGAGGTGAGTGATTTACAATACTGACTCATAAATAATAATACAAAAGGTCTCTGGTAGAAAGGAAAGAAGGTAACTCCATGGGTGAGGGGCAGGTAAACTTTCCAGGAAGAGAGCCAGGCCTTAGTGTACCTATAGCATCCTCCTTAGCCTCTGAAAGGCCATAGTTGTCTTCTCCAAAGATTCCCTGCAGCACCTCCTGAGGCTGTAACATGGAAGCAGGGGTGCAAGGCAGGACTCTCAGGGAACGGCCCCAGTCTGCAAGAACTGGGAGGAAGAGGAAGAAGAAGAATTGGCTTTTCTACCCTGCTTTTCTCACCCATTTAAGGAGACTCAAAGCGACTGACAAACCTTCCGTTCTTCTCCCCACAACAGAACACCCTGTGAGGCAGGTGGGGCTGTCAGAAGAGAGCTGTGACTAGCCCAAGGTCACCTAAATGGCTTCATGGAGAAGAAGAGTTGGCTTTTCTATCCCGCTTTTCTCACCTATTTAAGGGGACTCAAAGCAGCTGACAACGCTTTTCTATTCTTCTCCCCACAACAGACACCCTGTGAGGTGGGTGGGGCTGTGAGGGCTCAGAGGAGAGCTGTGACTAGCCCAAGGTCACCCAGCTGGCTTCATGGGAGAGGATGGGATCAAACCCGGTATTCCGGTTCCTTAACCACCAAATTGCTTTGGAGGAGGTGGCTGCTTCTTAAGTTCACATGGACAAATATTTACACAGAGCCTCGTTAGGTAGGAAAAAGCTTCCACCTGCAAGGAGGACAGTAGTGTAGGATGCACAGGAAATACAGCAACAAACTTCAAATGTACATTAAATCCAAATCAGGGAATGATAATGAATGTTGTTGCTTTTTATGATTCACCGAACTCATGGAATCATTACCAAACCATTTGTTTCTCCCTGACTAACATGTGGCTCACCAGACCCTGGTGAACTACAACTCCCATCATTCTTTCCCACTGGCAGCTAGGGCTACACTGACGGGAACTGTAGTTCAACATCTGGGAGGCCCACGGGCTGGCGACGATTTCTCGCTACTATCCCGCTCCTATTTGCAGTGAATTCAGTGGGCTGGAACCGCCAGGCCCGTCGTACCCACCTTCTCGGCGTCCTCTCCCAGGGGGATGCCCAAAGTCCTGAGGCCCTCGTGCAGCTCGGCAATGTCCACCCTGCCATCCTTATTGAGGTCTAGCTTCTTGAAAAGGTTGTCGTACCTCGACTGATTGTCGGGCGCTTCGCAGGAAGCTTCCCGGAGCGCCAAAAAGCCCTTCAACGTGCGGAGCATCGCACAGGCGGGAGGAAAGAAAGAAAGAAAGAAAGAAAGAAAGAAAGATGGATTTAGGGGGTGCAAGAAGAAGCAGGCCGAGAAAGAGGCGTCCAGACGGAAATGAGACGCATACGCTTCCGAACTTTGCAAAGGAAGCCTGTTCCTCCTCCCTCCTCTCTCGGGGAAGAGAAAGAGGAGGAGAAGGAGGAGGGGAATCGTGAGAAACGATGACACGCAAGGGCGGCCAACACCCAGGGAGGGGCAACTAGGAAGGAAAGGCAGCCTTCTGTTCTCCCTCTCCTTCTCATTGGACTCCTCGCGTTCCCCTGGTCACGGCCGGGGAGGGACCCTTGATGCTGCTTACTCCTGTGTGTGTGCAGGTTGTACGAGAAAGAGAAGAAGCCAGTCCGTGTGAGCCTGGGATGCTGCTGGCCCCTCTGGCCGCCTGCACTGCGGGGAAAAGGTTCCCCACGTTTGCAACTGCGGATGCAGTTGGAAGATGATCTATGGCTCTGGGTTCTGGGCTGCCTCGATCATCAGAGGGGAGAGGAGGTTTAGTGGTAATGTCACACCCTAGAAACCAGGGCAGGAGAGATGGGCAATGGCAAACTGTGTGCCGCTGCCTGCCTTGAAAACTGTGCTAGAGCGTGCATGGAGACACCCATGCAGCAGGCAGGCAGGGGTGTCGGCGACTTGGCAAGGAAAAGCATGAGAGAAGAGGTCTCATTCTGGAACCACTGCGGAGTAGGACAGAAAAGGGAGCAGACCGCCTCTGCCTGTGATGCGGGGAAACCAGAGAAACCTGGCAAAGGTTTCTTACAATTTCTTTCTGGGCATTGTTGTTAAAAGCAGAAATGGATCAGAGGCCCTTTTGCGCTTGGCCTGCTAGGGCATGTTGGGATAGCTTCTGGGAAGCACTGTCTGCACCCACAGGATGCGTTTCCGCACCAGAAACATCTCCTGCTATACCAGAGGCTACCCCAGTGTCCACTACAGGTCAGCAGGCTTCCCTGTCCAGGCCAGTGGAGAGAGCATTCACACTCCTTCCCATGCCAGGGGTCATCTGAGGTGCCATGCAAGTCACAACGGTTGCCAGGACAAAGATGGCGGCACCTAGTCACATGGCCAGACCTCCAGTAGGTCTGTGGGCACGTAGGGAGAAGGGCGGCATGCACCAGGTCTTTTGCTGACTACCATATTTTTCCGTGAAGTTAACTTTGGGGTCATTTATTTTTCTGTTATATTATAATTTGATATTGTGGGCGCTAACATGATGCTCATTCATTTTCTTTTCCTCACTCAAGACAACTCAACTAGTTTTTATCCATACTGTCATCAGGGCTTGAAATGGTGGGAACAGTGGGAATTAATAACAATTTTATTTTCATTTGTTTTAAGCTGCACTGGGTTGGTGGAACAGAATAGATGCATTTTAAAACATAATAACTTATTAGGGAATTGCAATGAACTACACTGTCCTTTATAGCACGATTTTGCTTTTACCTATTTGTTAATTTAAGGATTTATATCCCACCACTCCGCAAGTCCCAGGGTAGGCCACAACAACTAAAAGATAAAATATATTTGAGGCTATTGTTATATTTTATCTTTTAAAAACATAACCAGCCTCTCTCCCTCAATGGCAGGACAACAATGGAAATTAAACATCAAAGGCCTAGGTGGAAAAGTAGGTTTTAACCAGGAATTGAAAATGCTATAATTCATCCAGAATGAGGCTGTTCCAGTATCCTGGGGCCACCATAGAAAAGTCTGCCCTGCATATCACTGTCCCTTGCACCTCTTGAAGAGGTGGGTCTACAGGAAGACCCTTTCCTTGAGATCTCCAAGTATTGGGGCTGTTCTATATGGGAGAGGATGTTCTTTCACATAACTGGGATCCAGGCCATTTAGGGCTTTATACATTAACATCTATACCTCCAGTTGGGCTTCAATTGGTGTGGTAGCTGATCTGGACCAGTTACCATGGAGACGACACTGTTACAGACCACTACATACCATAATTGAGACACACCGATCTACTTCATGGCTTTTGAGTGCAGAAAGGCCCAAATGTACAAAATTGTGGTAACCTTTGAGATAGAATTTAACAGTGTAAGTCAATGAAGCTATGAAGGGGAGATCCAGTCCATCAATAGAAGTCAGTAAAGCCACCGTGACTAAATTGTCACCGTACCTAAATTGCATTGTTAAATTTCTCTGGAAGTGCATTAAATGAAGGAAGTCACATTTCAGCCTGATATCTAAATACTATTGTATATAGGCTTGCATGACTGGACATTAAAAAATCCTTCGGTATGAATGAAGCCAAAAAGGCAGGTTGGCTAAACTACACAGTGAAAGGAAACTTAGGTAGGGTTTGCAAAAAGATTCATACAGTACGCTGTGTGTGTGTAACAGTATGTGGCTGTTTGACACTGTTTCTGCAACATATTCTTTAAAAAGTAAAAGTTAAGTTTTTCCACTCATTTGTGATCTCTTCTAGCCATTCCATAATATTGAAGAATGAGGCATTCAGGCGGGAAAAGCATTGCATTTTTAGCTTATTGATTGGTCAAGGTGACCTGAAATTAACCTATATTTTTAGATAGAAACAGAAACCAGTTTCTGCAAAGGATTTTGCTGTAAGTCCATCATTTCAATTGGTACATGTTCTCAGACTATATTTTATACTAAATTATTATTAATCTTGCTGTTTTTAGGTACTGTGATTTTTCTTGTGTTGGATTTCCTCTGTTACGTCTACATCAAATTATTATTTTAGGATCTTCAATATTAAATAAACAATAACTACTGTGTATTTAGAGGAAATACTCTTTCTAAGACAATATCAGCACATGAACCAGAGCAGAAATAACTTTTTCAAAAGCTCAGTTTGTGAAATCTGAACTTTTACTTATTTATTTATTTATTATTTACATTTCTATCCCGCCCCATACCCGAA
>MTQE01001134.1:19683831-19700550 GCA_014337955.1 Aspidoscelis marmoratus | reverse complement strand
AAAAAGCACCAGTCCTGAGTTTACGTGTGTGTGTGTGTGTGTATACCAGCTGGTATATACCATGGCCAGAACAGTCATATAGTTCCACAGTTCAGAATCCATTAGTCCATTGCTACATGTTCTTTTGTGTATGCAAGCCTGCGATCGATCTATTGATCAATCAATAGATACTTTTATTTATATCCCACCTTTCCCCCCCAAAGGGACTCAAAGCAGCACACAAGATTTCACAATCAAATACAATAAAACACACAATTCAAAAGGTCACATTGTTATAAAAAGTCCAAATACCAAATAACAACCAGCGATATGAAACCCATATAAAACAATCAGGAATATACATGTGTTCAGAGTAATATTCATAACAATACTTGGTAATTTTTCAAATGTGGTTAAGTACCTGATTGTTGCCTCTTTATTTGTTGTTTTATTAAGGAAAGCTGGCAGAGCTTCAAAATAAAACAAATTATTCCTATGTAAACATTGTAAATCCCTAATTTGGTCTGGCTTAACCAGTCACTATATAGTAGTAATCTTTAAATTGTGAGTATCCATTTTATTCCAGTAGGTTTGAAATCCATAATAAAGAGGGAAATCCCAGACACTTACGGAAACAGCCCTATGTCTGAGGTGGTCTGAGGCCATTTCTCAGCCATGTGAGTGGACCCTTATACCTTAGGAGCATGGTATAGCAATCTACATTGTGCCAGATGTTTTGGTGCTATCTTACTAGGATTCCAAGTTCATATTGTTTCAGAGAATTCTGTAAAATATGTATAGTCTAAGATATAGCAAACTGTCTGAAGTGTGATCTAAGTTAACAGGCATATGGTGGCAAGTAGTGTCTATAAAAGGTTTTGTGTAGTCTGCAAAGACTTTATATGGCATTTTCTATTCAGTTGCTGGTTAGCTTATTTTGCTATTTGTGTAGGAGCACCACACTCCCACTTCAGTTCTATAATTAAGCTGAAGCAAATCATTATGTCACTGAATCTTTCTCATATGCTTCTCCTTCTGGGCTTCTGCAGATAAAAATATTTTCTCCCAGAAGAAGCTAAAAAAATGCTATCTCTGAATCAGGAGCTGGCGAGATTGATTCTAAGACAGATACTGTGCTTGCCATATTAATGGGTCCACAGTTACTCAGTTACATTTGAACCCAACCTCACCCCTGCTTGAGATCAGATCTACAGAAAAATCAGAGCGAAGGGATAAGAAGGCAGAAGAATAGGGAAATTACATAGCAAGTGAAGACTGTTACAGCTGTGGCTCTGTTTACAAGAATATATGCATTTTTCACAGTTTCTTTGGCAAACCTTCCCATAGTAATTACTATGGAACTAGCAAAATGTTCATCATTATCATGTATAACGCTGACACAGACTCAGAATCCTTCCAGTAGAGATGTAACTTCTACATTAGCCAGCTTATCCAAAGAAAAATTCAAACTAAAAAGTGAAGTTATCAAATATACTGGAACTGATAAATTACTCTTTTCTCTAAGAAATTTTATTTGGACAAGCCTGGACCCAAAGATGACATAACTATAATTTTTAATCAACCATTTTAACTTTGTATACATACCAGTTTGTATCTGGTTGTGATAAATATCTGAATACCAAAATGGTTAGTGGTCTGGAAAGCATATCCTTCGAGGAAATGTTGAAGGATCTAGAACCGTTTAGCCTGCAGAAGAGAAGACTTAGAGGAGACATGATCACAGTCTTCAAGTATCTGAAGGGCTGTCACAGTGCAGAGAGATTGTCCCTATTTTCACTTGCACAAGATGAGAGGACTAGAAACAATTATATGAATCTTCAAGGGAGTAAATATAGATTAGATATTAGGGAAAACTTCCTGACAGTAAGGGCAATCAGTCAGTGGAATAGGTTGCCACAAGAGGTAGGTCTCCTGTCTGGGATGGTTTCGGAAATCCTGCATTAAGCAGGGGGTTGGACTTGATGACCCTAGAGGTCCCTTCCAACTCTGTGATTTTATGATGAATCTTTGACCACAATGAAATCATTTTATTAGCCTTCCCCCAAAACATCTGCCCTCTGTATGTATTCGACTATAATTTCCATTGGACGTTCATCAGCCATATTCAGAATTCACAACTATACAACACTTAACAACTTCTGTCCTGCAATCCCACTGGTCCTTCTTTTTGCTGAGATTGCCTGTCCACCTCCTAGCTAAGTGACCTAACAGCAGGAATCCAAAGCAATAATAGTATTAAGGAAGTAGTAATAGCTGATAATGAATTTATAGACTGCATCCACACATAGAAAAAAAGTGGCTTGAAAACGTCTTAGAGATTGTAGCATCTGCAAACCTGTGCCTCTAATGCACATTAAAGGATATTGTGGAACTAGAGAAGGTGCAGAGAAGGGCAACCAGAATGATTAATGGTCTGGAACACCTCCCTTACGAAACCAGGCTGCAACATCTAGGCCTCTTCAGTCTGAAGAGATGGTGTTTAAGAGTGGACCTGATTGAAGTATATAAAATTATGCATGGTATGGAAAAGGTGGATAGAGAAAATTTCTTTTCTCTATCACACAATACGAGAACCAGGGGGCACTCTATGAAGCTGATGGGTAGGAGAGTAAGGTCTGACAGGGGGAAGTATTTCTTCACCCAGAGGGTCATCGGCTTATGGAATGTGCTGCCAGAAGAGGTGGTGACAGCTACCAGTCTGGATGGCTTTAAGGTAGGGTTAGACAAATTTATGGACGACAGATGTATCAATGGCTACTAGAACGAATGCCTAGGTACATCTTTCAGGCTGGGGGGGGGGGAGGAACCAGGGCGCTTCTAAAGCCATCTGCTGGGACTCGAGAGCAGGAGAAGGTTTGTCCTTGTCTCTGCTTGAGATACCCATGAGCATTTGGTGGGTCACTGTGTGTGACAGGATGCTGGACTAGATGGGTTGTGGCCTGATCCAGCAAGGCTTCTCTTATGTAAAGGGCACAATTAGCCCCTTTCAATTCCTATATTTCATCTGTGTGGAAACTGGCAGTTTGGACTAAGCCCAGAGGAAAAGAGAACGTAATAACAGCAGCAAAGAGAGTGCATGAAGTTAGGAAGCCTCCCTTTAGGGGCATGTTCTTTATGGACCTTCAGTATTCGGAACCAGCTCTGATTCTGTTTCTTTGTCACACGAATGAGGAAATGCTGCAAAAGAATACCTGGAAGCAGTGGCACAATGCAAAAATGCAGCTGAGACCAGGGGTGGGGGTAGCAGTGGGTATGAAGCCAAATTGGCAGTGAATCACACTGCAGTTTGGGGAGATCAAAGGTAAGGCTAGTTCTTCTCTCCAAAAGTAATTATCTAGCATCATGGATATGTATAATTAGAGTACTGGAAGCATTAGATAGCTTGGTGCAGAGATTTGAGTGTTGGATTCACTCTTCGTTTCAAATATCTATTCAGCCATGAAGTTTCCTTAATGACTTTTGGCCAGTGTCGTATCTCTTAACTTAATCTGTCTCCAAGGACAGTGGCTAAAAAAGAGAAATTGATGAGTCAGATTCATGCACACTATTGTAGGTGTTCAGAAAAAATAAATAAAAATACATTTTTATGTATACTGCCCAGTGTATTATGCATAAGGGTTTTTCACTTTCCAAAATTTATGCAACCGTTTAAATAAAGCAAGTAATGATGCTGGTGGCACCTTAATAATGGCACTTTAATAACTACTTTTTTCTTTGTTCCTGAATATGCTTAATATAGTATGTGATTTGCTATTTTAAGAAACCTCTTCCTGAGGTTACATTTGGAAATCTATACTCTGCCTTTTTTCTTCTTTTCTTTTTTCTTTGCCAAGGTCATAAGAACAGTGTGAACAAAATTCTTCATGTCACTGTTCTAACAGAAACTCTACCAGTTGTAAAAAAAAGGTTATAGACTGAAAAGACCTATGGCTCTATACTCCTTAACTTCGTATCTTCCGTAAAAATGGCTAAAATGAATTTTTAAAAAATTATTCTTAAAAATACATATGCATTTTCTGTTAAAATATAACTTACGTAACACATAACAAATGAAAACCGTTCATCGGTTTGCATAGGTCAGCTTTGTGCCAACTGAAAGAATAGATGTATTTTTTTGCTATAATGGTTAATATCTGAAGCTCAGGGTTAGAGAGCTACATCACAGGAGTTATCTGAGCTGAATCTTCTTTCTGCAGACTTTCCACCAGGCTAGGCAGCAGCAGTACAATTTTTTAAAAAATATATTCATGTGTCCTACTGACCAGTTTTACACAGAGACATTAGGAAAAGTCCCAGCAGAAATCAATTATAATTTGACAATGGGGATTGCAATCAAGGGTAATATAAAACCATACTAACATCTGCAAATTGCATAATTTTTCATCCACACTGGGCATGTCTGCTAATCAAATAACATTTTTTAAAGAATTGGACTAGATTCTCCACTTTTCTAACACTGCCTCTTTCTACACTATATCTTTCTGTGGAATATATTCTGGAATAGGGTCCTACCTCTGCATGCTAGTCGATGAGTGTTTCTTGGCATATACAGAGTGCCTGAGTGTTAGTAGACCGGGCCTGTCATTTCCTTAGTTGTCTATGAGCACCAATTACTTGCATAAAATACTTTTGCACTATAGAGTGGTTTGTGGAAACCAAATTATATCTTTTTATTCCTCAAATCCTTTTGTATGCAAGTTCTTCTGAGCATGTACAGATTGCTAGAAAGCATGTAACAGAATAAAAGGAGAATAAAGTTATTTATGTAATGGCAAAATTCCTCCCTGTTTTTCTTGTTAGCTGTGCTAGGTTTTCACTCTTCTGAGGAACAGCGTTTCTTTACCCTGGCTGATGGCTAAGGGAACAACAGGCACTGTCAGTGGTTTAGTCAATCTATTTTATCTATGATTATTATTATTTTACTGTGACTGCCCTGAGATCTTCGGATATAGGGAAGGAGAAATATAAACAAACTCAAATCAAGTCAGTATGTCCTACTATGGCCCTTTCTGCAGTGGGTAGGCCCTTACTCCAGGATATATAAAGCCCAATGCAGAAAGCGCCTGTATTTCACTACTAAGGCTGCTGTTTTATTTTACTATGACCACCATTGCCAGCAGCAGCAATAAAAATCAGTCTTGTAAGCTTTTTTTGCATCTAGGGAAAGGCAGAAAAGCCAAGCCTACCCAAAATGCAATCTGACCCTCAATATAAAGTGCACTGTGGAAGCCTTTAGGGCAGTGGTTCTCAAACTGGGGGTCGGGACCCCTTTGGGGGTCGAACTACCCTTTCTGAGGGGTCGCGACGAGTCTCCTGCCACCCTTCCCTCCCACCTCCCAGCTGCTCTGCCCCCATGGCTGGGGGTCTCCACAACATGAGGAACTCCATTAAGGGGTCATGCATTAGGAAAGGTTGAAAACCGCTGCTTTAGGGTGTCTGTCAGCCCAATTCACTCATGGCCAACCCCTTCCACCTACTGTTCAAGCAGACAGAAGACCAGCTCCACTCCAACGTGAAACTTGCTTCACGCAGGCCCTGTCCCCAAGCAATTTAAAGTCTTCTAAAACTCTTCTTTTGCCTCTGAGCGCCCCCATGCCAGGGTTTTTAACGAACTTCCAGAGCTACAAAACGAGGAAAATGTGCAACAACAAAAAAGTGTCCTTTAAATAAGACTTTCAGAGCTCTTTTTGGAAGTTGCGGGTTTTCCTGGCAACATTTACCTTGGGGACGCTCCGTGGCAAAAGGGGCGGGGATTGCCGCCTGCACACACAGCAGTAACACAAGCAGCTTCCCTTTCTAAAGCTCAGAACGAAAGAGCCAGAATCACACAGAATTGCAACATTGTTGCAATCGCTATCAGGTGTGAAGAGGGTGGATTATTGCTAGGGGTGGATTTTGACAGCAATAACGGAAAGTGGTGAGTGAATGAGTGATGGTGCACTGGACAGGGTGGATTTTGACAGCGATAACAGGGGAAAGTGGTGAGAGTGAATCTTTGCCGACACGAGAAGCCATTTCGGTGGGCAGAAGATCTGGGAGATGAACAGAGAACCGATGGCTATTTTTCCTTTGGACTTGTCAGGGGTTGTCTTCCTGGTTGTGGCCGCGACGAGTGCAGTCCCTCCCTATTCCCGCTGGCACCCTGTCAACAAGAGCAGGGGCGTGGAGAAAAAGATGCGCGCAAAGAAAACACGGCTCCCATGGGGACAGAAGTTGCGTTAAAAACGCACATTTTGCTGAGCCTCATGCGGACGCTTATACCTGATTTGCATGGCACTTTTAAAGTCCACTTCAATAGAGTGACAGTAGAGGGACAGTAGAGAAGCAAATAAGTCTTTTGGGGACGCAGCCGCAGCTTCACTGTGAGTGCTTTGAATACCCAGCCAGGTATCCTAATAGCATCCTAGCAGTGCATTTACTTGCCACACCTGCACATGAATTACGTCATGGAAATAACAGCCATGATTAGTGCAAGGGCTCTGAACATGATGCCCAAGTCATGAATGTGGCCTTTGATGCTGCTTCCAACTAACTTCCACCTCTACCAGGAGCTGAACGGCAAGGAAAGCTTTCAGGCCTCTTGAAGCCACATACTTTTTAATTCTCTATTACCCCTTGCCCAACAAGAGACAAGAAAGTGATGGGTACACACAGCGCAGCTGTAAGGCTGTGTTCACACCTAAGCTTTAATCCAGCTTCAGTCCACATTCAGAATGGAAGGGAACATCAGCAAAGTGACCAGTCATTTTCCTTCGGCCTTTTCCAATCCACAGGCGGATTTTCTGAGTTAGATAATGCTAAATTAAGTCAGCTTGTCACCTTGCCGATATGTTTTCCCATGCTAAAAGCGGTCTGAAGCTGGATTAAAATGTAGGTGTCAACCCAGCCTAACAGGCCTTGACTTCTGCAGTGCTGCCTCTTTGGTCTCCGGAGGGGACACGTGGTGGCAGCCTGGCCCAAGAAAAGAAGCCATACAGCTTGCATCCACAGGCCTCCAAAGAGTGGTGCCTGCCATACCATCGCTCTGGGCTAGAGGAAGGCAGGATAAAATGAACTGGGTGAGAGGGGCGGCTATGGGTGTGGTGGCAGCCTGGACAACTCTGCAGCCATCCTGGGCACAGATGTCTTGGAGGTGCTACTTTGTGGGACTGACTGGGGCCTTTAATTGGCTGCTCTGGATTCCACTTGGCCTCAGCTGCCTCTATTTGCACGTCTGTGCGCTTGGCTTATTTTGCAATGTCTTAATGCTGTACAGTTTTTATAATGTATCTTTATTATAATGTTTTGACCATTATTTTGCACTGTATATTTCCTCAGCTGCCTCCATGTGTGTGTCTCTGTGTGTGTGCTTGGCTTCTTTTGCAATGTTTTGTATGATATCCAGTTTTTATAGTGTATCTTTATTATAATGTTTTGACCATTATTTTGCACTGCATATTTCCTCAGCTGCCTCCGCGCGCGCGCATGTGTATGTGCTTGGATTATTTTGCAATGTCTTGAATGATGTCCAGTTTTTATAATGTATCTTTATTATAATGTTTTGACCATTATTTTGCACTGCATATTTCCTCAGCTGCCTCCGTGTGTGTGTGTGCTTGGATTATTTTGCAATGTCTTGAATGATGTCCAGTTTTTATAATGTATCTTTATTATAGTGTTTTGATCATTATTTTGCACTGTATATTTTCGGTTTTGTTGTAAACCGCCTTGGGCAAACCTTCTTGTGGAAAGGCGGTATACAAATTAAATGGAAATGTGGTGCGGGGGGGAGGGGATGAAAGAAATGGGTGTCTGTCAGCCTGGCGTCCCTTCCCCGCCCCTCACGTTCTCCCTCCTGCCGGCCGGCCGGGATCCACTGGGGGCGCCGCCGCGCCAGAGAACTTGTTAGCGCCGGCCGAGCCGTGCCGTGCCGAGCCGAGCCGTGCCATCCCCAGGGGCGCGAGAGAGCGGTGCCGCTCGTCACCCGACGGGCCCCTCGTGACTGACTGTCACACCCCTGACAGGGGGCCGGATGGCGGCGGCAGTAGGAGCAGCAGCAGCAGCAGCAGCAGCGGGGAGGAAGAGAGGCTGCGGGCTGGTTTGAAAGGCGGGTGGCGGCTGTTGTTGTGGTTGCCGCCGCTGCCGTCCGTCCGTCCGTTCGTTCCTCCGACGGGCGGGCGGGCGGGCGGGCTGTGAGTCCGACAGACGAGCGCGCCCGTCCGGCTGGCGGCGGGAGCTTCCGCGTAGCGCCTCCCTGGGGCGGAGAGAGCCGAGTGGAGACCCGCGCGCAGGCAGGCAGGCAGGCGGACGTGTTGGGTGTCCTCGTTCCTCTCCTTCACTCTCCCGCTCTTCCTTCCTTCGTTCGCTCGTTCTCCTCACGGGGAGCGCCGCCGCCCAAGCAACGGCGCCTGGGCCGGTAATGGAGGAGCCGCCGGCGGGAGGTTAAAGGCTGGACGCTGGGCGCCGCCCAAGGGCTCCCTTTCCGCGGCGGCGGCGGCTTCCTCCCCCGGTTCCCCGCTCCCCTCCCCATCCATGGCCTTCATCATGATGAAGAAGAAGAAGTTCAAATTCCGCGTGGAGCTGGAGCTGGACGAGCTCTCCTCGGTGCCCTTCGTCAACGGGATCCTCTTCTGCAAGGTGCGCCTGCTCGACGGAGGCAGCTTCAGCGGGGAGTCCTCCAGGTAGGCAGAAGGGGCCCCGCGGGACCGCCTCCCGCCCTCCGTCGCCTCAGTTTTAATCCGGCTTCAGTCCACATCAGCAAAGTGGCCAGGGTAACCTTCTTCCCACATTGTCCACTCCAAAGGTGAATTTTCTGAGTCAGTGAAGCCTGAAATGAAAGCAGCTCGTGGCTTTGCTCATGTATCCTCTCACTGTGAAAGTGGACTGAAGCCGGATTGAACCTTAGGTGTGACCACAGCCTGTGAGAGCTGATGGTGTGGACCAGTGTAATTTTCTTCTCACATTGTCCACCCTAGAGGTGAATTTTCTGACTCAATGAACACTGAAATGAAAGCTGCTTGTCACTTTGCTGATGTACCGTCTTGCTCTGAAAGTGGACTGAAGCCGGATTGAACCTTAAGTGTGACCACAGCCTGTGAGAGCCAACGGTGTGGCTCCAGCAACAGCCATTAGTGCAGGCGAGAAACACCTGTTACAGGGCAGGCAGCCTTGTGTGCCTGTCCAGGAGGAAATCCCATTAGGTCCTATAGGGTTTTCTGCCAGGAAAGTGAGATTAGGACTGTAGCTGTGGCGTTATTTATTGTTTCAAAAGGTGTTTGCGCTCTTCTTCGCTAGCCAAGGGGTAGATAGTTTTTATGGTTGTCACTTCTCTTCCCCTTTCTTACTGACAAATATGTTTTTTCTCTATTGCTAAGACAGTGGGGAGAGAGGAACAAAATAAATTCTGTCTTTCAGAACAAGGCTTTGCACTACTACTGTGTTTCTCCAAAAATAAGACAGGCTCTTATATTAATTTTTGCTCCAAAAAAATGCACTAGGTCTTATTTTCAGGGTAGGTCTTATTTTCGGGGAAGCAGGGTCTATATTGTGCTGTATTCAGACAGCCTCTAAAACCCGGGAATATCCCTGCCTGCACCGTATTGGGATTGCCACTCATTTTTGTCAGTCCCAACATATCCACCATATTTTCCAGCATAGTAATATAACCTAAACCAGTGCTTGCTTCTGAGTTTTTTCCTGATGGAAATACCCACTGTGCAAGTGCAGGGTTGAAACCTGGATGAAAGTACCTATTGTACAAGTGCAAGGGTGGGTGGGTTTTTGGGTAGTTCTGGGTATTTTTGCCATTGGAAGTGCCACGGGAGTGACCCCTGGGATATTGCACTGCCATCTGGCAGGGGTGGCAAGAGTCATTTGCAGTATCTAAACAAGATCCCACGTTTTCCTTTCACCGTCTGGAGGTTTATGTTCCACCCTTTAGCTCACGGAGCACTCAATGTAGCTTGTAGCGTTGTACGAAAGTAAAAAATAAAGCAAAGCATAAAGCAAAAAATGTCTGGAAACCTAATTGAAAATATAATCTTGACTCCTTTTCTGAAGGGTGGAGTAGGAGTTCAAAGCTGGCTTTGCATCTTGCTGCAACCCAAGCCTGTAATCACAGCATCTTTATCACTTTTACACAGTTATTAGTCAAAAAGTTGTCATGGGATCACTATAGCAGAGTTATACTGGTGTCCCAATAAGGTGTAGATCCATCTTTCTAATTTTATATTTCTGGTTACATGTTCTTTCTTGCAGTAGGGTGAGGATAGTCAGTCTATGGCTCTTCAGATGTTGCTGAAATGATTCCTTTCATTCCTTGTATTTGGAGCAATGTGCGTAATAGTTCAACACCATCTGGAGAACCATAATTTGAGTGCCAGCTTTCTAATAGAAAAGCTAAAAACATATCCTTCCTTCAAGCATCGCGTATTGTGTCATTTGGATCCATTGGTGCCCTTCCCAACAGTGCCTCAGTGGTCTGTAGATCATCCATAGTAAACCCCAAATACATAGATATGCTCAGTATCTTATTTTCCTTGAACAAAATTGAGAGCAACTCCTCCGCAGACCTTTTAAACTCTTGCTTTTGTTTCTGTAGGACTTAGCAGCAATATCACTGTGTCACACCGAAACTTTAATCCAGGTTCTTTCCGCTTTCGACTTTGTCCATCTCAGGAAAGTCCACCTTTGGGTTAGATAATGTGGAAGGAAAACCATGGATCGCTTTGCTAATGCATTCTATCACTCTAAAGATGGACTGAATCTGGATTAAGACTTAGATGTGAATGCAGCCAAAGGTGAGATAGGATGCCAGTATAAACAGAATTTCTGGGATAGGTTAGTCCTGAAGGTCCAGCTCATACCACTGTCTCACATTGGTACTTTGAACCTGTCGGGATCAGAAATGATCAGTGTACTGTACTAAAAAGATAGCAGAACAGATAGTTCTAGCTAAATAAGGAAAGATAGCAAATTAAACAGCAATTCTGTATGTAGTAAGCAATCTTGCGTGTAACCTGGATAAGATCTATGTGAGAAGAATGTTTAAACCAGATTATTAGAGTTTAATGTCTATGCTTACAATAAGTTGCATCTGCTGTACCTTAGTGATAATGCAGGTAGCCTGGAAATAAGAGGCTTGCTGGTTCTATTTATTTATCCATCCATCCATCCATCCATCCATCCATCCATCCTGCCCTATACCCGGAGGTCTCCGGGCACGTAACAACATCTAAAGTCAAACATAATTTAACATCGTTAAACAATCCCTCAGAAGTAGGCAGTGGCAAATCACTTCCATATATTTGCCAAAAAAAACTGCACAGAAGTGCCCATGAAGGTACCCGCAGGTACCTCTGTGCCTCAACTTTTTGGTACCCAACAAGAACATCAACACCATATGTTGTTTGCCTGGTTGCATGAATTACTTAGAAACCACTTTATTTGACTTTCTACTAGTAATTATTATTATTACTGAAATAATATGGTATGTGATTCCAGTTATTTTTGTTTTCATCGCAGTATATTTTTATGATAAAATGATGTGGTTAAAATAGGTAGCTTCCTGTGGGAGTAACAGCTGGGCTAAAATTGTCACTTAAGCTATAATCCAGACTGAGAAGCACAGCAATAGGAAATCAAGCTTATTGTAGTTTTCTCCCCCTTTGTTTATCCTGTTAATATCTGGCTTATTTTGACATTCAGCTATGTATAGTGAACATTTTTGTATATATGAGCTCTGGGAACATTATAATGTAGAGAATGTGAACTCTAAACAGAAGTTAATAACTCTGAACAATATAAATTTGCAGCTAAATGGCCTTCTGTTTTGTAAGAATTATCTATATAAATGTTTCAGTTCTGAGTGAGAGGTTTTGATAATAAGGAGTTTTGTGCTGTGATTATTACTGTTATTTCAGATGACACTTTTTTGACATTTCCTTTGTGATCATGTACCTTGAGAAACCTGATTTCCTTTTTTATGTTGGGGCCTTCAGTAAAATGGTTTTGTTTTCCCCATATCAGAATTATTATGTGATCATGTGCTATGGATCATGCTTGTTAAATATAACAGTGTACTTCAGAAGTTTTATTTATTTAAAACTGAGGTCAAATCTTGTTAGAATGATTATTTTTTTAAAAAACAAAAAGCTGTATAAAGAATCATGCACCTATTCTTTCTTCTGTTCAGAAAGAACAGTTAATTTTACTACTGATAATAGTGTGCATTTCATTTATCTTGACCAAACCTGTAGTGATCAGCTCAGGTTAAGCATGAATTTTCAGTCTGCTCCATGACCCCATGAGTATAGGAATTTTTCAGGCCAACGCTATCTATTCCATATATATCTCTTTGGAATATATATATCATCAACCAATTATCATCAACCTCAGCCAACATGGACAATGTCAGCTATCTTTACCATCAAGTTTTGGTAGTACCAGAACAGTATTCCACACGTCAAGTGACAGGAAACCCAGATTTTTGTCAACAGCACAATAAGACTTTGAACACAACTATTCATATTAATAAGAAAAAGGAACACAACTAACTGCTGTGTAAATATTATAGCAGTTTTCTTTTTTGCCTAGCCATAGCTTGTAGAAACCAAGGGTGTGAACGTAGCAGGTAGTTATGTTCCTTTTTCTTATTAATATGAATAGTTGTGTTCAACGTCTTATTGTGCTGTTGACAAAAATCTGGGTCTCCTGTCACATGATGTGTGGAGTACTGTTCTGGTACTAGCAAAACTTGATGGTAAAGATGGCTGACTTTGCCCATGTTGGCTTAGGTTGATGATAATTGGACTCAACTACTGACAAAGGGCCAAAGAATATAGCTTCCTTTTCTCTAAATTATTTTTTCCTGGCCTTTATACACTTTAGGTGTCTACTGATGTTAGGCATTTGTCTTATCTCCACGTCCCAGTTTGCTTGCTGTTCAGCATGCAGATTGATAATGCATGTAGGAGAAAAATGTTGGAAGCTCTCAGTGTTGTATTCTGCAGTGCTGGCATATTAAACTTTATGGTTTGGCTCTAGTCCAGCAGTCAAGTACTCTTTTCCTGGCAGAATAACTTAAAAGTTCCAGCACTGCATTGTAGTCTAATTCATCAGAGAGTCATTAAAGTACATATTGCAGGGTCGGAACAGTTGCTCCTTCTCACAGTGTTTACAGCGCCACAGCAAAATCCACCTGATTTTGGATTCCTCCCAACTGGTGAGCCAGTCTTGTCTTGTTAGAGTGCCAGCCTCTTATTTGGTAGTTACTGGGTTTGATTCCGGCACGCTCCTCTGTGTAGCCAGCTGGGTGACCTTGGGCTAGTCAGAGCTCTCTTTCACAGCCCCACCTACCTCACAGGATGTTCCTTTGTAGGGAGAACAGAGAGCTTTGTCAGCCACTTTGAGTCCCCTTAAAAGGGTGAGAAAAGCAGGATATAAATGAAGGCACATGAAGGCACTTCTTCATGTGCCTTCATGATGTGCAGGGAGGGGGGAAATTTTATGGGCAGACTACAGTGAATGTTTTGAAAAGGATTGAGACACTACTGGAAACATAAATACATGGAAGGGGTGTGCAGGATTGTACCTATAATCCTCAAAGTATATTCAGCTGATAACTGAAAATACTCTCATCTCAGAATAGGACTATGTGTGTGTTTGCACATGTAAACACATGTAAGTTGGTAAGTGGGATTCTTCTGATCAGGTCATCTTAATGCTTATTTAGTTCTTTTTGGCTTTTTAGGAGCTACTCCTCCTCCTATTAGTTAAACTACTAGCTTGACAGCTTCAGTATGCCATACTGTTTTGTTAGAAATATGGTCTGTTTTCGATTGTATGTACACATGATGGTTGGCATAATTTTTCAATATAATACTCTGTTAGGAATACGGTACTTTTTATTTTTTAGTAAGGCATCAGAATTCATGATACTTTCTCTGTGAGCCCTCACATTTTATTAGCAAACAGCTCGGATTCATTATGTGTGGCAGAGTAAATCCAGCTGTGAAACTCCTGGGTGAATGTTGCTTGACAATTCTTTTTGCAAAATACTGGTGGAGGATAGGGGAGGGAAGCATTATGAGAGCCAATGCACAGAAACAAAGTAAGAGTTCCAGTGCAGGCAATTTGTGAACAGTTTGTTAGATGGATGTTATATGTAAACCCTTGAAAAGTTTGCAGTTTCCTTATTTGACATGGTGTTTTTATTTCCTACCGTTTGCTTGCTTTGTTTTTAAATTTTTTAATAATACTGAGTGAGGAGCCCTAGGTCTTGATACTGTTTTCTTGCTTATCATGGGATTGCCTGAATTATTTGCACTTCCCAATATAAGTGGAAATACCTTTAGCATTGCACTCAAAAATGGAATTGGTTTCTTTTAATTCACCAATTCTGTAGTCATAATGCTTATAAATGCTTCTGAGAGTCTTCTGAATGCTTCACAACAATGCTGTCAGGAATCCAAGCTGTATTCCTTTGTTCTTTGTTCTTTATTGCTTCACTCTTGTAAAAAACAATTCCACTCAAGTAGATTCATATGATGCCTTTCCTTAGTCTGTCCTCACTACTTAACCAGATGATCTGAAGTGTTATTGGCAGGAGTGGTTCTGGATTCATAGGTGGAGTAAAATAGGACATGGTGCAGGAGAGATACTTCCTTTTTTACCCCCACTGAACCACAGTTCATCTCATTGCATACTGTTCTGCAGAAGAAAACATGCCTTTCAGCTGGTGTCTTTTACATGGGGCTTACTTGCTCCAGAGTAAGCTGCAGGTGCTATTGAGAGTCCAGGGTAGTCAATGTAAGAACCTAAGAGGAGCCTTGCTGGATCAGTCCACAGCCCATCTAGTCCAGTATCTCGTTGCACACGGTGGCCCACCAATTGCCCATGGGCATCTCAGGCAAGAGACAAGGGCAAACCTTCTCCTGCTCTCTAATCCCAGCAAATGGCCTTAGAAGCATCCTGCTTGTCCCCCCAGACTGAAAGATGTATTTAGGCATCCACTCAACTAGCCGTTGATACATCTGTCATCCATAAATTTGTCTAACCCTTCCTTAAAGCCATCTAGGGCAGGTGAGGTACCTTGCACTTCTTTGTCCCCCTTCTTTTATCTGCAGCAAATGCCATCTTGGCACTACTAATTTCTGAATTCCTGGAAAACACTTCATCATACACTTGATCATATAACAACATTTGCACATTCTGTAGCTTTGTAGATCAGGCACTGGTTGCTAATGATAGGCCTACTTTAAGAAGCCTGTGTAGGTGGGGTCCAAGTTGTGTGTGAGTCCAATAAAGAACTATGTTGGCACAAACTAGCAGTTAAACATGTTACGTGCCGTGATTATGTATTATTTGTCAGCAGTGAGAGCCATGACTAGCCCAAGGTCACCCAGTTAGCTTAAGGGAGTGCAGAATCCAATCTGGAGACTACCAGATAAGAGTTCAACACTAATGACAAGACAGTTCATATCTACAACTGCAGCTCTGCCCAGAGGTGATTGATTAATTGAAACACTTTGGTACAATATATTCCAAATAAGATTAAAGCTGTGTTTTACAAACCAGTCAAATGTGAGAACTCTGTCACCCTCAGTAGAGGAGGTTTGCTAGCAGGAAGGAAAACTCTGGGTCCTCCATCTGAAAGAGAATGCTTCCCAAACTGTTTTCACTTACCTAGCCTTTTGCAGCTCCTGTTAGCAAAACAATTTACACTGTTGATGGATGTGACATTTTCTGCCATTATTCAATTTTTTTTATTTTTTTGCATACCCCTAAATGTCCTGAACAGATACCCCAAGTTGGGAAGCATTGCTGTACAGTACAGACAGAAAATCTGTTACACCATGGTACAGAGAGTGAAATCTTTTTATTTTCTAATGTGTTTCAGTAGTCAAGCATTTCAAATCTGTATATATGTAGGACACGTTAAATCTACACTCTATGGCTCAGAGGTGCTTGACTCATAATGGAATGTTTTCATCAACATGTTATTTAACACAACGGCCAAGCCAGCTGCCTTTTCATTCCATTTCCATGGCAACTGCTCAGTGTGAGTGTCAAAACAGACTTTTTGTGTGGGGAGGGAAATTTTAGAAATTCTTAGAATGTAAAATTTTGGATCTGCCTGGATGGTATAGTAGTCAAGATTTTTTCCTTACCCACAGGAAGAAAAAAAAATCGCTGATATAGCTGTGTCATAAACAATTTACTTTTATTTAATACTGTATATTCTAGCGTCTAGGACAGTGGTGCTCAACCTGGGGGTCGGGACCCCTTTGGGGGTCGAATTACGCTTTCAGAGGGGTCACAATGAGCCTCACGCCACCCTTCCCTCCCACCTCCCAGCTGCTCTGCCCCCGTGGTTGGGGGTCCCCACAACATGAGGAACTCCATTAAGGGGTCACGGCATTAGGAAGGTTGAGAACTGCTGGTCTAAGACTACTTTTTAACCCAGGAAAATCTTCTCAAAAGTCGGGGCTGGTCTTATATGCTGGGGGTCATCTTATATGGCGAGTATATTCCAAACTCTATATTTTAAGTAGAAAGTTGGGGTCGTCTTGTACTCCCAGTCGTCTTATACACCAGAATATACGGTAGTTTATTACCAGCTGTTAATATTGACTGTATATTCTCATAGAAGAGAAAAGAAACAACTTTGTATCCAAGAAAGTTTCTTGTTAACTACTGTATTTTCTGGCGTCTAAGACTACTTTTTAACCCAGGAAAATC
>MTQE01001134.1:19661228-19675379 GCA_014337955.1 Aspidoscelis marmoratus | reverse complement strand
TTTTCAATGAGGATCGCATGAGATACTTTGTCAAATGCTTTGCTGAAATGTTTTATCTTTAGCTATTGACATTTCTTAGTCAATTGCACACATAATACTTTGAAATAGTTCTGTTAGTAAATTACTAACTGCTGGTTGGCTGAATTTTCAAGAGAGTGTAGTGCTGGTGGTACATTCTTGAATGAAGAGGCCGTGGTTTGTTGAAATGGAAATATATTCTATGGCTTTTCCTTGTATGCGTCTAGCTTTAAACCCATATTTTGCAGTAGTATTTTGAACTAACTGCACTTGCGTGCAATATTTTCAGAACAGGGTGGGCTTCCACATTTCAGGACAAACAGCCTAACAAGCTGGGACTAGTTGCCAGTGGAATCGACCAGGGTTGTGCCCATTCTGATGGCTTGTTCTTTTCCAGTCCTTACTGTTGCCTAAGGAGGAATCTTGGAGGCAGCAGCAAGGTTCCAAAGTTTCCAGCCTGGCCAGTTTTGAGGTGGAACCATTTCCAGTGCCACCAAAAAAGATCCTCCATAATATACTGTAACATGGATATGTATCATCCACATTTCTCTGCATTCCAGTATTCTACCCTTGAGCCAACCATAGACCTCAACATAAAGGTGTACAATTATACTGGGCAAGGGTGCTCAATTCACCCAATGTGGACAAAGCCCGATAGGGTGAGGGGCCTTAGCCAAGTCCTCACTAATGTGGGCTTGGCTTATTCTGGAATGTGTTCCAAAATAAGGAGCAGAACAAAAAGGGTGTCAGTTTCCTAGTTTAAATAAAACAAGTACAGCAGAACTGAGGACTGTTAAACAAATGGGACAATAGTAGGAATTCAAGTGAAGGAAAAGGTATTATGAATGTGTCTGAACATGAGTTAGAGCCCATAGGTTTCTTTTGCCATGGTGAAAGAGGCAAAGAGACAGGTTTTTTTCCCATTACATCATCAAAGGGAGTTGTTTGAGAACTGTGAGGCCTTTAAGGCTCTATCTTAGAACACACTCAGGGGGTCTCTGCATTTACTGTAGTTAATCTGGAATAAATAAATCTGGATCTTCAGAATCTACTCCTCGGGGAATCTGTTCCTTGTGGTTCTGGATCTAAACAAAGACCCTGCATGGGGCATATGGCACCCGATGGCAAGGGCCCTAAACAGGGCTGCCTGTGGACACCATAGTACCCATCCTAAGGCCCCAGATAGGCCTGTGCATGAAGTGCTGCCCACGGCATTGTGTGATTGTCCATACTATTGGGTTTGCATTTCATGCATTCAGGTGAATGATAGTTACCCTGTATTAGATGGGATCAGGTTTACAGCTTGGGGTATTTATCAGTCCTGTTTGTCACTGAAGCCTCTGTTGGCTTTTATCAATTTTGGCTGATAGAGGTACGGTACTTCAGCAACAATCACTCTCTTTTACACTATTGCTGTTTGCTGCATGTGCAATGTCTGTAAAAATGATCCAGAAACTTAAGCTGGTGTGGAATAGGACCATGAGGAAAAAAGGAGAAAAAAGCCATTGAACCAATCTATGTGAATCAAATTTGTATTGGACTGAGCTCAACCTGCAATCCAGACACTTCATTCTGAATGAAATCCAAGCCATCATCTGGTCAATTAGATTCAGATACAGCCTTACTCTCTCTAGCATTTATATAATAGCTAAGTGCACTGAGGCTTGTAGGCTTGGAACAGATGAAAAAAAGTGAATAAAAACCACTGAAAATTGTTTTCCCAGGCTGCACACTAAGGCCCTGTCCCATGCAATTGAAAGTCTGCTGGAACTCTTCTTTTGCCTCTGAGCGGCCCCATTCCAGGCTTTACAAGGCGCTTAGGGAGCTTAGGAAAGTGAGACACCCGCGATAAAATACGTGCACTTTAAAGAAGAGTTCCAGCGCTCTTTCGGCGATTCGCGGGTTTTGCTCGCTATGTCTGCCTTGAGGACGCTCTGTGGCAAAAGGGGCGGGGATTGCTTGCCTGCACACACAGCCAAAAAGCATTCACACATCTGAGAAATGCAGCAGGTTCGCTTCCTTTCCTTTGTAAAAAGAGCCAGAATTGCTCAGAATGGCAATATTGTTATCAGTGATCTGTGAAAGCCTTAAAAGAGAATGAGAGAAGGATCACGCTGCCGATGCCTGCAGCCGCTGACTTTGCTGGGGCAGAAAGCCTTTTCTAACAGAGAACTGAGTGAAAGTAAGTGCTGAAAGTGAATGAATGAGCGATCATCTGCCTTTGCTAGGGGCGGGAAGCCATTTCAGGAGACGAAGATCTGGCTATTTTTCCTTTTAACAAGAGAGGGGGCGGGGGGGGAAGATGCGGGGAAAGGAAACAGGCTTCCTTGGGGACGGAAAGTCCGTTTAGATCGCGGCTACCATGGGGGCGCTTATTCCGGAAGTGGAGGGGACTTTTAAAGTCAGCTATAACAGAGTGACGGCAGAGGAAGCCGAGAGGGGCTAATAAGTCTTTTGGGGACAGGGCCTAAGTTATATAATGCACCACTGAATTCCATTTTCAGTGCAACCACCAGCCACAATGACTGCTGATAGGACCTGGAACTGCAGCTAGTGGTTTAGTGAAAAGTGAGGACTTATCCCAACTCCATCTCTTGCTGAATAGCTTTGGTTAGTTTTGTACTGCTTAAGTGTTACTTGTGAATAGAATAAATGCATTTTAAAAAATAATCCTGAGATGTATGCTCTGTACCCAGAAGTTCAGGTTCTTAGATGTCATGGCCTTTGAGTTTTTTGTTTGTTTTTGTTTCAAGAATTTATAACTTACTCTTCACATGGAAGTTGCAGGCTGAGTCATAATTATAAAATGACAAAATATATACAACTTAAAATATATTTAAAATATAACCCTCCCTCCCTGGTAGTACAACACTCAGCAGAAGCTAAACATCAAAGGGTTGGGTGAAGAAAACCATATAATATAGGCACCTGGTGAACCACCAAAGGGAGACCATTCCAGAGCCTGGGGCCACCCCAGAAAAGGTCCTCTTATGCATCACTGCCCTTTACAGCTCTGGGAGAAGGTACTCTTTCAGACAACCGGGCCTCAAGCTTTAAATGTTAACAGCCCTGTTCCCATTACAAGCTTAAAATGGTTTTCCTAAACTGAAATAAAAGAACCGGATGCAAACACAAATTTGCCTGATCCCATTACTTTCAACTTTAATTGTGTTCGATCCCAATTCTGAAAGTGCTTGAAAACTTCATTTGGGAAAGCATATCTTTTTCTCCCCCCCCCTCCCCACCCAGGCGACCATTCTGAGGCGAGGCGAGAGGACAGCACGTGACCCCCTCCCTCCCTCCTTCTGGCGGCGGCGACAGGGACCAAGCGAGAGTCAGCCACCGCTGCCACCGCCACGCGGTCTCTCGTTCTCCCACCCTCCTTCCCGCAGTGGCAGCGATGAGGACCAAGCGAGGGTCAGCCACTGCCACCATGCAGTCTCTTGTTCTCCTGCCGCTGCCTCTGCTGCTCTGGCGCTTGCTCGCCGCCGAGCCCCCCTCCCTCACAGACGTGCGCGCAAGGAGGGGCACCGGCCCATTACCAGTCATGGTGCCCACCCCCTCTCTGATTGGGGTTCCTCCTGCACAAAAATTTTGATGTGACAAGTGCAGGGAGTTCCTAGAGTGCTATTAGGGGAGGGAAACCCTAAACAGGCATTCTCATCCCACTACAACGGTACTGTTCCCACAGTAAGAAATGTAAACTGTTTCAAATGCAAGAACCAGAGTGAGACCTGTTGAAATGAGTGTTTTATTTACAACGCTTTGGGGCAATTTAACATGCAAAAAGCGTGTTAAGCCAACCTGACATGAGGACTGTGAGGATCGAAACGGTTTCGAAACCGTTTTAAGCTTGTAATGGGAACAGCCTCAACATCTACATGTTTAATTGGGCTTGCTAGTCAATAGGCAATCAGTGCAGATCTTCCAGGGCTGGCATGATATGTGTCTGGCTAGAAATTCTTGTTAGCAGTTGATGGGGTGTGTTCTGCGCTAGTTCTAGCTTCCAGACCATCTTCAAGGGTTGCCACATTTAGAGTGTAATAGTCTAATCTGGAGGTTTCCAGAGTGTGGATCACTGTGGCTATGTTATCGCTGTCAAGAAAAGGCCAAAACTGGTGAATCTGTTAGAAATGGATTTAGACATTCCTGGCTACCTCTGCCACGTGAGCCCCAAATGTGGCAGAGAAAGATCTTTTTCTATTAATAGTACAATAAAACCCCGTAAAACATGCTTATAATGTTTATTCTAATAAACCTATGGTAATGAGCATTTGCCAGTGTTTTAATAGTTAAAAATATTAATTTTGTTGAATAGATAAAGGTAACAACTAATTTAAAGATGCTCTAGCATTTTAGAGATTTAGCTGTGTTGGTTTAAAATCCTTTTATGGTATTTTTAATTGCATATTTTCAGTTATATAGTTTTACATATTTTTGTTTTTGGGGGGTTTCCCACTGAACTCCCTTAATCCAGATCTAAGATGATCTGGATCTAAGGAATGGGTCTTTCAGCTAATCCAGATCTAGTAGATCCAGATTAAGGGAGGTACCCGATGCGTTCCCACGGGTGGTGCGGCACCGATTAGCAATGGGTGCTAGCCTGCCTGCAGTGGAAACGCCGGAGCACCCATGTGGTGAATCATGATCGACCAACGTAGAGCCCGCCCATCACCTCAGGTTTTTGGGGGGACAAGGGGTGCAATCTCTGTAGAAATTCCTGAGATTCTTCAAAGATTATCCGGAGCAATCTGCCTCAAACTTTGAAGATTCTCTGGAGTCTTTGACAAAGGTCTGTAGGATTGGCATTGCTCTCGCGTGGGGTCCTCTTCGGAGCCAGCTGTTGTCCATAGGCATCAGAGCATTGGGTTTGGGGGCACCCCACCCATGGGTGAGCCCCCCTGGAACCCCCTCAGACCCCATTGCCCAATCATGGTGGAAATCTGCTCCGTATAATCTGGATTTGATGCCTGAAGACCCCATTGTAGACCCCTTTAATGGGGTCTACAGGAAATCCAGATTATAGGTCATGGGGTGTTTTTCCACTGTCAAAAGTACCAATTTTTGCACCCATTTATGACCCATTTGGATGAGCTGGATGACCCCATTTCCACTATGGCACCCATTTGGGACCCGATTGTTTCGACTGCCATTGGGGAAATCTGGATCTAATGGGTACATTTTGGCCTTTAATCCAGATTTTCTGCAGACCCCATTAAAGGGGTCTACAATTGGGTCTTCTGCCAGAAAATCTGGATTAAAGGGCAATGGGGTCCAAAGGAGGCTGGGGGGGGATGCACCTTTGGGACTCCCCCCCCCAACATTGGCTTCCAAGTCACTTCCAAGTCACTTCGAAGTTGACTTCACATTCACTTCGAAATCACTTCGAAGTTGCTTCGAAGACTGCGCCCCCCTGCCCCCCAAAACACCTGGGGTAATCGACCGACCCCTTGTACCCATTCCTTAGATCCAGATCTTGTTAGATCCAGATCTAAGGACTGCAGTGGAAAAACACCCATGAAGGACCCATTCAATCCAGATTTCATTAGAACTGGTGGAAACAAATGTGGCTCTAATGGGGTCGGTCGTGGAAACGGGGTCTTCCTGCTCTGAGCCTAATGGGTCCTTAGTGGGGAAAAAACCCATATTTTTTATGTACATGTGACTGTAACCTGCACAGACAACTTTGAGTTACTGAATGGTTTTGGGAAATCTATCTGTCTGTCTGTGTCCGTCTGTCTATCCGTCCGTCCGTCCGTCCGTCCAACCATCCTGTGTTTTATCTTCAGGTATAGACTATGAAAGGGCTATGGTGAGCTGTATATACACCACACTGAAAGGGAAAATGTAGTTAGAATTAATTTCTCAACTAACGAGGTATTTTACAATGAGTCATGTAGCTTGGCAAGAAGTCTAATTGTAGAGTGCAGCTGGAGAGCTTTAATTTCCATCTACCACACTGCAAAAGATAAATGCAGGCATTAAAAAAGGAAAAAAATTGTTGTGCAGAGCATAAATTCTCAATCAGGAATATATATATTTTTAAATATATATATAAAGAATCTGTGTTTGAGCAGCATGCTGAAATAAGATTATATAGGGTTAGAGGTTCATAAATAAATATCACATTTCTTTTAAATATAAAAATTGTTCAGCAGATAGATCTTAACACTGTAATTATTAAGCCCCCCAAGTGCTACGAGGGGAAAAAAAACACAAGAACTTATTAGGAGTTTGTGTTTGTTTTTTAAATCAATTACTTAGAAATGCTTAACTGCTGGTGCATCAAAATATCATTTTATCTGGTCATTATAGCTATAAAACAGAGAAGGAATGAATCCTGGAGCAGCAAGCAGTAGGCTTAGTGCTGCATGCAAACTAGCACTTGTGATTTGCTTTCTTTTCATGACATTAATCCAGCTGCTCAGTAGGTGCTTCCTGTTTTTCCAAAAGGAGGAAGAAAGCAGTATATATGAAGTAAATACCAGCGAATGAATTACGACCTGTGCTTTATTTCTAATAATTCAACATTACATGCCAGTGAGAACCAAAGTATAGCATAAACAGGCTTAAACTGATTAGAAGCTTCTTACCTCTGACCTCATTAGTCACATATGACTAATTTTAGCATTGCTTAGACTTTTCGAACCAATCTAATGAATTGATATACATGCTCTTACACTGAGTGCTTCTTTGCGGGAAAAGAACAATGGCGCTTCTAGTTATCCAGTATTTCCCTTTGTAAATCAGAAAGAAAATCATGTTGTCAAGAACTGAAATTTTAGCTTGGTTCTTTCTGAAGTTCTCTATTTAATGTGAGTCAGGTTTATTAGTACATCCACAAACATCAGTGGTTTTGAATGTTATTGGGAGAAGGGAATTACCCTGGACAGCTTGAAAACCACCTAATTATTTTAAAATAAAATTCCCGTGTTGCTGAAGCATTCAAATTTTGTGTATTGAAGTGAACACAGCATATTTGTATGATTATTAAAAGATGCAACAAACCTTTTGATACCAGGTTTCTGGAAATCTACCATTAGAATCTGTAAATTAATGGTTAACTCTGATAGCAAAGCATTGTATGCTAATCAATCATTTCAGTCCTACAAACATTGGTAGGTTTCTGTTGGGTGACATTCTTTAGCTACTGTTCTGGTGAGCAGCTGATGCTTATGGGAACTGGGTGGGGCAGAAAAATTGTGTGTGGTCTCCTCACCAACTTCAGTCGCTGCTTGCTTATATAATGGATGGATTTTTTTTCCATTGATAATGAGGATATGAAAAGTAATTTCTGACTCCCCAGTTTGCATAAAAATTATTGTGGTGCCTATGTGAAGTGGTGGACTTGCAGTCAGTCAGTTTGTTATGGACAGCTTAAAATAACCTTATGATGGGATTTGATACATAGAACAAAAAGTAAAGACAGAGAAGTATTGGTATTGCCAGCAAACTGCAAATGCAGTTTTATTATTTCAGAGACGTTTTAACAGCAGACTTTCATCTTTGTCAAATTGCTGGATGCTTTTGGGAGGGAGGCACCCTGTGTCCTGAATTTCAGACATCTCTAGAAGGTCTCAAAGTACTTGTTACTGATGTATTTTGTTGACTGGTAAAAATTTGTTTCTCCATTTTGTGTAGAACACTGAGACAATGTAGCAGGCATTATATTGGCACAAATTATTTGAAATAATATTTTAGGTGTGTGGATATTTCTGTTAGAACAGTGATGGCCAACCTCTGACACGCGTGTCACAAGTGACACGCCAAGCCCTTTTGGGTGACACACATGACCACCCTGGCACCTGGGCGTGTAGTGCTTGCTTGTTCTTGAAGTGTACGAAATACCAACTTTCAATTGAAGATTTAGCAACAAAAGTCACTAATGTAAAGAATTATTTGTTTTTGCTTTTAATAAAATACATATATCAAAAATATAACTTTTTTACTAGAGCCACAAATAATCACAAAATTATGGATATTTCTAGATGTGACACAGCACCCGAGTTAAGCTAGGTTTTCTTGGGAATTTTGACACACCGAGCTCAAAAGGTTCGCCATCACTGTGTTAGAACAAATGTGAGGCACCTCCCCTCCCCCCATCACAGTAATAGAACAATACTGGCCTATTGGTCCATCAGAAACTTCTAATTTTGCTCACTGTCTGGAAGATCAGAGTGAAAAGAGAAGAGGTTGTTAGCACAGCAAAACAAATATGTGCCCTGTATTTGAGTTAGCAAATCCCAACTTGTGCATTGCTGAGATAAAGGCTGTGGCCCTTTCTGCATTGGGCCTTGTTCCAGATTATATCCTAGAATAGGGGCCTGTCACCTACGTTCTGGTGCAAACCATAACAGGCCTCTATTCCAGGATATAACCCACAATAAGGCCCAGTGCAGAAAGGGCAATATTTACTTACCTTACAATTCACTTAATTTAAACCTGCGTTATGATTCAAGATGCAACTTTTGTTATTTTGTAACTATGTTATATAGAACCTCCTCCAAGAATGTTCAGGTGTAGCAAACCAGTTATGTAGTTATATTGTGCCATACACAAAATACTATTTTGAATTTTTTTAATTAATGGAAAACAATGGGGAAAATGTTGTATGGGGACATTATCTAGGATGATATGAACATGAATCATCTAGTGATTGAAGTGAGAACGTGTGAAACAACACAATGTGAATGCTTCACTATCAAAACATCTCTTCTAATGCAGTGCCAAATAGTTTTGCTGCCATAATTCAGTACAGAAAACAAACCTAGCCCTTGATTTTACCCAAGATGCTGTACAGAATAAATGTTTAAAGATTTCTGCAGAACAGCCATACTTGGTTCTTCTCAGCACTGGAAAATGTAAACTGTGGTGTAATGCTGGAATACACATTACACCGTGTTGACCTTTCTGTAGAGTTTGTCTGAAATACTTGCCTACCTGTATATAAACAGAAACAGGATTAGTTTTAATCAAGCTATCTTTGCTCACAGGCCTCCATCTACAGCAATAACAATTGCTGGAGAACCAGAATCTCTACACGAAGACAGAAAAGGTGTAGAGAACACAAAAGGATCTCATCTAACAGTTTCAGGTAAGGAAATGCATTATGGTATTGGATTCGGGCAAGCTTTTTTTTTTAAAAAAGGGACTGCTCTTGATGTTGGTTTAGTGAGAAGTTAGAATAGTTCTCTATCTTATATCCTGCAATTATCCCTTGCTAGCGAGCTATTTGGCCGCGGTCTGGAGACAGCCATAACTTGCACTTGTGTTTCCAACCAGGGCTGCCACGAGATGGCAGCCCAATATACTGTTAGATAGTAGTAATGCAGGATATTGGTTTCCCACTATTAATGCATTCTGTCCTGACAGAGGCCTTGCAGGGCTGAAAGAAGCCCAACAAAATGTCATTTAACAGCCCAACACAGTGATGGCAGACTTGCTTCCTCTAGGTGCCAGGAAAAGTTAGAAGGAGCAACCAGAAGCAAGCTGAGCTGAGCTGAGCTACGTGTTACCTGGCCCCTAGGGCCTTTTGGTATGTAGCTAACCCAGCCTCCACATAAGAGGCCATGGCCATCTTAAATGCTTTGTAAAGCATTTAAGACAGCTGGGTAATAGAACACATTATTTGTTATCAATTACCCACCCCTGGCCAAATACTGACCAGTTGGGGAATTTTCAATTCAGTTTTTGACATTTCTTTAATCACTGTGTCTCAGAAAGCCTCATTGGCAGTGATGGCAGAAGGGTAGGTTGTGATGTGATTAGGTGCAACAAAGACAAAAGAAAACACACAGCTAAGTGCTGCAAATGGGGAACAAAAAGAAAGCTGAGATGTGTCCAAGTGCCAAATATGAACAAAATTTCAAACCTTTTAACAAGCAGCTGCAGCATCAGACCATTCCAGCTCTAAGGTCTATTTTGTCCAGATCCAGGGGTTGTTTTGTCTCAAAATTTGGAACACTGTGTTCTGAGTCATAGCAATCTGAATTCAGACCATTTCCCAAATTTCTTATTAAACCCCTTAATTCCCATTTCTAAACCTTTTATTCCCCAACAGTATTCATAATTGATGATAGTTTATTTATGGACCATGACCAGTACAAAATACAACAGTATTCACGGGCGTGAAATAAAGTTTGAAATGTGAGCAGATACATGATAAACAAAGCATTTTATAAGAGTAGCTTTCATGAAGTAATGCAGAAAATAGACTTGAGCTTCATATTTCAAGGCAAATGGTGCCATAATGTGTCATAATGATTTCAGAGATTCTTCTAGTTGTGCTCAAAACAAAGCAACCGGAGCTGGGCAGAAAACGTAAAAGAACTTCAGAGGCACCATAATGCTGAAACCACCTTTGGGAGAAATCTCTTTATCCCTGGAGCTGGGAAAAAGGGCAGTTAGCCGACACCTGTATTTAGTAACACCATTTTCTGAATAGGAATTCTGTCCTTGCTCTTGCCATTGTTTTTAAGTACATTTTAGTGAAATCTGTTACTTTATCTGTTTTCATTGCAAATGGTTTTCAAGACTTTGCAATGGGAAGTTATTTTTAAACAAGTTTACTCTATCTCATCCTTGCAGAACTTGTGTGAAAGAGCTCTCTATCTTCCTTAATTGCATTGTAAAACATGATTTGGTTTAACACAGTTCTGCTTTTGCACAGTAGGTAAAATGGGATTTGCCGTACATAATGCGTATTTTTTACAGCATGAATTTGTTTTTACATGGCTAGTAAAATGTGACTTCTTGTTTAGTGCAAACCCACAATCTCTTTTTAATCTGATTTGAGGTGCCATTAGCAGACTAAGTCTCCTCTTTAATAGTTCCACTGGTAGACTTGGTCTTCTGTCTGCATCTGATACTGACTCATATTGGTAGGCTTAGCCTCTGCAGTCCCTCAAAACCTCACTTTTCTATATACTGCAATTACTTTTGTAACGTGGTTATGCATTATACAAGAGATGGCCTTATCAATAAATGTGACATTTCATAACTTTCCATGAAAATCTTTTACTGATTTACCTAAAATCAGGCAGTTACTCAACACTTCTCTTGTCAGTTTCTATGCACAGGTTGTTCTTAAGTTGGAGTGGCATTGGGCTGTAAAGTACCCTATTATGTGCTCCAAAGGTACGGTCCCAGAAAATGAGATTGATGCATTGCTTCAGAAAATGTGGTTCTGTCCTTAGTTTGGAAAAATGATCCATCTCAAGCGTGAGGGTACCTTTAAAAAGAGTTGCAAGGTTACATTTAACCAGGGTCACTGACAGAAAATATGTATTATGTGTACAGCAAGAAGTCTTCTTAGTCATCTGGAATGCACTGATAAAAGGATACTTAGGCTGAACTCCTGACCTCACTTTCCTGGAATTGAGCACTGCTGGTAGACCAAGTTGGAATTACAGAGTGTTGACCAATTGTATTATTTCACAAAGTCAAGAAGCATTTAAAGACCTGCAGCACTACCAACAGAAATGTTATTTTTACCTTTAAGAACTTATATTGCCCATACTACAAGTACTGCAATATTTGCTCTCAGTACTAGCAATTCATCATAATCTAAAATAAGAATATCTGCAGGACAATTCCTCACAAGAGTTTTTATACTTGGTTTTTAATGCTTATTTTTAAACCTGCTCCAAGACTTGAATGGGGAAGTAGCATAGAAACATTTTAAATACATAATTAATTAGTTGATATGGTATACCTGAGCTATAATACTAATTTCTTAAAATATTGAGAAAAACCTATTAAGTAAAGAAGTTATATTAATATAGAATACTGTTCTGAGGAAGCTACTTTAATTGTTTGCCTGTCAGTTAGTCACCTTTACTGCAGATTTTGCTCAGATGGCAATAAAATAGGTCAGTGATCAAAACATAAAAGTAGCAGAACAGCTTGTTAGAAATAATAGTGTATTCATAACTATGGTAACGAGTTCTCAGCTTCACAGCCATGTCGAAAATCTTTGCACTCCTTTTACTCATACCTGTATGACATGATACTTGCCAACAATATGCTGTATACTCATTTCTACCTGGAATGTTGATACTGATGACATATAAATTCCTTCCTAATAATCTCAGTACAAGGTACAATATAAAAGAATGTGTGTCATGATTTCAAAGGACCCAGATCCATAAGGGTAGTTAGAATTAGAAAATAGGTCACTTGAAAATCTCCTTTTCCATATAGCTGAGGCTACACAATTGTCTTCCATAAAACAGGGTAGCTCTGGATCCAGAAACCACTGCATTATGGAAGGAATGCTGGGGAAGCCATGCTGCCATCAGCCTCCCCTAACTGCTGGTTTTTAGTTGCCAGCAATACCTGCATAGTATGGTTTCCATAGCACAAAAGTCCACAGTCTCTGCGACTGTTCCTCCACTATATAAGAGCAAAGCTGTGCTATATGGGTGACTGTCCATTAAAGCGAGCTTTTATGACAGAGGTTTGAAGCCTTGAAACAGGTAAGTGATCTCAAGCAATCAACTCCTTTATTATCAGATGGGATTTTGAATACAAGAAGTAAGAGGCAAATAAGTTGTCTGTAGTACAGCTATTACATTTAATTGCTATGCTGCGTGGTCTCCCTTTTTTTGCAGATCTTGCAGCCAAGAGCAACTCTGTTCCAGATGAACTAGGAGCATGTGGGCATTCTAGGACTTCCAGCTATGCAAGTCAGCAGTCAAAAGTGTCAGGTAGAGAGTTCTGTTCACGTGAACCTTTAGTAGAAAGATATAAAATCAATTAATTGCAAGAGAGAAAGAAAAAAAGAAAGAGAAAGAAAGAACCAACCTGGTGATTTTATTATTAAAACTAGACTAGAGAAACTCCTTAAAATCACACACCTAATAGTTTGTACACATTGCTTCAACAGATTTTTTTTGTTCTGAGTGCTGTGTTCATGTACTGTTGTTGCTGTTACTCATTTATTGCTCTTTAAAAAACAAAACATTTTATAAAGTAAAACACTAAACAGAACAAAACTCTCTCACAACCATAGACTTTCCTCTATGCGATGCCTAATCTATAAATAAAAATAAGCTGGTTGCCAAACTATGAAATTGGACAGAAGCAACAGCATGTGTAAACACACATTGAACATTTTCCGCTGGAACTGTCAGAATGTAAAAATGTGAGGTTTAACTCTCCAGTTAGTTGTTTAAAGATCATTTCTGTCTTTCCTGTCTGACCTTAGCTTCCTGTTCTTCTGTTCTTTTATGCTCTTTGAGATTGTTTGCAATTCATTACCGTATATTCCAGTGTATAAGAAAACTGGGTGTATAAGACGACCCCCAACTTTCCAGTTAAAATATAGAGTTTGGGATATACTCGCTGTATAAGAAGACGACACCTGGTGTATAAGAGGACCCCCGACTTTTGAGAAGATTTTCCTGGGTTAAAAAGTAGTCTTCTACGCCAGAATATACAGTAATTCAATAAAAGATTTATAAATAGTAATTGTACTGTGCATAAAGCTTAGTAATTCTCTCTTTTTTTTAATAAGAACTTTTATTTAACAATTGTAATGCAACTTAATACACAAATTTAAATAAAATAAACAAACCTATGTCAAAACTTGAGTTGTGTTACAGGTAAGTTATGAAGTTGTATAAATTTTGGAATGGCACTGACCAAAATTTACATGAGATACATACATCTTATAGTATTACTATATAATAATACTATCGTTTCAACAAAAATTATGGCATTTTCTGATAATGTTAATTCCTCCATATTATATGTCAGGAAGTCCAACAACAGTTTCCACACTTCTGGAAACACATATCGTTCCTTTTTATTTGTATATTTGCAGTATTGAGAGGTAATAAGCTCATTTATTGCATATTCTACTAATTTATTAAACCAGGACTGAATGTTTAATGTTTCTAACTTTTTCTAGTTTCTGGCTATAACATTTTGTCCTACTAATAGCAGAAAATGCAATAGATGGGCCTCATTTTTGGATATGTTCTCTGATGGGAAAAGATGTAATATGAATACGGATGGAGAAAATTTGATATGTATTTTTAATATTTTGACAATCACCTGATTTACTTGCATCCAAAATTCATTGATATGGGGACAGAACCACCAGAGGTGTATATAGGTACCTGGTAATCC
>MTQE01001134.1:19641584-19653489 GCA_014337955.1 Aspidoscelis marmoratus | reverse complement strand
GGCCTGATCCAGCAAGGCTTCTCTTATGTTCTTATGTTCTTATGTAACTAGTAAAATCACTTCTCTTAATGGGAGAATGTGAATCCTATTTCACACATTGTGCTACCTATGTCTTTTTATTTTATTTTTATTTTTCAGAGTGGGATCTGGAGCATATGAACAAGTAGTCATCAAACACTAGAAAAACTGGTCCAAAATGACACAATTCCTGGTACCGAAGAACATGCTTATTTTTCTCTATAAATTGAAGATCAACTCTTCTGAAATGCTGTTTTACACTGGCGTGGACTGCCGTCTTGGATTTGCCACTGAAAACATCCTCTTCTGTGTCTGTCTGTGGTGAACAGGCAACTTATTCTTGTAATAATTTGCTAGCCATCATGAATGTGGTGGATTTGTTGCACTACCCTACATGCCAATCGAAACCCTTTTTGAAGATAGAGCAAGTGATGTGTACAATCATTGGTCGTTATGTTTATTCAGCAGGATCATTTTCATTGTTAGTACTGTTCCTGACAAATGGCAATTAATATACAAATTACTGCTTTAAAGAGAATCACCCAGCTATTCATCGAGCAAATAAGGTGAAATCCTGCAATATATATAGCTTTAAATCTGCATTACAAGTGTGGAGGACTGATTTTTCATTTAAAATTGTGCAAATAAATTCAGAAGTTATATATACATTGACCAACTATTCATAGAACTATTTCAACCATTTTTGTACCCTTCAGATGAAATCTGTTATATATAAAGTTATATTAATTGACATTTGACAAGTACCAAAAGACAATTCTGCATCATGTGACCTCATTAAATAATAATTTGTGATGAAAAGTCTAGGGTATATTCTCGTATATTGTCTAGCTGATACAATACAAAGTTAAGTTACTTGAAAAAAAAGAGTGCCTTGTTTCAGACTAAAAAAATCCAGAACTTTTTCCTGCTCTCTTGTTGATGTTTTAAAAGGTCAAGCTATAATTTAAACAGCTAGCTTATCTTGACAGCAGCTCATTTATCAAGAGAACGGCTTTGTATCATTTTCTTCAGCCTCTCTGGAAATCAAGCTACTTCTTTTCTTCATAATCCTTGACTCAATCCAACTCAAATAAAACATAGTTATTAGGCAAATAATTAACTGGTATAGTTATTCTGTAGTGTGTTTCACTTCAAAAGGTATTCATGTTATTATAATGCATAATGCACACTGTAGAGTGATCAGACAGAACACAGAATAAGCCCCCTTTATCATACAAAGCCTGTGGTTAGGAATACCTACTTCCGTCAATTCGTCTTATTTCAATTTTTGGTGAGCCATACTGACAATAAACACCGATTTCAGTCAATCTGGTGCAGAAATGATCTCCTTTTGAAATTATTCCCTTAAATTTAAATTTGAAAAAAAAATGTAGTGCGTCTATGCAGTTAATTCAACAAATCATTTTTGATACCCTAAACACTCTTTTCATAAAGGAATTTTAGAGTTTCAGAATAAAAATACTAACAATTTAATTTGGCTGGTCAGTGCTTGGCCTTAGCTACACACAAAAAACCAAATAGCTACAGTAATTTATCAGTAGAGCTCAAAACAATTTTTATTAATATTTTGTGTGGCTCCAGTATTTCCTCTCAAGGATGGTGAAGAACCGGACAAACTGGAAAGGATTTTAAAATATAATTCGGACGATTTTGTTTTATACATGTCATTAGTCCTTTTATTTGTCCACATTATGTGTAAACTGTAAAAATGAAAAATGTCAATCTTTTATTAAGTAATTTTTGCCATTGCTTTGTAAAAAGGTCTTATTAAGCTTGAAGTGTTCTGAGTTTAATATTTAATTTTCAAAAGCTGCTGTCTGAATAATGCAGAGTGTTTATTTTGAAACATATCACAATCTAGAAAAGATTGTGTTTGCATGATTTGTATTTAAGTTAAAAGCATTAAATAACAGTCATGCCTTGATGTCCTAAGCATTAAGTTCTGAATTTGCTCTGTAAATGGAAACAGTGTGAATTATGGCATTGAATAGCATGTAAAAACGGTGGTATGAAGAATGTACCGAAGATGTACTGAAGGAAGAGTGCAGCTAGGGCTGAGCTGGTCTGTTGCTGAGCCTGGTCCCCATTACAGCATTTGGGGTCAAGGAAAGGGGCAGAGGAGGGGTGATCTGATGGGGGGGGGGAGGCAGCTGCCCCAGCAGTGAGCCACTAAATTTTTAAAAGTTTAACAGCATTCATGACAGTTTGCAGTGCTGTTTCAGGGAATGAGCAATGGAACTGCCCAAGCAGGAGGCAATAGAAGGGAAGATTGGAGCAACGACCCAGCAGAATGTACTTCACCCAATGCCTGTTCTTTTTTCCTCTTTGAGACAGATGTGGTTCTGCTCCCAGATGGAGGAGCAGCCTCAGCAAGCAGTCATTCCATCCGGCCGCAATTTGCATGCCCTCTTCCGCACGACAGCATGGGCAACTGGGAGTCAAACTGAATTGCATTGCATCACCTGGAGTAGGTACAGTACACTGAGGCATACAGTTTCACAATCCCAGAAACGCATGATACAGAATCCAGTGACCCAAAATGGTGTAAATCGAAGTATTATTGTGGTATTTGAATGATGCTGCTTCTGAAAAATTTGAGGCCTAGAGAATGACCAATATGAGGAGAGGACAACCTAACATACGGGCAAACAAAACAAAAAGCATAAGTGCTTTCTTTTGTCACAATGAAATCAGAGTCATTCCTTGAGTAAGGCTGATGTAGTTGCTATTTCATCCAAACTTCACTTGGCCAGGAGATACTGTTGCTGCCACTGCAAAAAAATAGACCAAGAAGAAACTTCCATTGTGCAAGCTCAGCTATTTACTAGTAATGTTGGCTTGCTGCTGACTATGGTGTTTTGTCTATTATTGTACTCTCTTCGGGGTTTTTTTTCTTGGGATTGCATAGTAGGACAGCACCATCTTCCTTTCTTTGCCACTCCAGTTCTCCTTGCTTTTAGCTGCTACAGCTTTCCACGAGACCTTAATAGTGCAACTAGTGTAAGCAGAGTTTGAATACAAAAACTCATTAGTAACTTTGGGTCCTGCTTGCAGAATATGCATTTTGAAGTTGCTCGCAGGATCTCTGCTTGTGAAGCTGCAGTAGAAGGCAGGCTTTGTGGAAGCATTTCTACCAAGACTTTTTATAAGTCAGTATACGTAACTATCATGTTCAACTGGATGTCCCATATAACCTACATTTTACTTGTTCATTCAGATGCTATGTTTGCCAGTCCTCAGAAAAAGATGTTCTGTGACCAGGAAGCTTACATGAAGGCGGTTTCTCAAAGTCCTCATACTAATCCATTAAATGTTTGAACAAATATCATGCACTTTGTTGACCAAACCGTTTTAAAGAAGTGATTCCTTTAATGTCTTTAAGACACGGAAAATGACCTTCATATTTCTAGATAGCACTAATTTGTGTAAACTGTACAGTGATAACCAAGCTAACACATTTTAATAAAGCAAAATTTTTATCTTAATGCTTGATGTAAAAAAGTCTTAAAAATTCAATAAAATTATTGTCTTCAAATTACATGAGATTCTTTTATCCTAGATACATTTTTTTAAAATGCAAACTTTAAATAACGGTTGTAATGCTAATGAAGTGGTTTGTGTAAAAATAAATTGCAAGTGTACTGAAGTATCTTGAAGACGAGGTGGCATCACTAGCCATCCAACATGTAGCAGCAGCACCTAGCAAACCTTGTCTGATTTTGAAAAGATACACAGGGTTGTATCTGATAAATCTGCAGACAAGCATCCATCAGAGAATTTCAGTGATTCACTCTAGACTCAAGTGAAAAAAGAAAAGAAATGGCAACTTTCCTAAGAATACGTACATTAGTTTCCTGAAGCATATAAGCTAACTGAATGGGAACCTCCCAGAGCCTTTGTTTCAGGAGAGGCTCCAAGTGGTGCTTTCTTTGTTGTAGATCTAGCAATCAAACAAGTCCTGGAGAGTAAGGGATATGATGTCTTCCACTTCTTACTATAGTTCTCTAGTGCCTCCCAAAGTTTGTCCAAGTTCATCTGCATTGCTTCCATGACAGTGTGTCCATCCGTTCCTCTGCCTGGCCCCTTCTCCTTCAATCTGTTTCAGGATCAGGGTCATTTATAGTGAATTCTGCCTTCTCATTGCATGGCCAAACTATCTCAGAGCTTCAGCTTCAGTATTTGTCCTTCCAATGAATAATCAGGGTTGATTGAGTACTGAGGATATCTTCACCTTTATGTTTCCTTAAATGTGTTATATCACTTGGCTTCATTGACCTATGCTTTCTTAAAGGAAGGAGTTGCATTTGAGACAGCTTTCAATGGAATCAATGCCAGTTTTTCTTTTCCTATTCTCCAATAGGAAGTTAGCTGCCCAGATTAACTGTCTAGGCTATGACCTTTTGTGTGTTTCCAATATGAGAAATGATCAAAAGAGATAAAATTGCATTTTGTATCGATGTTGGATCAATCCTTCAAAGTCCATTGGCATTTTTGCTGTAGTGATGCACACATGAGCATATGTAAACATACTATGCCAAGCCAGTATAAAAAGAGTTTACTGTTAACTGTTCACAATATTTACTTTTCTGCACTGCCTTAACTTAATTCTAGACAATGCGTTTTTTAAATAAATGCCAGTGAGGCTTCAGATGGAGGTTCTAAAGCCTTAATATTGTACATAGAGATTTTTGCCTAGAACAGAATTATTGGCTTCTTGCCTAAATGACAGCTCCTGCTTCTCTGTTTAAACACAGAGCACACAGTAAAGCTTTGCAGTAGTTACCAGTGTAACAAGGTAGACATTGTGCTTCCTTTAGGACAGAAGATGTCTTTGGAGATCGTTCCCATTTGGAACTTCATTCTGGTCTTTCATAATGCATTTTAGCTTCCTGGTAACACCTACCTATGGACATGGGTTGTAGAACCCATAAAGCACCTTGTGGGCTACCTGGAATGCAGGTGGTGTAAATCCTGCTGCAAGTCTGACCAAACGCGAATTAGAGCGCATTGTTGTGCCTACCACACCGCAGTGTTGACAAGGAGCTTTTCTCCACCTCCATTGCGTTCTTCAGGGCCCAGCAAAGTTTTTTCAAGTGGTGAATGGCCTGTTGAGATCTAGCCAGGGTGGCTGTCACTTAGCATCTGCTGTGACAAATCTGCAGGACACTTTGAAGGCAAACTTGCTCTGATCTACAGGCGACTGGCTGCCACAGCTGAAAATTGGGTCAGTTTCAATTACTGTGGCCTAAAGATATGGAAAAACTGTTTGCTGGCATTCAGCTGACCATGTGCTCTCTGAATCCTTGTCCTTCTTGGTTGATAAATGCTAACTGGCAGGATATGACTGGGTGGATTCCCAGAGCAGTGATCTTTTGGAGATGGTGTGGTACCACTGGTTCTAAAAGAGACAGTTGTGGGGCTCCTTAAGTGGTCCTCCCTAGATTCAGAAGAGTTAATAACCCAGTGGCCACCATACCTTTTCTGGACAAAGCGCAGGAGAATCATGGCTTCTCAAACATGCTTAGAGAAAGCTTATTATCCCTACTTCAGTCTGGCTTCAGGTCCAATTATGGCACTAAAACCACCTTGGTCACGCTGGCTAATAAGGGAAAAAGACAGCGGGGAGGTCACTCTGTTGGTTCTCCAGAGGCCTCTTTGCAGATGGCCAGTTGAAGCCAGGCGGGTGCCTGACCAATCAGGGACTGCCCTGCATGCATGTGCGAAAAGCAGCTGGCCCAATCGCCTCAGTTGCTGCTCGGCAGTGAGCAGGTAAGGAGTGTTTGCACGTGCCCCTGGGGTGGGTTGGGGGTGTAGTGTGGGTCCTGCTGGCCCTAGGAGCCCGATCTGGGCTCCTGGAGTGAAGGGGAACTGAGGGAAAGGAGGCGCCTGGGCTGCCCACCCCTGACTCCATAGGAGCCAATGGGAGCAGCCCGGGAGAGGGGCCCAGCTGTCACTGAGAGAGAGTGTGGAAATGCTTTCCCTCCGTTACGGTTCGGTTCGCGCTGAGCGCGCCCAGATGGTTTCAGAGCACTTCTTTGTGCTCTTAAACGCGAACACATCTATGACGCTTTGGGACGGCTGGGTCGGCTCAGAACGGATCCGGCCGCCCCAGAAGACTGAATGCTCTGTCCCAGCGTGTCATAGGGTGAATTCCCATTACAAGCTTAAAACAGTTTTGATCCTCGCAGTCCCCATGTCAGGTTGGCTTAACACACTTTCCACGTGTTAAATCGTTCCAAAGCGTTGTAAATGTTAACACTCATTTCAGCAGGTCTTGCTCCGGTTTGTGCATTTGAAACGTTTTACATTTCTTACTGTGGGAACAGTACCATTTTAGTGGGATGAGAATACATGTTTAGGGTTTCCCTCCCCCAATAGCTTGCTTCCAAAGATAGTGATTTTACTGTAAAAATCCACCCTTTACAGCAGCCGCTACACTGTAGCAATCCTGATAACAATGTTGCAATTTTGCACAATTCTGAAAGTTCTGACCTTTAGAAAGGGAAAAGAAAGGAACGCAGCTGCAGGTTCTGGAAGCTGTGTGAATGTTTTTAAGGCTGTGGCGGTGAGTGGGCGAAGGGGGCTTGAGTTGCAGCTGCTGCTGTGTGCCCTCGGCAATGGAGAGAGGAGGGGAAAGAATCACTGGCTGCCTGGTGCCGTTTTTCCTCCATCCAGGCAAGCGGGAGCCACCCAGCCAGGCTCCGTGAAGGGTTTCCTTATCGGTGGCGCGTTCACGGCAGGAGGAAGACGGCAGGGCAGCCCCCAAAAGCGGCTTTTAGAAAGTGGCCACATGTACGATCCTCAGAATCCAGATCAAACGCGATTGAAAGTAATGGGATCAGGCAAATTCGCATTTGCATCCGGTTCTATTATTTGTAATGGGAATGGGGCCATAGACGTGTTCGAAAACCCCTCGTGCCAAAAGGCCTCTGGATCTTTCAGTGGCTTTTTCTAACATTGACCATGCTATCCTTCTGAAAAGGCTATGGAATTTGAGAGTTGGAGGCACCATGTTGCAATGGTTCCACTTCTATCACAGGCAGATTCCAGAGACTAGCATGGGAGATTTAATTTGCAAGGCCCTAAATGGCTTGGGTTCCGATTATCTAAAGGAACGTCTCATCCCATATAGATCATCCCAGGGATGCTACCTCCTTAAGAGGATGGGGATATATGGAAGGGAATTCTTGATAATATCCCCCAGGATATGGGATAGGTTTCGCTCTGAGTTGTGTCAGGCACCCTCTTCATATATATTCAAACATCTGGTTCAGAAGCACCTCTTTATCCTGGGGTTTAGCTGAAGGAACAGCATCTCCCAGTGCAGGCATTTTACCTGTTTTTATACTGATTTTATTGTGACCCACCTGGAGACCTGTTAATTTTAACATCTGTCTCTCACATTTAGGAAATTTCCCACAGGCCACTTCATTCCAATACACGCTCATTCCATACATTCCAATACATTCCATACACCCTCATTCCAATTTATATCAGCAATCGCTTATGTATCCAAGATGTATGAATTTAATTAAAATTTTGATCAGGTTGAAAGCCAGTTCATTCATTAGACTAATGATCAAGTTTAAGTGTTTATTCTATGTATTAGAACCAAACAGCATTGACGCCTTTAAAGTTCCTCCCCACCCACCCCCTGCAAATTTTCCCTCTTAGCCACTGCCAGAGGAATCAGAAGTGATTAGGGCAATCTGCAACATCCCGGCCCATGGCCAATAGGGGAAGTGAGTGATGCAGTATCCTGGTTACAGGCCAAGGAAAAAGCTGCAGCAGGGCAAGTGTGAAAGCATTATGTTGCCTGCTTGCGGGAACAAACAACAACAACTCAGATTAACATTAAAATATAATAAACTGGGAAAGGCAAAACTGGACAGCAAGAAAGTACTTAACCACCCCTTTGCTGAATGCTTGTTGTTAACCCTGGCATGAATTCTGGGGAGCCATCACTACTACTAAAATTTCACAAAAACAAGCTAACAAACACTGCTCTGTGGAGAAGCATGCCACCTTGTGCCTGAAAGTAATGACACAGGACTGTTTCCCTCTGGAAATCAATTTTCTGTAAATCTATTTGCAAATTGCTTAAGAAACAGTATAATGAACCTCTATCTGAAAAATTAAGTAGTTTAATGTTATGCAAGTAAACAAAATTTTTTAAAAGCGCATTGACAATATAATCTGCTATTGTCATTGTCTGGCAAGTACACATATTTCTGCTTTATTTCAATAATTCCACTATTCTATATTTCTGAGTGATTGGCTTAAGAAGAACCTTGCAAGTTTTTGCGTTATGTTGCAAGGCATAAATGCTTACTGGTAACTATAGAAAAACCAAAGGTATGTTGTTATTTTTCAAGATATACTTAAGACATAAGTGACATATAAAGAGCCACAGAACAGGTAAGGCAACCAGAAAAACTTAGGTGTAGTCTTCCAAGGCTACAGACTTCCTCAAAGCCCAAATTCTGCTGGCCTCAGAAATGACCAAATGTTAAAAGTTTTTTTCTTCCAAAGAGACTGATTCATATCCTCAACTCTACAGGTTTTTCAGGACAGTTGTCTGGATTTTATATGGTATTCAGGCCTGTAGTCCAATGTGTATCATCTTGAAAGAATCCTGTCCAAATTTTTAAGAGTGATTTTTAGAACTCCTTCATTTGCCTCAAATGCAGCTCTGCACATTTGTATAATTTTTCCATTCGGACGGTTGGTTCCTTTAGTCTTAAATAACCACTATCATTCCAAATGGATAACAGTCCTAAAAATAAAACTATTAATACTGCAGTTACATAAATTTCCCTCTTTTGCTGAAATTTCTATGGGGTATTTAAAGGCAAAATAAGGTATAAAACTACCTGTGGGATGCTGATAAAAGATCTGAAGAAGTTCCTTCCCCTATATATACCAGCCCATGCTTTAAGATTATAAAACAAGGACCTTCTTGTAGTTCTGGCACACAGGAGGGCCATTTATGTGGCTCCCCCCAGCTGCGGGTTTGCCTCTCCACGGAGATATGCCAGGCAGCAACATTTTAGGATTTTTAGCCCCTCTTCACCCAAGCCCTTGATGTGTAGTTTGCTCTGAATATAGTCCTGCCAGGATGGGAGGGAAATAGGGTGGGAGGGCTATATTTAAATTCATATTTACGGCAGCTCATTTGAATACTCTTCCTCTGCAGTTATATATGGCAGATTTTCTGGTGTTTCATGTACAGACTGGGTACATCACTGTCTTTTAGGAGCAGTTAAATCTTTTTTAAAATTGAGTATTCAGACCTCATCCTTCACCTGAAGATCCCAAAAGCCAGTGTAAATCATACATTAAAATACAACCTTTCCTCTCTCCATCAATGATACGCTTTACTCTATTACTAATTATATAACGAGGTTTGCTTTTTGCTAGTTTTCCAGGCAGATAAATTATATATGCATTTTATTTCACCTAATATGCGCTCAGACATTATTCATAATGTGGCTACCTCGGCCACACGGGGGAACATGTCCTCAAAGCACATACTAATTCATTACTTATACCTACTACTATTATTTCTAATCATCTGTATGTTCATTTTCGATATCAACCAGGACTGCAGCGCCATCACTGCTCAGTACGACTCGACCAGCTATAAGCTTCTTCAGTGTTTCCATGCTGCCACAAAGTTGATTGACTTTGGGGAAAGAAAAAATGTATCCTAGAGGTATGTAAACAGTGTTTCCATTAATAAACGGCTGCTTGCTTTTGTTATCAGCTTCAACTAAGGGAAGAAACTCCAAATATCTCAGGACACGTTGAGACGCCAGGCATCTGGGTTCTGCTTTGAGAGGATCATCACAGCCCATTTTGCATTTAAATTTTCTGTGGTCTAACAGCCTCTTTGCAATTATTTGTGCTTTCTGGACAACTTCAGCCACTACTGCATTCCTCAAGAACTTTTCATCTTTAAGGCTTGGGTATACCACTCTGTAAACCTTTGATATAGGAAAAAAATTAAAAACATTACATGTACATCTGTTAAATGCACCAGACACGATCCGATTTTTAGGCCACAGGTTTATAAAAGACATATTAGTTGTATTGGACCTTTACAGCAAGATTGCCACAGAACAGAGATGCGAACAAACATTTTTGTATTCTAGTTTGAAGCACAGGAACCCCAAAGAGTATAAGAAATATAGGGCTTTACCCTTACAAGCCCGGCCTTTTATAAGGGGGAAGGTGAGGGAAATGGCATCTATTCATTGCTTTTTGTCTTTCCTTTGCTTTCCGTGCGTCTTGCTGCTACTAAGATTTCCCCCATTTCAAACAGGACAAATGTGTGGATTTTTTCTACCAGGTGTCAGAGAAAGACATATTAACAGTAAGGTAACCGCAATGTGTGTGGTGACATCATTGGGAGCCCCTGCCCCTCCTAGCTGCAAAGGACACTGTGAAAAGAAACTCAAGGGAAAGGGGGAGAGAGAGTGGTGGAAAAATATAAGTTTTACTATTTCCCTTCGCCTTTCCCTTGTTATCATAAAGGATCTCGCTTGTGGAAGACAAAACTCAGTGCCCCTGGTCCTCTTTGTGGAGGTTCATATGCTTCTAAATAGCAGATGAACACTTTCATGTGCCTCTCTACTATAAAATTCCCCCTTCTGATTACCTAATGATATAGCTGACAATTATTCCTGATCACAACGATCTGTGCATTCCTTTTTTAAAAAATGGGGGAAAGCTTTGAAGCCATAACTGTACTCTGTGGCCTTCTTCCAAATTCTCCATGCGTTAGAATAGGCACCTTCTCATAAGAGATATCTCACGACCCAATTGTGTGCATTGTATATTAAAAGTCATACTGAGATGGATCTGTAAGATAAGATTACAACTGTAATCTTATCTTAACGTGGGCTACTGATGGGCCACAAAGATTATTTCTAATAGTGAGGTACAAACACTTCTACCAATATTAATAATCACATGCACCTACAACGGAATGTGAACCCACAATTTAGCATAAACATTTCTGGGAAATTGGAAGGGTAGTATTTTCTTCAAGTTTCTAATCAATTCCCTTCAACAGAAGCTCTGAAATCTCAAAGAAGCTTCCAAAGAAGCTGCTTTGTCAGTGAAGAACCTCTGCTTTCCACAACTGGCCAATATCTGCTTTGTTTCTGGCATAAGCAAACATTTTAATTTTCCATGAATTGATCAGACCAGAATTGATTGGTCCCCCATATAGTCACTTCAATCTATCACTGTAGTCCCTTTGCACTACTAATGCTTTTTAAAAACTTGAAGAACTCCAAAGAAAAGCCAATGAATCAGGACTGAAGGACAGGGCAACATCTGAAAGACCACTTGAAAACAAGGTCTTCAAACTACTTTCCACCATAACCAGTTACCAGTCCAATCCTCAAGCCGCAGAGAGGTGGGAAGACTTGAGCCTGCTAATGCTAGTGAAAAGATCCTCCTTCCTAGTTCTGCATGGGCTAAGCCTCTGCAGAAAAAGCTTTAAGCCACATCCTTCAAGGCCCTCTGAGCCATCACCAGGACAGTCACCCTTATGAAAACACAAGATCTACTTACAGTTTTATAAACATGTTCTTTGCATTCCTCGAGTTTGTCATGTTCATTGCTTTTTAGATAATTTTTCATAAAAACACCTATTTGTGTGCAAAACCCAACTTCTTCTCCAGGAGGTGGGGCTCCTAAACCAGTAAACTCCACTGTGTAATTGTAGCGAGAAGCAGCAGCTCGGGACCTAAGTTTACGACAGATGAGAGAACACCAAATTGTCAACAACAGACAAGTGTCACAGGCTACATACAGTGCCTGACAAAAGTTCTGTCGCTTATCCATGTTGTTGAAA
>MTQE01001134.1:19588785-19632429 GCA_014337955.1 Aspidoscelis marmoratus | reverse complement strand
AGATTTATTACCAACGGGGGTACCTGACACCCCAATACCCCCTGACACTCTCCCCCCCCAAAAAAAACCCGCTTGTGTTCCCATTTGCTAAATCGCATGGAGTATTTCTAGATCCAGTAACGAGGCCCCTTTTAATCCAAAAAGGGACTCTCTGTATTTCAGGAACTTTAATCTGCAGAAACGAGGGATCCCTTGCAAACTGTCAGAACAGGTAGAGCTTGAGATTACTTCAAGCCTGTCGGAACACGGCCTATATTAAGTAAACTACTTCGAGATTATATTTAATGGAAAGTGGAATATAAAATTTTCAAATAAAAGTCAGATGAAATTCCTATTGTGAAAAATGGAGGGAAATTAATATATATACTCAGATTTTTTTTTTATTGGCATGCATTTTCTAAAAAAACAACAACCACCAATCCTGGGTTATTAAAAAATACTCAGCAACAAATAAATACAGCATTATTTTTCCACATACTCACAATTCTATGCAAGTTATCATGTCAAAGCCTAGCATACAAGGATCTTTCTGAGTCACAGAACCTTGAAAAAGAGTAATTGTCAAGCATTTCTCACTTGGCTGGAGATAGTCACCAGGTAAAGGAGACAGCATATACCTAGGAACAGATATTGGGTGATACAGTCAGCAAGAATTCCAACAGCTATTTCAAGACTACATCTTTTCCTTTATACGTCTTCTGACATTTTAGGTAAAAAAAAAAAAGACACTGCAGCTCATTTGTGCTGAAGCCATTAAATATAAATAAAACTGTGAAAACAACTTTAATATTTATCCCCAAAACAATAAAACATGTACTTGAATATGTGTGCTTTCTGACAAAGCTAAATCTTGACTGTCTGTACATTTTTTCTCTTACAATGACAACTGTTTGATTGTGCAACTCATTCAGTTAAGGGGAATACAGAATCAAGAGATTTAAAAAAAAGACTGAAAATTGCTTTTTCCTTTTCCCTACATGACTTGTTTCCACAATAATGTGGATCTGCCAGACCGCAAATCAAGTGTGTATACTTCTCAGTGCAAGTTTAATGTTTTACTTACAAGGTCTGTGGATATCACCATGAAACTAAATTTTTCCTCGTTAATTTCAACCAAAGAAAGCTCAATAAAGTATTTGTCTTTGGCTCATTTTAAGATTATTTGAACCTAAGAATGATTTGTTGATGTCCTTACAAAGATTAACAGCATAAAAACATTCATTACTGTATCCTTACTAAAGAATTTCTGATAAAAACTGAAGTGTATTATACAGCAACATGGAAGAGACATGCAATTTTAAATACTTGTCTTCTGATTGAATTCCTATCTTGCTTTTAATCAACAACCATAATGGTTTTCTCAGTCTAAGTACTGATACACGATGATGCATGATCTTCAAATCTAAAATAACTTTTTTTTCACCAGAAATTATATGAAACGGACCAAGTACTTGCAATAACAGGCTTTCCCATCCCAAAACACCAGACAATCCTAAAGTCTTGTTTCAGGGACTGCCTGACAAGAGACATGAATCCTCACTATCAAACCAGTCCAGAAAATGGGAGAAATAAAATCCTTCATATGATTTGTGCATCTTACTATGTGATTTTTATTAACACAAATAATTTAGAACACAAAAATTGATTCTACAAAGGATCTCTTTCATCCATACATTTTCTGTTTCATCACTTCTTCACTGATATCTAGTCCAACCAGCACTTCAATAGAGCAGCAGAATTTCAACGTCCACAGCAGCCGGCAGTCAGCGCATCCTAAATCGGCTACCTGTCAGAATTTTATACAGAATTATCATATTATAGTCACTATAATTTGCATTAAACATGTTTTAAGGGAAGGAAATGGCTTATTTATTTTGCATTTACTTCTACAAAGCCTACTACAGAACAATACAAAAAGGCCACTGCTAATGAGACCAAGTCAGAGCTCCCATATTTAAGCATAATGCAGACATTTTAATACATGCCAGACTCTTAATGAAAAGGATCCTATGGTACAAGGAAAAGGAAAGGAGAGGAGCACACAATCATGATGGTTGCTCCTACATTCATGCTCTACCACTAGCACGGCCCATATTAGTGTCATCCCTTATCGTGCCCATTTCCACTGAGATATATTCCCTAATAAGAGTAGTTCAGAATGCCTATTTACCAAGTGGACCATGTTTTAAGAACAGTGAACAAACAAGAAATGGGGCCATATTTGCACATTGTTTCCCCAAGGTAGGTAATCGCTATTACCTAGTTATTAGGATAGATCAGTTGAAGTTTTTCTGAATCAAGGACCTTCTGGGGGATAATTTTTTCTCTCATAGTAATGCCTTTCTGGTTGCGGTTAGTTTGCACTGTCTTGAAATGAGATGCTTAAGAACATAAGAGAAGCCCTGCTGGATCAAGCCACAACCCATCTAGTCCAGTATCCTGTCCCACAAATGCTTATGGACATTCTCAAGCAGATGCGGACAAAAACTTCACCGACTCTCAACTCCCTGCAGGATACCTTTAGAGGTACCCTGTTTCTCCAACCTGGGGGCAGTATCTAGACATGCTTCTTCTACTTAGAAGTTAAATAAGAAGTATAAATCCTTTCCAAGAGTGTTACTTTGTGTTTTTCCCAGCAAGTATTCAGCTCTTCCTCCTTCCTACAAGTATTATTATTATATATGTCACACATAGCACAGCAATGCTATGATCTACAACCTCCACAACAGCGTAGTTCAGCAGAAGCGGGAAGGTCTTAGTTGGATCACCATACTAAGACCAATAATCATGAAGGCACATAATAAAAAGTGCATTACAAAGAAATATGTACTAACCTTTTTAGGCTTATGTCTATTCACTAACTGTTTAACAAACAGGTAACGCTGCTTGTACAGCGGTGGTGTAAATGTAATTCTTTCTACAAGTTCACTCTTCTGTAGCTTTATATCCATAGCTGTTGTTGTGTACCACTGGGTCGTGACAGTCAAGGCTAAAAACAAAAAAAGAGGAATATCTCTAATAACCACTATTTTGCAGGTTAGAATTTATTAAAATCTAACCCAAAACTTAAAGTCATTTTAATACATGGAAATTTGGGCATGCATGTATGCATTTCACATACCGTATTTTCTCATCCATATTCCTAATTAGTGAAGCTCCTTGTATATTGTGAAAGATCTGCACTGGCTACCTATTTGTTACCGAACCTGATTCAAGGTGTTGATATTGATTTTAGCCCTGGTTATCTAAAGGAGCACCTTCTCGCATATAAACCTGCCTGTGCCTTCAAATAAAAACAACAACAACAAGGGTCTTGTTGTTCTGCTACCCTGGAGATGAAAAGGATTGTGACACAAGAGAAGGCCCTTTCGGTGACAGTCCTCTGTGGAGGAGCTGAACATCAAATAGTATTTAGCAGTTGTCGCAAAAGACACCGGGAGTCATCTATTTTTCTTCTCATGTATTTTGCTTTTCAGAATTCTTCAGTACAAGGTGGTGGTTTTATACTTTTATACTATACTTTATTTTTTTTTTATTGTTGTGACCCACTCTGGGACCTTTGAGTGAAAGATGGGATAAAAATACTCAAATACCCATGACATGATCTCAGCATTCTAAATGTGCACACAGGCCAGTTGGTAAGCCTAGTTATAATGGGTTGTAGACACTGTTAACTGAAATTCAGTAACTTATGAGTTAAATGGTAACAATGTCACTCCTAAGGCAAAGGCCAGCTTCTCTTTATTCCTACCACCTACATTGCTAGGACTACAACAACGCTAACTCCGTACACAGTAAATTTAAACCCTTTCTGCACTAGGCCTTATTCCAGATTCTATCCCAGAATAGGGATCTGCCATCAGGATGCTGGTGCAGACGACAGCAGATCCCACCCAGGGACTACCTTAGGGCACCTTCACACTTACTTTGCTGGTGACCATAGGGGACAATCTGACATGGTGCACCTGCACTTTCTGGAGTTAAAAGTTATATAGTGCTCCACACCTATATGAGCAACCAGGCTGGGATAGCCAGACATGCTCCATCTGCACCTCTTCTGGGTGGGAGCATGTGAGTAGCAGAGCAGGCTCATCTGCATGCTACACTGCCATTTGCCATGGTGCCGTGCTGGTGCTGATGATTCACACTTAGCCATCGTCTAGTACAGCACCGGCTAAGTTCTGAATGCTTTGGGCATACGTAAGTATTGACACCCAAAGCATTACCTCACTGGCATGCGAGATGAAGTGCAGAAATGCCCTTAGTTTGCACTCCTGTGTAGATTGAAGGTTCCTATTCCACGAAATAATCCAGAATAAAGCCCAAGGAAGAGAAGGCGGCTTTAAATCACTGTTCCTTCTTGTCCTCACAGACTCTCAGCACCTTGAGAAACTTACATCAACCCTCGCACAGCTGTGTTTGTATGCTTGCTTCATTTTCCTAAACTTACCCTAAGAGACAGGACTCCATTGCACACAATTCATTCTCTCTTGTCTATTCCTTTTTTACACACATTTCAATTCTGCACTATATTTTGGGAGGCCCACATTCATGTGAGTGTGACTACAGTTATAGCCTCATGACACGTCACATATGATAGGACTCCATACGTCCACACAGAAGACACCATTAGAGGGTCTAGCGGTAATCTGGATTTAAGGGCCCAAAGACCCCATTAAATCCAGATTTTGCTGGCGCTTGTGGGTTCAGCACATTCGGATTGGGGTCCTTAACTACCCCTGCTGGGTGACCTTGGGCTAGTCACAGCTCTCTTCCGAGCTCTCAGCAGTCCCACCTACCTCACAGGGTGTTCTGTTGTGGGGAGAAGAACAGAAGGTTTGTGGGAAAAGCAGGGTAGAAAAGCCAACTCTTCTTCTCCAAGGGTCTTGTGTGTGGGTGATAAGAGATCCGTATCAATAGGGTACCTAATGGGGTCTCTTTGCTAGGGTACCTAATGGAGTCTCCTTTGCTAGGGTACCTAATGGGATCTCTTTGCTAGGGTACCTAATGGGATCTCTTTGCTAGGGTACCTAATGGGATCTCTTTGCTAGGGTACCTAATGGAGTCTCCTTTGCTAGGGTACCTAATGGATTCTCCTTTGCTAGGGTACCTAATGGAGTCTCCTTTGCTAGGGTACTTAATGGAGTCTCCTTTGGTAGGGTACCTAATGGGGTCTCCTTTGCTAGGGTACCTAACACGGTCTCTTTGATAGGGTACCTAATGGGGTCTTCTCTGCTAGGGTACCTAATGGGGTCTTCTCTGCTAGGGTACCTAATGGGGTCTTCTCTGCTAGGGTACCTAATGGGGTCTCCTTTGCTAGGGTACCTAATGGGATCTCTTTGCTAGGGTACCTAATGGATTCTCCTTTGCTAGGGTACCTAATGGATTCTCCTTTGCTAGGGTACCTAATGGAGTCTCCTTTGCTAGGGTACCTAATGGAGTCTCCTTTGCTAGGGTACTTAATGGAGTCTCCTTTGGTAGGGTACCTAATGGGGTCTCTTTGCTAGGGTACCTAATGGAATCTCCTTTGCTAGGGTACCGAATGGGTTCTTCTTTGCTAGGGTACCTAATGGGGTCTCTTTGCCAATACAACAATAGCCTAGCCCTACTTATTTTAACCTTCGGGGCCTCCTTCGTTTTGGCTTCCTTGCTCCTTGCCTCGCCAGAAGCTGTGGGGACCTGAAAACCATCTTTAGCTCAAAAAGGTTCGAACGCTTGCTCGCTACTGGGGGATAAAGACACAGCGGGGTCTGTCTCAGAGGCGGACAGGCCTTTCTTGGGAGAAGCCTCGTTGGTCTTCCCTAACACGCAGCAGCAGCATCGAAAAACCCGAGTCTTTTGAACGAGGAGTGAAGAGAAACCCGCCCTCGCCCTCCCTCTTCGCCTGGAGCCTTTCAAATGGAGTCTCCCTCCGCCAAGACTCCAACGACAGTTGGGGGGGGGAGCCGCGAGAGACTCGCGAGCTTTTCCCGCTTCCCGTCGGCCGCCGCCGCCGCCGCCACCTGCCGAGCTCCGACGCGCCGCGTCTTTCCTGCCGGCGGCGCCTCCCGCAACACCCAAGTGGGCCTCTCGGTCTGTGAGCGTCGCGAGACGCCCGCCGGCCGCGGCCATTGGCGGCGTCCTCCCAGTCAGCCAGGCCCGCCCGAACCCCCTGCCAGTGCGTCATTTCCGCGAAGCCGCGGCCATCTTGTCGGCGGTTGGCGGACGGACGGACTGACTGACGGACTGAGCTGGGCTGCTCAACCCGGGCGGCTCCGCTGAGACCTCGTTGCTTTTGCCGCCGCGGCCGACTCGCCTCTCCCGGGGCTCCTTCCTCCTCGTCGCCGCCATGGCCAACAACTGCCCCGTCGTGGGCTCGGGCAACTGCCACCAGCAGCAGCAACAGCAGCAGCATCAGCCGCCGCCGCCGCCGCTGCCCCCGGGGGCCCAGCAGCTCCCGCAGCAGCTGGGCGCCGTCCTGTCCCCTCCGCTGCCCCTCCAGAGCGCGGGGCCCAAGCCGGCGGCCTCGGGCAAGCAGGGCAACGTCCTGCCCTTGTGGGGCAACGAGAAGACCATGAACCTGAACCCCATGATCCTCACCAACATCCTCTCCTCGCCCTACTTCAAGGTGCAGCTCTACGAGCTCAAGACCTACCACGAGGTGGTCGACGAGATCTACTTCAAGGTGAGGGGCCGGTGTGTGTGGGGTGTCTGTCTGCCAGGGGGCGGGCCGAGAGGAAGGAGACGGCTTGGCTTTCCTACTCCCCCCCCCCACTTTCCTCACCCATTTGAAGGGACTCAAAGCTTCCTATTCTCCCCACAACGGCCATCCGGCGAGGCGGGGGGGCGGGCTGTGAGAGCTCAGAAGAGAGCTCTGGCTCGCCCAAGGTCAGCCAGCTGGCTTCGTGGAGGGCTGCGGAATCAAACCCGGAATTCCCAGATGAGAGTCCGGCTCCCTAACCGCGAGGCCAAGCCGGCGGGGTTCCCTCCTTTCTCCCCGGGGGCTCCTGAGACCGCGTGGCCGCCGAGCGTGGTAACGCGCCGCCTCGTTCGGTTCCCCGCTCGCGATTTCAGCACAGCAGGCAGAACAACCGTTCGTTCTTTCGTTCGTTCGTTCTCGAAGCTCTCAGACACACTCCCTTCCGTTCTCAAAATCTCCCAGCCGGCCAGGCAGGGCCCTGTTCGCGCTTGGTCGTATTCTGGGGTGTATCTCAGGGTAGGGGTCAGTGGGCCTCTTGCTGGCCTCGTTTGGGGAAGGCCTGTTGTAGCTTGCGTTCACATGTGGGATAGCGGGCAGTATATTTATTCCAGGATGTATTGCAGAATAAAGCCAACTGCGAACAGGCCCCTGGAGTTGGAGAAGCCTCTCAGTTTTGAGCTCAGGGAGGCGAATGGGCCTAGAGAAAGAACCGCTTGTCTTCTACGGAACGCAGAGTTTTCAGTCTCTATCCTAGGGTATTTTTCCACTTAGCACTAGAGTACCTTAATGGGAGTTTAATGGGTACTCTGGTACTAGTGGGAAAACACCCCTAGACCAGGATTCTTTAGGCTTCTGTTCTTCCTGCTATCTGGAACCACATGTTTCCACTCAACCATGAAAGCTTACTGAATGACCCCTGCTGGGCCAGTCACTCAGCCTCACAGGTTTGTTGTGGGCATCAGGATAGAAGAGACTAAAGCAACACCATAGAAGAAAGGTAGAATATTAAAAAAAAACATGTTTCCAACAATTCACGAACATCTATGAGTTCCCGGGTGGGGAAAAATAGGATTTCCTGATCTGCACACTACGCAAAGCATATTTTGGGAAGAAAACAGAATTACTTATAGCGTGGTTTTCCCTGTTTGCTAGTCAATGGGTACTTGTTCCGAGTGTTCAGTTGTCGGAATCGCCCACCAGTGACCCAGAGCTCAAACGAGGCAACACAATAGGCAGTACACAGGATTGCTGCAAAAGCAGGTTCTTCCATTTATTAGGCTGATAGCAGAAGACACCAGATGTGCACAATGCCAGGCTCTTTCAAGGGACGAGGCACAACAGTTTCCCACAGGGCCTCCCACCAGTCTCGAGCCAAGGCCATGGTGAAACATGATAATATTAAGGAGGTTTCCATGGGAAAGCTGGATCAATCAGGAATGCAGGTAAACATGGCTGCTCCTTTGTAAGAGCTGAAGATGCATGGGCAGTAGCTCTCACCTTGATAGAGCAGTACACAGAACTTTTCACCTAGTATTTTTATTATCATAATTTAAAAATTGGAAGTTCATATTTGATCATTTAAAAAATGCAATATTGCATTTCTCAAATCTTTTATCTAAAAACCGATTGATTTGCTTGGAGAACTTTTGATCATTCTTACTCTTGGTATTTAACTGCATTATTAAGTAAACAGATTTTCTCATCTGGGAAAAATAAGGAGTAACACTTGCCAACCTGATACTCTCCAAATGTGTTATGAACTATGCCACCATTAGCTCCAAGCAGAATAATACTGCTGCTTATAGTTATAGTCCAAAATGTCTGGAGGGCACAGATTATAATAAACTTTTTCTTTGAGGAGTTAATGGAGGTAGATGAATTTTACCTTTGATCTTGATAAACATACACATGACGCCTTGCCTTGGCAAAGCCCGGGCTTGTAAGATGTCAGAGTTTGCAAACCTGTCCATCTTTGATAGGTTCATATGCTGCACTGGCATAACAGATTAATTTGTGCCAGTCCCTACTCCTAGAGTGCCATAGTTGAACAAGCTGAATCAACAGTAAATTTGTATATTCAGCATTTTCAGTATAAAAGTAACAGAAGTCTCCTCTAAAAAACAATAATAATGTACAAAGCATGCTGTAAAAGTCACCAGCCTATTAGCTTAAAAAACCTTTCATAGCACAAAAAATGTTGAACTGAACTACACATTTTCACAAATCCATGTGGGTTTTTTTTTGGTGATTTCCCCTTCGGACACTTGCCAGTGTCTCTTGAGGATGCACATTTAAGCTTTGACTGACAGTTCTTGGAACTTTGTTATAAAAATCCTAAGCATCCACAAGATTTGTGCCATGAAATCTTATATTTTTGTGGTTTTGACAAGTGTTGATTTTTCTTAATTTAACTCATAATTCCAAATGTACGTTTTGATTTGAGCGTGATCTGAGGTGGTGGCCCTTATGAAGAACATAAGGATCACCAAAAAACTGTCAAATCGGAGAAACAGATAGGAAGGCAACTAAGAATGAGATCTTAATTTAGAACTATACCAGTACTGAATCCATTTATTAGATCTTAAGATGTTTCTGTTTTTAAAACCAGGGGGTGAGAGTGGGGAATGAAGGCAGAAAAAAATGTGGAGAGATTAGTGTAGGGGAGTGTTACTTGGTGCCTCTGCGGTCTTTATTGGAGGAAATCTCAGAAAAAGTATGATGTGCAGCAGATTGGAGTGAATGCATCCTTTTCATTTGCTCTCCAGAACGTAGCAGGTCTCTTGGGGGAAGGGGAGGAGCCTGTCAGCCTTGCCATTTTGTAAGCTTTCCTTCATACTCATTTTCCTTTGCCTAGCACAGCCTTTCTGATCATCAGCTCCCTCTGAAAGTTTGCTCCTTCCCTGGCCCACCCACTTCTTTAAAGTGTTTATAGTGGTTATTATTCCCTGTACCTTTTTATCTTTGTTTTTGATGTTCCTTGTGAACCACTTTGAGATTCTTTAAAATGAAAAGTGGTATTTTATAGAAATGTCTTAAAGAAATAATAATAAAGGGGTACAACACTAATTCCAGGCATAGAAGCTAGCTAAGTGACTGGAACTCTTTGATTCTTCTCTGATACTTTTGTTCCTTTTGTATTTAATCTTTGTCAAGTGCATATACAAAGGTTTGTGTAAATAAATGAGAAACTGAGCGTCTACATGAACTAATGTTGATAAGGATTTTTATTTGTATCTCTGCTTATTGGATTTCTTATTTTTTGATAATGGAAATAACATTCTACTAATCTGGATTAGTTTTTCCTGCCTTCTATTATCTTTACACCTATCTGTACCTACAGAGGAGGAGGGATACTTGAGATTTGCATGACTTAAGAGGAAATTATATTTCTAATTTTGGCTTTCTCTACATTTTGTTCTTGAGTGATGCAAGTGTGATATAGGTATTGATTTCTTCTCTTTTCATATCTTTTTTTCTTTAAAATCAGTATTTTGGCTGGCAGTTCATTTTAAGCCTGAAAGAGATGTCCACATGTAAATTCTTCTGCTTTTAAAAATATTGCTCTAATTCCAGTATAAAAACTACTTGCAGAAAAAGTAGGTTACTATAGAGGCAGTATTGGCAAAGCTTCCACTGTTCCCTCAAAGCATGAATATTTGAATAATAACAATACTATAGAATAATAAAGTGGTAAATTGCCTAGAGACTTTTTTGTTTTATCCTGGAGACTTTGACAGGTTTATTTTCACTCTTTGCATTCCTTCTTTTTTGGTGTTGCATGCATGTTAACTTAGGAGTAAAACTCACGTTGGTGAGCTCGTAGTACAGATGTGTGGGTGCTAGATGCCATGTGAAATCATGGCTTGTTTCACTGTATAAACAAGTGGCAAGAAGTGTGGGGATTGCATCTACTCTTATTATACAGTAGTTTCCTTCAAGCATTTACATTGAGTAGTAAATACAATCCAAGATGTAGCTTGCTTGTTGTTCTTGATATTTTACCTTGAGATTTGCAGTGTTCATCTTTGACACTGGCTGTTTTTACTCTGAAGGTGACATAGAAACTTGGGCCACCTGGGAGGGATTTATACTTTAGTTCTTCACCACAGTGCTATCACATTTCCTGGAAATTGGGACAGTTAATTCATTATTTATGTACTGCTGTCTGAAAGCTGTCTCAGTGAAAATTGTTCATAATACTATAAAAGCACAAATGCAAGAATCTAAATTGGATGTAGAAGGTAGGAGTATACTGTGTAATTCTCTCTAGCAAAAACCTTTCTTAAAGAAAAGCCAATTGGAATGCTGTATTTTTTGACATATACTGTAAGATCTACTTAAAAAAAACCTTGTCAAATCAATTGAATCCTATTTTTAAATTTATTTTTTCTAAATATTCCTTCCCATAGAAGACGAACATTATATGCCAGTGGATCTAGCCTTTATGCTCAGCATCTAAACAGATTTCTTAGGGAATCTCAACGCAAGAGATTCAGTGTCATGGTGGCTTCGTGTGACAGTAGACAGTCATTCATTCATGTAGCATTGACCCTGATTATTTAAGGGCTTAAAAAATGAATGCATTTGAAGTGCAGTCCAAGGACTGATACCTGGTAATAGAATTGCTGTTACTTGTTATGACTAGTCTAAATGCAAACATTTTGTACCAGATGGAAACGTTCTAAACAGTCAGCTTTACAGGGTATGCATTGTGGTAGATTATCCTGAATGTAACTAATGCTTGACAAGTATTCTGTAGGTTGCACACTACCATTCCTTCAGTTATTGCTGCCAAATTAAGAAGTAGAAGTAACATCCTCCATACAGTGTGTGGCACCAGTTGGGGATCCTCAGCAGACAGTGCTTATATGGGCATTTGGTTTGGTCTACTCAGTGGCAGAGTATTGTGCTTCAGAGTGGCTAAATAGACACACAACTAAATGATACTATGTGTATCATTGCTGGGACAGTACAATCTACTCCCACAAATTGGCTGCCTGTATTAAGTCATATATCACCCCCAGATAGTAGACGAAAGAGCATACATCTTCTTGAATATCGGAAGATTTGTGGCAATCCCCAGCTGCCTATACTGAAAGAGGCAGTGGGACAAAACAGGCTACAATCTAGACATTCAGCTGTTACTACCGCCAAAGCCCTAATGAAAAATGATTTTAATGTCCTGAACACGTGGAAACGACATTGGACAGACCGTTGCCCACCACCGTGCCAGAGCTTGCCTTGCATTTCATAAAAACCACCTGGATTCAATGAGCCCAGTCCAGTATGGACAACTATCACTTACATACAGGACATGGTAGAAGTGCAGATGATCATTGGGGAGTAACTCCATTTCTGAGAAGTGACTGCAGAGCAGAAAGACAAACAATCCAGCATATTGTGAGGGAATGCCAAAATCGAGCATATAGTGGGAAGTTTTCTGATTTCCTGACAATGACAAAAGGAAATCTGTGATTTACTTATAAGTTTGTGATTTTACCAAGGGATCTTTTCACACTTTTCCTGTTTTCTATCTTGTTTTTAGCTGTTTTATTAAAGCATTACAATGTGAATTTGTCATAGGCTAAATAAATAAATAGTTATTGCTTAGTTGTAAGGATGTCCAGAAGGATGTGAAATGGCAGAGGAAGAAGGCACTGGCTGTGGTCATCATCCAGACTTTTTAAACAACCCAAATCAGATTGGGTCACTGAATCAAAATCACCGTAGTAACTGATTTTAGTGCCATCTAGTGCCTGCAAAAAATGCTTACACTTTCACCAGCCCTCTACATTTAGCTTTTACTGGGCTGCTTTAATGTCATGAATCCAGCTAGTTATCCAGTTTGGGGAAGGGAGTTCAGACTCCCTCTACACCCCTAATGAGTTGCCCCTTAAAAAGCAGGGTGAACTTACAAAGATAAATAAAACAGAAGAACTCAATACAACCCTCAATTACTGAGACAATATAACAAACAATTGAATGAGTTAAAGAAGCTTAACGATCTCTTAAGGCTTTTCTGTAAGCTAGAATTGAAAAGCTTTTGTCCATTATTTTACTTGTAATTATCTTCAGTGCCTACCCTACCAGGATAGAAATGTGTATACATATGCTTATTACACATTACAACCGAGGGCCTCAGGGCAGGTTACAACAGTTAATATTGTAATAGGAAGTTAATATTTACGTTTGCTAGTTATATACATTTTTGTTGTTGTCCTTGATTAAAAATTACAGGGCCAAGAGCACTTATATTCTAAAATTGTTAATCTACATGGTAGCATTTGATATCTCCTCTAAGCACAAAATGATATGTGGAATGTTGGTAAGTTTCATTAATTCCTTTTTTTGTTCACAGGTTACACATATTGAACCTTGGGAGAAAGGGAGCAGAAAAACAGCAGGCCAGACAGGGATGTGCGGAGGGGTAAGTAGAAGTACGTGCCTTCTTGATTTTATTTTTTTTTTAAATATGGTAGCTTTTCACTGCAGTACTGAAAATGTTTAAAAAAAATAGGCTTCATTTCTGTACTAATCAAGTAGCATCTCTGTTCATTCTCCAGTGAGGGCATACTGTACTAAAGTATTTTAATTGTTACTGTTTTCTTCATCCTTTTGAAATTAAAATAGAGTTTGGACAGTTTGTAAAATGCAGTAATTGTGGGGCTTAAAAGACAGCTAAGGACCAGTTAACCCCTTCCCCTTGAAAAAGTTGGTTTCAGCATCTGCCTGAAACAAGTTGTCTATATTTTTTCATCTTACTGTATTTTAATCCATGCACTTAAGGTAGCTTATACACCATTTTATTAGGTAAATGGCTAATCAGGAATTCGTTGTTGTGTTTATTAAGTTAGATTTACAGTTTGCCGATTGCCTTAAAAAGCTTAGGTTTACAGATTCTTGTCCTGTTTCAGAAAAGGATTCCTATAATGAAGCTTCTTCAATTGGTTAGTTAAGTATTGATGGACACACTTGAGATTAAACATATCCCAGTGTTACAGTTCTGTGTGCACTAGGGAGTCCTCTGAATACGGTTCAGGAGAACCCACACGTACAAGCAAGTGTTTACACAGGTAGCCTCTGTATGTGCATAAGTAATACAGAATGGTAAAATTCCATCACCAATTCTTCTGTGGGAACGCATCGTTTTTTTCTTCATCAGTTGTAAAACAAGAGTGAATAGATATAATAATGAAGTTGCAGAATTTCACAATTGCAGTAAACTGTGCTGGTTTGTACTTTGGAAATATCTACACATTGGCACAGTTTGCTTTTATTTAGTGTGTTTTCCAAGTATTGTGTCCTAATTATTCTCAAAATAACAAAAAAATATTAAATAGAGGTATTATATATAAAGCACAATAAGTGCACTTGAACTGCAAAACAATTCAGTTGGAGTTTTGCTACTGTGAAAACGTTTTGAGATTCAGAGCTCAGTCAAGGAAAGGGAGAAGAAAAAGGGAAATAAATGTGAATTATGCTTGGCAGCATTTTTTGCGTATGCAGGTTCTCTGTCAGAATGGCTTTGTTCTCTGCTTATGTAGGCCACCTCATCCAGTCTCCTCTCACGGCCACCTAGTATTTCCTGTGGCTGTGAGGGCTGTTACATGAGGGCAGCATCCATTTGTCCTTTGTGGCCAGCCCCCAAGTTAACACCTCCAGGTGGATTAAAGCTGTCTGTGTTTGCTTTTCTCCTGAGAACAATTAAAGAGGAAAGCAAAGGCAACATTCCACTCCCCCTTTCCCTCTTTCAGTTGTCTTGCTTGAAAGAGAAGGTGGATGTGGTGGTGGCATTTGGGCAGCAGGTAGAGGAGGCAGCAAATATGAGAGGGCAGAATAGAGTCCTCCATTGGGACCCTATTCCTCCCCTTGGTGGCTATGCAAGGAAGTGTTTTAGAGGCCCTTATTCTGCTTCTTGCTTGACTTGATTTCCTTCTCAAAATGAGCATAATGTGGGCATCTGTAGGCCTTTGGGCATCTCACCTTGAAGGTGATTCTGAAGCAACAACTCTTGTAGAAGGGCTCTCAGATACTGTGTAGTAGGTGAAGGAGCTTTAGTTTTACTGGTGCAAAAGAAAAGAAAAAAATATATTTACTGCAGCAATTAGAAGTTTCAGGAAAATGGTAGCAGTCACTTAATCATGTGTTATAGACTACTATTTGCATTAAAAGGTGTACTAACACACATCAGTACAAAAAGTATCTTTCCGGTATATGCTTCTTTTCTGTTAGAATTGATTGTGTTTCTTTTCCTCCTAATCTTTAAAGGTACGTGGTGTTGGAACTGGAGGTATAGTGTCCACAGCATTTTGCCTCTTATACAAGTTATTTACTCTGAAGCTTACTCGTAAGCAAGTGATGGGACTTATAACTCACACAGACTCTCCATATATTAGGGCCCTTGGATTCATGTATATCAGGTAAGTATTAAGTCAGCAGTTGCCAAATAATTTTGTTGACAGATAAAATTATTAAATTTACACAGTTTCTTTGTACTTCAAGGTACACACAGCCTCCAACAGATTTATGGGACTGGTTTGAATCCTTTCTTGATGATGAGGAGGTATGTCAACAAGGGTAATATGTTGTTTTGTTTTCTTCTCTTCCTTTTTGAAATATAAAGTAAATGTGAGAAGGCTTTTTATAAGTTGAAAAGCAATTTGAATGATGTGACAAACAGTAACATTTGTTTACTAGTTTTAGACAAATAACATGAGGATACATTGAAATTAATTTGATCTTTCACCACTTGGATAGCTTTGAAAAAGGAACGCAAGCAGAACAAGACAACAATTTCAAAAAATATATCCCTGCCTTTTGACAAGTATGAAATCAAAGGTAGTCTGAAAATAAAGCAACTTGGCAAAGTTTATAAAGCTTGATTTGTTGGTATAATTCAAGCTATAGATGTGAGAGTGTTGTTTTTATATTTCCAGTGGAGTTACTTTTTCATTCTGCCAGTCAGAGCCACTGCCCCACTTCACAAGCATATCATTTTTAAATACTGAAAGCTTTAATTTGGGAGCTGCAGCAAAATCTTCTGAAAGTTATTTTAGTGCACATGGACTTTTTAAAGCAAATGTGGTTTCAGCAGCATTTGTGCCACAAAGTAATCTGCTTCTGAGATTTCATCCTTTTTCCGGTATGTTTACATTATTGAAGATACCGAATCTTTGTTTTGCATGCAAAAATCAAAATTTTATATTAGTTACTTGCAGTAGTTCTCTTAGTTATTAATATTTAATGGTCAAATTGTAGCCCTCCGAATAATGGCCCTTGTGAGATATTGTCACACAATTTCTTAAGGTTTGGAATACATAAGAACTCCTTAGGTTAGATGGATTTTGTTATGTCTACAGTTTTTGCCTATATTGACGCCTACTCCCTTCCTCTTCATTTGATTATACAGACTGGCATTTTTAGTTTCTATCCATGCTCCTTTTTTGCCTGTTCTGCTTCTGATTAATTAAAACTGCAGTAACAGATCACTTCCATATGTAACATTTCCCCCAGTTTGCAGCTTTTGAAGATGTGAAAGTGTTTTGGTGTTGTCAGTCTGTCTGTATATATGTGAATTGTTGTTGATGCTTTATCTCACTACCTTTCAGTACTTTAAGCTAGTTTGTTGTTTTCTTTTTAGATCATTGTGCAACAGTTTTATTTGGGAATACTGTTTATCTGAACACCTAAATGTGTGTGAGTGCAAGCAGTTTTACATTGAGATCTTCTCTTCCTGTTTTAGATAACAAATCTCACTTTCCTTGTGTGCTTGCACTATAGGTTTGGGCCTGACAATAGCTGACTAACATGTCCTGAGCTGTGAGAGGGCATAGCAAGAAGGCCTTCATGCGGTAATGACCCTTTTCCGAGACAATGGTCATCATGGATTATGCATTTCCAATTATTTGTTCCTTTATTTATTTTTTTTTGCATAACTCTAAATCAGAAACCTCACTGCTTCATGGCAGTTGGTTTGCTATTGCTTCCAATTTAGGTAGGGTCCATTTTGTACTACAGTTTTTTCTAGTCATTTTTAGATAGGCAATGAAGTCATCATTAATATGGTTAGGCCGCATAAGTTATGGACACAGTCCTCAGAAATGAGAGATTAATTTAGAACAGACCGTGTTCTGCTTTGTGGCATAACGGTAGAAGATGATAAATTACAAGCAAGTAGAGTAAGGTGATTTTGTGCTAATCACTTGAAATGGCCATGTACTATCTGGCTGCAGGATTGGTATGCACCTGCATGTATTCGCATTACATAAATCCCCAGTCTGTAGCGTATAGAACAATGCAAAGATACCTGGAAGTTCTTAGGTAGTTTATTTGCCAGGAGAGCAGCTAACACTGTCATATTTGAAAAATGGCAATCAGAATAGTAGGATTTGTTGTGAAGCAAGTTCTAGATGATCTCTCACATCCAGAATCTGTATTCTGTTTTGTCTCTGTTTTTTTGAAGGACCTTGATGTGAAAGCAGGTGGTGGCTGTGTCATGACCATTGGAGAAATGCTGCGTTCCTTTCTAACTAAGCTGGAATGGTTTTCTACGTTATTCCCGAGGATTCCTGTACCGGTCCAAAAGAACATCGATCAACAGATTAAAGCCAGACCTAGAAAGATCAAGAAGGATGGCAAGGAGGGAGTAGAAGAAGTAGACAGACATGCAGAACGTAGACGTTCAAGGTTATATGTTAAATCTTCAAAATAGTTAATTTAATTTAAACTATCCCATCCTATAATCCGTGTATAATTTTAGTAATGTGCAAAACTCATATACAAGAACAGTGGCATTTTTCCAAAGGAAGAAAAACCATAGTGTAATTTAAGTTAACAGATGTGAGCTTTGAATTGCAGGCCTGTGCATATTAACTGTATTTGTATACCTGCTGTAAAAACTCCTTGTGTAGCTTATATGTGCTGCATTGTAGGAGTTCTCTGAATTGATTATGCTACTTATCCTGATGGCAAAAGATCTGCAGAAAGCAGATTCCTGTGAGGCAGCACTTTTAACCCTGAGCTGCAGATATTCATGCCTGGCTTACATAGGCTTGTTACCATTTCTACAGTGAATTGGCTTTTGTTTTTCTTTGACACTTTTATCTAATTTTTATTTATCACTACTCAGCCAATCCAGCACTGTTCTTAATATTTTAAAGTGAGACAGCATCTTGAACTAAGATGTTATTAATATGTAGTAGATAATCTTGAATATTCAGACTTCCTTTGTTGAATCAGATCCATATGCATTAGCCAAATATTCTTAACAAGAATTGAGCCATTCATCAATTACTGATTGGCACATCAGCAACTGGCCAGTGATCCAGCAACAGGTCATTGTCTGCTTTCTGCTTACGCTTCATATCTGTATATAGCTTGTAACACTATTCACAATTATTTAGACGTTTAATAATTTTTTCCCCATTTTTATTTATATACCGCTTTTCCAAAAGAAAATTTTGCCCAAGGCGGTTTACAACAAACAGAAAGCATTATTTTGCAAATATGACGGGCTAAAATAGGATGCAGTGACTATAAAGGGATTGATGGAAACCTTTCATTGAAAAACTCAATTTCTTAAGCATTTCTTTTCATGCAGGTCTCCAAGAAGATCCTTGAGTCCCAGAAGATCACCTAGAAGATCAAGAAGCAGAAGTCGTCATCGGGATGGTCGTGGTTTGTCCAGTTTTGATAGGGAGTTGGAACGGGAGAGGGAACGGCAGAGATTAGAGCGAGAAGCTAAGGAGAGGGAGAGAGAAAGGCGAAGATCCCGAAGTTCTGATCGGACACTGGAACGGAGACGAAGTAGAAGTCGGGACAGACACAGGAGTCGAAGTCGCGATCGAAAAGGAGACAGGAGGGACAGAGAGAGGGAGAGGGAAAAAGAAAATGAAAGAAGTAGAAGAAAAGATCGTGACTATGATAAAGAAAAAGAAAGAGATCGTTCTAAGGAGAGAGACCATTCTAGAGAAAAATCTAAAGACAGAAAAAGTAAGAGTGAAGTAGATGAGAGAAGGCACAAAGATGAAAAAGATGAAAGGAAACATAGGGATGAAAAAAGGGACTCTAAGAAAGAAAGAAAGCATAGCAGGAGCCGAAGTAGAGACCGGAAGCATAGGAGTAGAAGCGCAAGTAGGAATGCTGGCAAGCACAGTAGAAGCAGGAGTAAAGAGAAGTTGAGTAAACACAAAAGTGAAAGTAAAGAAAAATCAAATAAACGAAGCAGAAGCCAAAGCAGAGGAAGAACTGATAGTGCTGAGAAGTCCAGAAAACGAGATCTTAGTCCTAGTAGGGAGAGATCACGAAAACGTAGTAAAAGCAAAGAACGTTCCCATAAACATGACCACAGTGACAAGGACCATTCAGACAAACACGATCATCGAAGGAGCCAAAGTTCAGAACGAGAGAATCAAGAAAAACAATCTAAAGATGGGACTGTATGAATATTCAGAAGTGGATCACATTGAATCCTATAAATGTTTTGAAATTTTGCTTATTTTTTTCTTAAAGTTGAAATTGTGCAGTAGTCAGTGAGCCCTCTTCTTCAACCCCCCTCTAGGCTGCAGATTGTCATTTCCTATTTTGAGTAGGGAAGTGCCTTTGTAATCCTGTTAAATGCGTTGACTATTCCAGGCCATTTGTTTAGTTAAATTCATGATGCAAATCTGTTTGTGAATTTTTTTTTATTGTTCAAATGTTTCCAAAAACATACAGTCTGTACATACATCCTGAATCTGAAATCCTTTGGCATGGTTTGCCATATTGGTTAAATTTGTATACGGCAATAAAACTGCCACTAATTCTACTTTTGTTTTATAGATGTGGAATTATGGTTTCTATCTTTGAATTAGCATGGCTGTGCTTTGCATCATAGTATGGCAAAAGTTTTTAAGGATGGGTCTTGAGCGTGTATTATATCTAAAATATTTATGTGCATTCTACATTCATGAAGGTTACAGTTCTAGAACCTGTGTCCATTTGTACCTCTTGTCTTGGGAAAGCATTTGAAATACAATTTATTTGTGAAATTCAAAAATGTTACATTGAACACACTTTTCAAGGAGGTAGCAGTTAAACCTCAGCAACTACTAAATCCCTGTTTTTATGTAGTGGTCAGTGCTACCTCACAGGACACTGAAGTCGATAAGCCCACTTAACATCTTGGCATAGACTTTTCAGCTAGCTTTTTTCGTGTAAATATTTTTTTCAATTTCTCTCTAGGCTTTTCATTTTAATGTGCCACTGACCTATCATTTAAAAACAACCATAGTCTGACAGAAGTGAAACAGTGAAAGGGGAGACAGGAAAGCAGAATAAGGTCAAGTAGGAAACTTCAGTTCCAAACTTCTAAAACCTTTCTTAAAAAATAAATAAATGAAAGACACATTTAAAGTAAAGCATCTTCACAGTGTTCTTCTTTAATGCATAATGCTTTTGTTTAAAGACAGACTTACGATCATTGCTTGAGATGAACAAATTCTCTCTAGCAACACAAAGATCAGCTAAATTTTTAAAACACTGATTACTTGTGAGATAATGTTAAAATGCAGTATTGAAAGAAATCATATCACAAAAGTTCATTTCTGTTTAGTAGATTTGTTCTAATGACCTGTATAAGAAATATAAAATCTCTGGAATAAAAGACTGGATTAATTTATTTATGGCTATCGCCAGTTCATTGCCAGTTGCAAAATCACTTTGGACTTCTCTTAAGAATCAGAAAGAGTAATTCATTGTGTATTGAGTATACAGCTTAGGACAGTAATGGAATGTTAACACCTTCGAAAGAGCAATTTGCTGTATGCTTTGCAAACAATATAAAGATAAGCAATTACTGCATGTTTCTATCTCCTATGTTCCATATTATCCATTCGGTTTATTACTGTTGGATAGTAAGTTTCAGTGTCGTGAAAACAGCTGTGTGCTGTATTAGGCTATTGATAATACAACTGTAAGATTTCAGAAATGGTTAGGCTTGGGATGTATGGTGCTTACATTCATTTTACTCTTCAAGACAATTACAAGTTCTGAAATAACAAACAGTCACGGAAACCACACTATAACAGACTACTTGAAGTAATGGAAAAAATATGTTTCATTTGTTGGGAATGGAAGAGACAAAACATTTGAAGGGTATAACAAGAACACTGAATCCGAGTTAAAACAAAATTGATTGGCGTCATGGCCTTGACACGCCTACCTGCTTGCTTTCAATATATTTTGTCCTGTACAACTTGGCGGTGATAAGCACTTCTCTTTCCTCTGTAAATAACTGAAAAAATACAAGATGTTTAAACCAAGCTATTTAGGCTCAATGAGATTTTTAATTTTTTCATGTTGATCAAGAGCTAATAAAATGCATTCTCCATTTTAGAAGGTCAGTATGGTGTATTGGTTAAACTGTCAGTCGGGAATTTGTTCCACTTAGCCATGGAGCTGACCAGTTTGCATAGAAACCTGCTAAACACATTCTTAGAGGTGGTATCACTCCAGGATCTTGCAGAGCAAACAAAACAAAACCTCTCTTGGCCCTTCCTTTTAGAATTTTAGTTCTTTTGCAATCCAGCAACTCGACAGTGGCTGCCACCACTATCTGACACAACGTGTGCCATTTTTGTATCGAGTCCCTCATTGTCCTGGAGAAAAAAAGGAGTTAGTGCAAGTTCCCAGATGATCAGTATATCTGGTGGCCTCATTTGCACCATTCCTGCCTCTCAACCTGCCCTACTTGAAATACATCATGACATTACAATATGTATGAAAATACAACCCTCTTCACTACTTTTGAGCTTTGACAAAATAGCCAAAGGGTGTGAAGAGCCACTGGCTAAATGGATTAGTCTGAAGGCCTTGTGTATCTAGGTTATTGCACCGCTAGTTGTGTGGACAACAGAAACCCCATTGTAGATTGACTCTTAACGAGGCAGCCTTTTGTGGAGATAAGCGAGTGGGAGTTGCATGTTCAAAGGTAGCCATTTTTTATTGTATTATTTTTGAGAAAGCAAATTTCCCATAGGTAATAAAACAGAAAAAAGTTGTTGCTGCCATTTGATTCCCTTTACTGTAACATTTGCTTTTGTTCCCTTTCCCCCCTCTATATTAACAGCCCATAGTCTAGGCTGCCATCAGATTTTAATGCAGATTTTGGAGGATAACAAGACATCTAGAAATCTGGGAATCTTCATATCTTAGTCTGCATTGCCCGTAAAAAAATACTAAAATAGAATATTGGTTTAACTTTGCTTTTACGCTGTCTACCAGTTTAAATGTAGAATTTTGTATGGGATTGTATTAATATTTCTTTGCAGAAGGCATCAATTGTAAGGTATGATAGAAATAATGTCCTAAAGATAGATTTGTTAAAGTTTCTGGTGGAACAAAACCAATCTGACTCGCCGTGAAGGGCACTGAAGGCTTTTACTTACCCATTCCTACATAGCTTCCAGAGCATGTCACTAGAAAATATACAAAATAACAGGGTTTTTTTTAAAAAAGAACAGAACATACTTGACTTGATTTTTCAAAAAGCAAAGTTCATTAAATCACACTTTCCTGAAGTATTTTTTTAAAGTTAAAATTGGGAAGAATTAATGAAAATGCCAAACTAGAGACTTAACCTGATCTCTGTACACATTCATAGACTATGTCTTTGGGTTCTCAAAGCTTCATGGCAGGTTCTGCTTCTTAATAGTTCTGTGTTAAGCATGACATGCACAAATTATATTTGTGCAAAATTCTTGTGGCATCTTAAAATGTCAGTTGCAGTTTGATATGGACTTAAGCAGTTATCCATGCTCTGCTAACTTCCAGACTGGACTATTATATTGTAATCTGCATGGGGCTGCCCCTGAAGACGGCATGGAAGCTGCAGCTGGTGCAGAGCGCAGCTACTAGACTGCTAACAGCTGGCCGGATGCACATTACACTGGTCTTTAAAAGAGATAAACTGGCTACCAATTTGCTACCAAGCCCAATTCTAACATTAATTATAAGGCCCTAAATGAGTTGGGCTCCAAGTATCTCAAGGAATGCTTTTTTTCCATATCAACCTGCCTGTGCCCTAAGATCTGCAAAGGAGGCCCACCAGGTTATACCACCACCCTCAGTAGCAAGAGGGTTAGACACCTGGGATAGGGTCTTTTCAGTGACGGCTCCCAGATTATGGAATAGTCTCCCCCCAAGTTGTATCAGGCACCTTCAGTTTATATGTTTAGGAGAACTGTGAAGATGTGTACCTCTTTGCCCTGGCCAAGGAAAAAGCTTTTCCTCCCCACATTCAGGCACTGTTATGGTTTTGATATGCTCATTTTATATTTGGCTTTTAATGTAACCCACTCTGAGACTTGGATATAGGGGCAGGATAAAAATTCAAATAAGAATAAAGGTTACCAGCATCACTTGAAGAGCTACGCATCTCTTAACTACTTTCTGCCTGTGAAGTGCATGCAGTGGACCTCATTAGCTAAATGTGTACAACCGCTACTTAATGTGGTTTCCAATTTGTTTAAATGTCTTTCCCTGGTTTACCATTTTTATTAAGTCACCATTTACCTGAATAGATCTTCTCAGGGCAAAATGAAGGTTTTAAAACTTTATTATCCGATACAGGTGCCACTACAACTGTATAGACATCTCCACAGGGTATCCTTGTTATATCACAGTAAGTCAGGACTGTGTTGGGCGTGCAGGTGAAATTTCCCTTTGAGCCATACAGATCTGTAGTATAATTGACTGATTCCTCAGATGTCTGCCAGTAGATCCGTATGCTATTATTGCCAAGTCTATACAACTTAACTCCATAAGGGCAACAGGCGCCTGTAAGATAAAAATGGGGATGGGAGGGGAAATAGTATTTTGTCTGTACAGTTAGGGATGCTAAGCTTCAACTATCCTTAGCCAGGTCTTATCAACTGTAATTGAACAGTTTTTTTAGATTCCTCTATAGCTAAAGGCTTTAAACCAGGAGTTATTATGAGAGACAGCTACTATAGAGGAAGAATTACCCAGAAGCCGACCACAGTTAGGTGGAAATCACTTTGCTTGGATTTGAAAGGTGAGTGAGGATGTATATGAAGTTACTGCAAAATACACAGGAAGTTAGTTATTGGTGAATGAAAACATGCACAGTGGAAGTAACATTTAACAGCTACTAGGAATGTTTAAAGCAGTTCTGTTTCAAGCTGGATCCGAAGGAACCACAAGGTTCAGTATCAAACAACCCAAACGTTGGAGGGGTTTGGTACCAAACAAACCAGGTATTGTTTGAATCAAACAATATGGTTTGATCCTGCCTTCAAAAATGTAGCCTGTTTTCCATTACTCAGCCACCTTCCATGCTTTCTTATCTAACACAGTATCCCAATACATGCACCCAAGCTTATTGCATTTGTGGTCTTATCTAGACTATCGCATCTGACTTCCTAGGCAGTTTTCCACTAACTAGCCAGTGTGCTTCTGAGGCCTATTTAGTCTTCTGTCAATAGAGGAATGTGAACCAGGTGGCCATATGCATGTTCAGAAAGATGTGATTGTTTCATGTTCAAGGCCTTCCAGAGTGGAAGCATTAATGGCCTCCCGGGGGACCTATGGTCCTCCTCTTCTGGAAGGACTAGTATAGGGATGTGCACAATTGTTTTTTTCATGTTAAATTCATACTGAATGCAAGAAAATTCATATTCGTTCAAATAGCTCCCCTTCAAATGTGATTGGATTCAAATTCAATATGAATGTTCAGTATAAATCTTATTTGAATCCCTGCTACGTATTCCCTATGAATCAGCTACATTTCTTCTCTGAATTAGTCGAATCTGCTCTCAATCCACTTTGGATCCATTGCAGGTGTGATTGGGCAGCTGCTTTCCCACCTCCCCAGGTTCATGAACATAACGAAGCTTTGTACGAATTTATAGAAACATTTGATCCATCTTCAAATGTCAGTCTTTGAAGTTACCAACATTTGATTCAAATTCAAATGTCTGAATTCAGACAAAATAATAGGAATTTCAAATGTGACGAATATCCATGTACATCCCTAGCCTAGTATACATCAACAGCACCCAGCCTGGTTGGTGAAAAGCTGCACAACCTGCCTGGAAATTATAAGAAATGGATCAGATAAAGCGGCAATCAAAGTGATAAGACACCGGGGTAGGGCGGGCAGGCAACAGAGGGAAGGCCACATGTGCCAAGGGGAGTTCTTGAACTCTTTAACAAACTGGCCAGCTGGTTCTTGGTTGTAGGTTGAACAGCCTAACCTATGAGTCCAGATTTACCACAAACCAAATCAGCCATTTCACATCCATTCACATGCCTTTTATCTACTCAGGTAGCCACCTGTTTTAAAGACTACTTCATAGAAGTATTGCTTTAACTAATTACGTACATAAATAAGTTTTCCAAGGAAGCTTAGTAAACAATAAACTAAAGCAGTGTATCAAAAATATATAATTCAGACCAATCTCTTGTACTAAACAATAGAAAATCAAGGTTATGGATCCAATCTATTTTAATCAAAAGATGATTAAAATGAAATGGTTTGAGGACATGATAATGGGAAAAAGCCAAATGATGGATCCTTGGGAAAGAATTCTATAGGCCTAACACTGAAATGTCCTTTCTCATAATACCAAGGCAGCTGTCGCTAATTACAGGCTGTATGTAGGGTCTCTGTGAATTAAATAATATGGATAATATCTACATAGAGCTTCAACATTAAGTCTCAGAAACAAAAAGGTAAGTACAATCAGTACGACTGATAATAAATGTACTAAGGATGCTCCAGGTACCTTCACCCTGGTGCCTTCATAGTGTCCTAACCTTCAGCTCCTGAAGTGTTTCTAAAGGAAGTTACATGCAAAGTGCCATACAATTGCATAACCAATATGGAGGCAGGCACGAATGGCTAACACTGGACAGGTACTGTATCAGTACGAATGGAATAGATCTATCTTCTACAATTTGCTCTTCTACAGTTACTACGAAGCCCAGAAAAAACTTCCAACTGACAGATTTGGTTTCCCAGTCACAAACACCCAGCCAGAATTTGTTGTACATCTCCAAAACTTACTGGTTCCCTACCTACAACACTTGCACAATTTCCATGTTAAATATCGCCTTGCTCACCAGTTCAAAACTGCTTCTGAACTCCTATTAAAAGAGCTTCACAGGCTGCTAAATATTCATACACAGAGATATAGTGGTTTGCACCTAGAGAATTCCAACCAGTTCACAGATTTGGATATTTTTCATGTCTCATTCCCTGTGTCTTCATATCTATATCTGTATCTGTATATTAGGGAACCCTCCTGAAGACGGTGGTACATAGCCTAAGCATCTATAGAACTGGCTAGAACTCAGCAAAAATGCTTCTGGTGTCTACGTTTGGTAACTATCCTTTCCTTCTTTTCTGTAGCCCGTCTCACACCACAAGCTGGATCTCTGTCAGACCTTCTGTACTGAACTTTAGAGTGGCAAAGGCTAAATGGTTCCCTCTGTCAAGCTTCATTCTTTTTACCCAAGGCATCTGAGTCAGCACAAGTGAATATGTTTTTTTCACATGAAAAACAGTTTAAATTAGCAATTCACTCAAATAAAATTTAAAAAAGACATATGCTTTCTCCTGTACTTACTGGAAGAAAATCCTCTGTATATACAATCGGATGTTAAACCAGTTTCACTGATTGCTTTCACAGAAACGGTGTAGTTGGTTCCACATGTGACACATCCCAGCAGGCACGAGGTTTGCAGAGTGTGACACCTGGCTTTTCCTTTGTGTGACTCCAAAATTACTATGTATGATTTTGCCCCAGTCCCAGAAGACCAGCTGATGTTTGCTACCGACTGTGTCACTTGAGTTACTGAAAGATCTCCAGGGCAGCAAGGAGCTTAAAAGGAAAAATTAATAGCGGTATGGTCACTATTCCTTTTTAAATTCCTAATGAAATCCTGCAGCCAACCTCAGGTATCTACCTGACTGCTTGCCTTTTGTTGTTCCTCCATTTATTTCAAACATTTTGCATTATTAATCATTTTGTTGTTCTTGGGCACCCCTGAGTTGTAGCCAATTCCTGACTGACTGCATGGCTACCCCCAGGGGCACCTCTATGCAGTTTTCCTGGCAGAGTTATAGAATTGGTTTGCCATTGCATACTTCCAGGGAGAGGCTAGAGGTCGAAGTGACAACCTTCTGCTTTTCTGGCAGTTTGTTCTACCACTGAGCTACCCTCAAATCTTTCCCACCATACTTTTAAATTTTAGTTAAAAAAAAATTATTATTTTAACAATTACATTATAAAACTCTTTTATATATAAACTTCTGATTTTAGTCTGTGACCGTAAATAAAATTCAGTCAGTCAGTCTACCAAATCAGTTAGCCTTGAGTATCAATAGTTAAAGCATTGCCTGTATGTATCGCTTCACATAATCTTAACAGAATTTCTTCAGGAATGGGGCACCCCTGGCCACTAGGCAAACATAAGCTGTGTGGGTCGGGAAGCCCTTTTCTTCTGTTCTGTCACACCACCCTGATCAGGGCTTTCATTTTCTGCTAAGCCTTTAATGCTAGAAATAGTGAAAAATTAAAAAAAAATATTCTAAGAGAGGCCATCTTTGTGTTCCTTCTTCATTTCCTAGGCCAATTACAAACCACTCTTCCCCCCAATTTTTGACAACAGGAGCAGATCTGGACTGTACCAGTTGGCTCTATAGCTTGTCCAATACTGGTCCAATACTTATACACTGGATGGGATTTTTGTGTAGGCTAATACAAATATAGCTTAATACTCAATGGAATGTGCTAATAAAACCTTAGGCAAGCACAACAGATTACACAGTGGGCACTTGGTGATCTTTGTGGAGAGTTTAGATAATCTGAATACAATAATATATTGTGTAGACCCTGGATTGGCTTGTGATTCACGCTCTGGTAACCTCCAAATTATACTACTGTAATGTGTTGTACTTGGGCTACCCTTGAAAAGGGTTCGGAAGTTGGTCATGGTGCAGAATCCAGCAGCTCAACTGCTGGCGGGAGTCTCTGGCTGGACTCACATCACCCTGATCTTAAAGGATCTGCACTGGTTACCTATTCGCTACCGAGCGCAATTCATGCCCATGATGCTGATGTATAAAGCCCTAAATGCCTTGGGCCCTGGATATCTGAAGGAGAACCTTCTCTCATACAGGCCTGCCCAGGCACTGAGATCTCAAGGAGAGGGCCTTCTTGTAGTTCCTTCTCTTCAGAGGTACAAGGCATAGGGATTTGCAGGAAGAACTTTTCTGTTGTGGCCCCTAGACTCTGGAACAGCCTCCCTCTTTAGGTTTGCCAGGCGCCTACATTGTATACTTTTTGGTGCCTGGTGAAAACATATCCTTTTATCCAGGCTCCTACTGTTTAAATAGCTTCCTCAGGGTGCTGTCCTGTTAGGGAGGGTGGGGTGGGAGGAAGGGGGTTATATTTTTAATTATGTTTTACCAGTTTATATGTTTTAATCTCACTGTAACCCAGCCTGGGACCATTCAGTAAAGGGTGGGATATAAACTTTCTAAATAATAAATACAAATAAATAAACTCCACAGATATGCATCAGCAAGAAAGCAGTGTGAACTGGCCCAATCCCTCATTAGCACATTTAAACAACCTTTATTTTATCACAATATTATGAAGTGTTTCAAGGTATGGCTATACATCTGTTCATCTAGTACTTTAAAGCAGCACCAAGAACCAACAACTGCAGTCCTACAGGAATACAGATGACCTCAGTTCAGCTCAACTACCTCCATTTCTCCATCTCAAAATGCAAGAGACATACCTGTCTCAAAATGGACACTGTAGCTAGGCAAGCTACGTCCTGCTTCCGTACTCGCTACAGCGCTGATAGAGAGCAACGATCCACAAGGAAGATCATGGATGCGGCATGAATTTCCAGAGCTTGTGCAATACCACATTCCTGCTTTTCCTTTGGCAGTGACCGTATACGTGGCTTCATTATTGTTGGCATGCCAGTGGACACTAATTACAGAAAGAGCATCCTTTGAAATACTTATTATTTCTGGAGTACACGGAGCTGAAAGATTTCAGACAAAACAAACTTAAACTACTATTTGTATTCCACGATTTTGCAGTTCATTAAAACAATTGGCAGACTGTTATGCCAATAATAGAAATGTTGTGACTTGATTCTTTTGTGACATCGTACTGGTCCATGACCTGCTCCATCTTGTCCTGCTAAGGTGAGAGGATTGTTTTTTAATTATGTTTTGTATTACAGTCTGACCCCCTGTATCCACTGATTTGGCAACCACCGTTTCAGTTAACCACAGGTAGCAGATCAGCCTCACCCCCTATGGGCACCATAAAGGAAAAGCACCGAGAACCAGAAGGCCTATTTCGGCCTCCGTAGACCATTGGAATAGGAATGTGACACCACTGGAGTCATCCCAAAATGTAAGGGGGAGGTGGGAGGTATCCGGTGAAGTCACATGCCTATTCCAACGCCCTCCGGAGGCTGAAATAGGCCTTCCGGAGGCTAGAAAAACACTTCCGGTTCTGGGGTTGTGCGACCCCAGAACCAGAAGGCCTGTTCACGATTATGCATGGTTTCAGGTAACTACAGCAGGAGCTGGAACATATCCCCAGTTGATATGGGGGTCAGGCTGTATTTGATTGACCTTTTTTATCCAGTGCTGTGACCCACCATGCAACCTTAAGGTGAAGGGCAGGATATAAAGGCTTGGAAATAGATGGAAGATTATATGCTTCTCTCCAAACACCTGAGTGACTAATAACCTTTCAAATCACTTAATATATACATTGTCTATAGTGTGATCTAGAAGAACACATAACAGGTAACTATGTTACTAGTCACTTAATAGGAATAGTGTTGCTGGGATAAACTGAGACACTCGTAGTTACTGTGCTGTCTGAGAAAAAAAACAAACACTGGTGCAATGTTGCCTTTGTGTTACAGGAGGATCAGGATAATGTAAGACAAAGGGTTCCAACGAAATTCTGTAAGCAATTTGTGACGTGGAGGGCTGCCAGAATCCAAAATGCTAAATCACAGTTTCTTGGATTCAGCAAACCCCTATTAAAATACAATTGAATCTGTGATATGCAGTCTTGACCAACTATTAATTTACAGTTGTTTCTGATGCATGGTTATGTGTGATCCCTGAATCATATTTCTATGTATACTTTTAAATAAAAGGTAGCACACCTTTAAAAGTACTCCTCCGCATCTCTAGAGGTGACGGTGTAATGTGTTACAGATCAAAATGCTTATTAGAAATGTTAACTATGGTTGAGAATATAACAAAACACAAAAAGGGAACTAGAAGAAAGCATACATCGGAGTTTCAGATAAAGCCCCAGGACTATAACAAAGAAGGACATAAATTAGGACCATACCTGTTGCCACATTTTTAGATGTGCATGATGTGTTGCTGCCTCTGATTTCACTGAATGAATAAACAGTTATATTGTACTGCGTGTTGCAGCGCAGTGCAGACAAAGTGCAGACTGTGGCAGTATCATTGCAGAGCACCTCATTAGTCCAGTCAACAGCTTTAGTTTCATACATTTCAGCACCACGCACAGGAGACCAGGTGATCTGAACTGTGTCACTAGACACAAACACTGGATTAAAATCACTAGGGCAGCAGGGTGCTACAAGAAGGAAGGAAGGAAAATGGTTCAGAATTTATATTTCAGAAGATACTGTTACAACTGAAGTCTCCTAATATTTCTTCTTCCTCGATTCAGGAGACCAAGGACCTTTGGACACAGCGGGTAGGGATGAAAGCAAGGGGCATCGTTTGTTACCACTGTTTTCCAAAATCGTCCACAATCCCTTTCTGGGCAAGTACTTCTTAGCTTTACAAACTTGCACTACACCTTTCACAGTTTCATTCAGTTGCTCCCTAATTTTCTTTTCCTCCTTCAATCCGTTTTTGACCGCCTTGTCAGTCTACTTATGAATGTATACTGTGAGCCACTTTGGTCTAGTGGCTAGGGAGCAGGACTCTGGGAATAACAGGTTTCATTCCACACTCCCCCATGAAGCCAGCTGGGTGACCTTGGGCTAGTCACAGCTCTCTTCTGAGCTATCACAACCCCACCTACCTCACAGTGGTGGCCCCTAGACTATGGAACAGCCTCTCTCCTGAGGTTCGCCAGAAGCCTATACTGTATAGTTTCCGGCACCTGGTGAAAACATATCTTTTTCACCCAGGCTTTTGTTGTTTCATTAGCTTCCTCAGGGTACTGTCCGGTTAGGGAGGGAGTAATTTTAATTATGTTTTAATATTTTACATGTTTTATTTTTATTATCTGCCCTGAGACCATGTGGTGAAGGGCGGGATATAATTTTTTAAAATAAATAAATACTGCATGGTAGGTTCTGGTTAGGTTTGGGCCACCGTTCCTGATCTAAACTTTAATGCAAAAAGCCCTTTAGCCTGAAGTCTGTGCAGATTTGCCAAAACACAGAAAGAAGTAAATTAGTACTTACCAGTAGTATAATTAAATATTTCACCTAATGGACTTTGCCCTGCCTTGTTATAGGCAAAGACACTAATAAAATAGGTGAAGCCACAGTCTGATTGGAAGAAACACTGGGTATGGGATGTATTGCAGTGCACCTCCAAGCCATCATCACTTTTCACAAAGACCACATAATAATCACTCAGGTGAACGTCAGACCAGGAAACTGCCAGAATGCCAGGTTCATCTTCTTCAATGGCTATACCTCCTGGAGTACAGGGAACTGCAAAGTCAAATTTTCAGTGACACGATCATGTTTCAACATTTCTTGCAGTGTTACCCTGAGAGAGACGTTTTAAAACTCCAGTCAATAAGATATGCAGGAAGTATGTCACTTAGACCCTTTCTGGACTGGGACTTATTCCAGAGTATATCTCAGAGTAGGAGCCTGCCATCCACATGCTGAGGTAGACTAAGGTGGACCCCACCTATGGCCTGCTGTTGTCTGCACCAGCATGCAGATGGCAGGTCCCTATCCTGAGATATAATCCAGAATAAGGCTCAGTGCAGAAAGGTCCATAGTCTTCACGTAGTCTAGATGTGCCTCAGAAGGTACCAGTCCATGTTAGGACCCTGACCAACCACAGAGATAGTGGGTATTGATTCAAAGCTAACCCATGATAGGTAACTTAGAAGAGAATGTGCCTGCTTTTTCCAGGGTCAGTGATACCTATCCTTCAGAGCAAATACTACAGAAATGTGTATCACAGGTACCCATCATAAGGATGCAGAATACCACATGGGAAATTCCTATCAAGAACAGAGCTTGACCTCCTATTCTTATTACTTGTACAACCATAAAAGCCATCTCTGTACATTCTTTCTGGGAAAGAAAGTAAAAGTCAGATGCTCATGAATAGCTAAAGAGAGATTTACCTCTAGCCTTGACATGCTTTTAGATTCAAACGTTGGTTAACCCTTATTAGCATGATCAACAGTCAAATTGTAATAGTTGTAATATTGTAATAGTTGGAGAAGCAACGACTCTCCACCTCTTTAAGAAACCAGAGTTTGAAAATTTGTCACTATGGCAAATGCCCCTGAGATTTTTTTTATTAATCTGAAATTTTTCTGCTAAAAAGCCATTTAAGCTAATAGCTTGTAACAGTTTATAACACAGGTCTGATGATTGTTTAATTTTTTCTAGTTACCTCCTTTCTAGTCTTGCAAGAGGGATTAAATGATTTTGCTAAAGTATCAGGGTTATACACTAATTTTAAAAAAATCTACTGTTATGTACAAATTGATCAAACCTAACATAGTTACTCATATTTTCAAATCTAAAGATACATTCACTGTTCATAAAGGTTTTAGATACCTGGGTATCACAGTCCCCTCAATCTTTCTAAATTCTCCAGATTAAATTATGTTCCAATTTGGAAGAAGATCAATAAGGATTTAAATCATTGGGAAAATAAGTGTTTATCACTCACTATTAGATAAAATTGCAGCTCTAAAAATGGTGCTTATTCCCAAAATCTTATTTCTATTCCAAACCCTACCTATTAGTATTTCTGGAAATTAATAAGATAAGCTTGATATTTTTCTTTTAATTTATAGGCTCATATAAGAAACTTAGAATAATAATAAAAAAATCCTGTATCAAAATAGAGATTTTGGGGGGGGTGCGTGGGTGGGTCCATCCTTGAATCTTTACTACCAAGCTTTTCAATTACACAACATATTTATTTTCTAAAACCTTTATCTAAACCAGTTCTTTTCCCACCACATTCATGATGTATATTTCATTGTTTACAAACAACCGTCAGGACCCCCTTTAGTTATCTAGCTTCCCCTTCTGACACCCCCCACCAAACACCCCATTAATTTTCTTAAGAGAACTTAAATTGTGATTTCTTTCCACCAGTAAATTTCCATACAACACGAACAAGATATCTGCATTGCTGGCATCCACGTACCAGTTTTGAAGGCCAGTGGGTCTGTAGGCGTGCTGAAACCTGCTTCGTTGCCTGCTGTAAGTAACAGGGAATATTCTGCCCCACATTCAAGGCACGGTATAGTGCAGGAACTGGAAGCTGTACTGCAGTTCAATTGAGATGAGCCTTTATAGGCTGCAACAAGGTAACTCGTTGCTCCTTCCACTGGCGTGAAAGAAATAACAGCTTCCAATGCTTCACTGTCCAAAAAAACTTGAACTTCACTTGGCGCAAGAGGCCCTGAAAGAAATAACACAGAAAGTGAAGCGTGAAAGTGCCACCAGATCATGGTGACCTATGGGCAGGAGAAGTGGCTCGCCACTGCCCCCTTCTGGTTACTGTTAACTTCCCAAGCTACCCTGCAGCAGTTTCCCATCCAAGTGCTGAATAGCTTTCCCTTTGCTTAGCTACTCAGATCAGAAAAGGGTAAGGAAAAGCTGCAATTTATGCAGAGGACAAGAAAAGTTGCCTTTTATACCCTGCTTTTCTCGCCCATTTAAGGGGACTGACAAAGCTTTCCATTCTTCTCCCCAAAACAGACACCCTGTGAGGTGGGTGGGGCTGTGAGAGCACAGAAGAGAGCTGTGACTAGCCAAAGGTCACCCAGCTGGCTTCAAGGAGGAATGCGGAATCAAACCCAGTATTCCCAGATAAGAGTCCAGCTTCCTAAACACTAGAACAAAATCTCTCACATATATATCCCTGGTAGCAGAGTTATTTATTTATTATTTATTTATTTGTAGTTGAGCAGCACTTACATGAATTTATACTAATACTAATTTTACTTTAAGTATATCATTTTCTTTAGGCACTGCCCGGCTGATTTAAAACTGTTTTCCTCTTACTTGTCCTTTGGTTATACGTGAAGTCATCCCCAGGTATTCCATTTCCATCCCAAGCATGTGCCTTGATCGTATAGAGGGTTCCTGGATCTAGACTGGAGAAGGCCAAGGAGTTGTTGGTAGTATTTTCTTTCAACATACTTCCTAAACCATCCGATCTCATGATTGACACAAAGAATCCCACAGCCATAGGCACAGTTTTCCAGCTCACCACAATATTGCCAGAATTTGGGGAAGTTGCTATCAGAATTGGTGCAGCAAGAACTGTGGATGGCAAATACATATCCAACATTAACTGGGATTTTGTATGCATGCAAGCATGGACAACACTTCAATCTAGGTTAGGAGCATAAGGGATTCTTCCTGCCTGATAGCTGATATATTGACATATGCAAAAAATAAACCAAATATTCATGTCTCCAAATATGAAGGGCTTTCATATGATTAATCACAATTCAGCACCAAAACAGATAGAGCTTAGGTGCCTGCTAAATAGGGATGTGCATAAATTTTTTGTTGTATTCGATTCTCATTGAATCGAATGCAATAAAATTCATTTTCTTTTGAATCGATCCCCTTCGAATGTAGTGGGATTTGAATTTGATACGAATGTTCAATCCCATATGAATGCATGCAAATGCATACAAATCCCATAAGAAGCTTCATATGAATGTACTGAAACATTTGATTTGAATTCAAATGTCCAAATTCAGCCGAATTTGTACGAATTTTGAATGTTATGAATATTCACACATATCCCTAGGGCTAAACTTCAGTTCCTCAAACACAAACTGCTGTGAGAAGCCCGGAACAGCCAGCTGCCTCGCCCAATAACCCTATATCTCTTTGGCACATGCAGTGACTCATGAGCAAGTGAGCTTCATTGAAAAGCTGTGGGGAACTCATCTTTGCCAGATGCATGCCCACCCACACTATCACCCTTTTGGTGGTGGGCAGCATTATGCTTCTGCATGACATCATCATGCGATATTTATGCCCAGGCACAAAAAGCCTCGAAGTGCTTTCCTCAACGCAATTTAAGGGGACTCAAAGCGGCTGACAAAGCTTTCAGTTCTTCTCCCCCCAACAGAACACCCTGTGAGGTCAGTGGGGCTGTCATAGCTCAGAAGAGAGCTGTGAGTAGCCCAAGGTCAGCCAGCTGGCTTTGTGGAGGATGGCAGTATTGAACCTGGTATTCCCAAAGTCCGGCTCCCTAACCACTAGACCAAACTGGCTACACTGAACAATGTGTAGTATTATAGCCGCTTCACTGGAGTTAGGATGACCCTTGGAACTTATAAGAAAGATTGCCAGTCAATCTTATTTATTACAGTCCCTTTTTCCAAGCTTGGATTAGAAACCACACTGAAATTGCTTAAGGAAGGATGCCATATAATTTGGTTGCAAATGAACCCTGAGTCCTAGATATAAGTAGGTAGGTCGATCCTTGACATTCACGTTATTTATCTTCTCACTGCTTGAAAAGTACCTGTCTTAGCTTTCTTTGAAGGCGAAGGCTGGCTTTTACCTCCAGCGTTTATAGAACGGATGTTGATCTTATATAGGGTAGCAGCCTTCAACCCTGTCACAGTGCCGGGTGAATTTGTGGCTATTGTTTCAGCGAAGGATTCTCCACCCTGCGCTGTCAGCAGGTAACTGGATGCCCCTGCAACTGCCGCCCATTCCACTGTGATACTGTTACTCAGCTTTGAATACGCTTGCTCGATAACAGGAATTTCCGGAGCTTAGAATAAAAGAGAGGAGAATAGGAGCAGACATGGTGACATTCAAGGACATGACTTTGCAGAGCTGAATGTGACTGGTTATTTCCAATGCCTGCATTTAGGAGGGAACAGCCTTGATGCTCCGCTTCTAGTTATGCGTGTATTTATTCTGTTTGGAAGCAGACGCCGCTTTTAGGACAATGAAGCCATTATTTTGCTTGCTTTTTTGCAAAGGTCATGGGCCCTGAGCCATCTGAAGAGAGCAATCAAGTGGCCCATGGGGGCACCCAAACTGTCCCGTTACACAATTCAAAATATTAAATCAGAAAAAGGTTTAAAAATAATAAGCTTTCCTTAGTGATGAGTGCATAATCTACTACTATCCTGAAGCCATTCTGGAAAGCATAGCCAATGTTTCTGTCTCCAAGAATATTGCTACTGCCAATTAAATAAGTAAGACAGTTGTAGCTCAGTGGTAGAAAATATTAGAGGATCACAGATACAATCCCCAGCCTTTCCCCACAATAATGAAATGGCAAAAACTCTTCTACATCTGCCAATAAAACTGTATGGGTGAGAACACGTAGGGCGAATCCCCATAGCAAGCTTATTTTGCTTTCCCTAAACCGAAATAATAGAACTGGATGCAAATGCGAATTTGCCTGTTCCCATTACTTTTAACTTAATCGTGTTCGATCCGGATTCTGAGGATCGTACGTGGGGTACGTGACTCAAGGTGGGACTCAAGTGGCTACTTTTTAAAGGCCGCTTTTCAGGGCTGCCCTGCCCTCTTCCTTCTGGCATGGACGCGGCACCTATAAGGGACCCCTTTATGGAGCCTAGCTGGGTGGCTGGGTGGCCGCCGCTTGCCTGGATGGAGGAAAAATGGCAGCGGGCAGCCAGCAATTCTTTCCCCTCCTCTCCCCATTGCTCAGGGCACACAGCAGCAGCGGCAAGTAAAGCCCCTTTCCTTTAAACATTCACACAGAACCTCAGATGCTTTTCTCCCTTTCACTTTCTAAAGGTCAGAACTTTTAGAATTGCGCAAAATTGCAACATTGTTATTCCAACCATCAAGGTGTGAAGTTGTTCCATCACTACAGTGTAGCGATCCCTGTTAAGTGGATTTTTACACTGAAAACTGGAAGCAAGCTATTGGGAGAGGGAAACCCTAAACATGGATTCTCATCCCTTAAAACGGTACTGTCCACACAGTAAAAAATGTAAAACGTTTCAAGCGCACGATCCGGAGTGAGACCTGTTGAAATAAGGATTGAGATTCATCACGCTTTGGGGTGGTTTAACACAGGGAAAGCGTGTTAAGCCAAACTGCTGTGCGGATTCCGAGGATTGAAAACGTTTTGAATCCGAGCTAAGGTTGCCGTGAAGATACGGCCGTAGTTACCAAGACTTGTTCTCCATTAAATGTAATCAAACAACAATAAACAATTATATAAAAAGAAGAGTTGGCTTTTATATCCCACTTTTTTCACCCTTTTAAGAGGACTCAAAGCCGCTGCCATGCTTCTGTTCTTCTCCCCACAACAGGCACCCTGTGGGGTAGGTGGTGCTCTGACAGCTCAGAAAGAGAGCTGTGACTAGCCCAAGGTTACCCAGCTGTCTTCATGGCGGAGTGTAGAATCAAACCCAGTCCCTACAAGATATGAGTCTGGCAAGATATAAGATTATATTAGCTTATAATGCTAGAAATCTATTACACGTCCTACTTGAAGTCTTGAAAAACTGCACATCTATATAGTTTGATACGTATATTGAAATATATATGATTCTATAATAGGTCCTTGGGAGCCCTATTGATGTTCTCACTGAGGAGGATAGGTTTTCCTGAAAATAAGTGTGCTTGTCAGGGCTGAGTGTTGCTGAAGATTGTTAAGAAGTAGGGGTTTGGTTTTTCTGATTACTTATACAATAATTTATACATTTGTATTACATTTTAATGAGTGAGGGAAGTCTCCCCTGGCTGTCAGTGTCTACCAGCATGTCTAGAATGGTGGTTCTTTCTCCTGCACTGTGGGAAGGAGACCTCTGGGGAAGCTTTCCAACCCACAGACATGATCTCAGGCCCAAGGTTGTGCATGGGTGTGTGGGTGCCATGCCCTTTGGGTGCTCACTGGACACCCTTTTCTCTGCTATGGATGCAGCCATAGACATACAGTCAAGAGGGCTCATAGCCACTGACAGCTCTGTCTCAAATTTGTCAAAGTCATACTGTTGCTTTAATGATGGTCTGTAAATCATGCAAACTGCAATGAGCACTCGCTGTGAGCCAGTTTGGTCTAGTAGTTAGGGATCCGGACTCTTACCTGGGAATATCAGGTTTGATTCCACCCTCCCCCATGAAACCAGCTGGGTGACCTTGGGCTAGTCACAGCTCTCTTTCTGAGTACTCATGCCCCACCTACTTCACAAGGTGTCTGTTGTCAGGAGGAGAACAGAAAGCTTCGTCTGCTGCTTTGAGTCGCCTTAAGTGAGTGAGAAAAGTGATGTAGAAAAGCCAACTCTTCTTCTTCTTCTTCACTGGGAAACCAGGTGATAAATCAAACAGGTGGCGGTGATGGCGGTGATAATAAGGACAACAGTGATAATAGTGGTGAACCCTGGCATGTCTGCAGACGCCCACAACATTCATGCAGAGTTTAGTAGTGCACCACACAAGAATTTTAAACTGCTTAACATTGCATTGCATCCTTTGTGTCTTCCCTCCTTTCTCTTCCTCCTCCAAAGTTTCAGGGGAGCATATTGGTACAGAACAGGCCACAGAGCAATTTTTGGAACTGCCAAAGGATACACAAATAATAGCTTTAGAAGTTTATCAGATTACCTGTTAACTGCAGGGTCTGTGCTTCAACCAGGATAACCCCATCCTTGTCCAGGGCATCCACCTTTATCACGTGGATTGCATTGGGAGCAAGTGATGCTAGAGCACCTACAAGTGTAACGTCATTGAAATGGGCCAGGGACAAAGGCCCCACTGCGTTCACAGGTGTTGCTGTGACTCTGTAAGAAAAGGCTCCTGGAAATTTGGACCATCGGAGATAAACGCTTCTGGATGTCACATCATTAACAGAGACGGTGAAACCTGCAAAGGCAGACAACCGGCATTCATTCTTTTTAATTTGTACCATTATAATTGCTAGTTACAGGCTATGACTCAAATCAGCAAGCAAGGTATTTCTTAGTCATTCTTGCTACCCAGGGAATAGTACATTGTGTACTTTTATGAAGGAGATTGAAGCAGGATCTTCACTGAGCTGGTGGCCCAGGGAATATATTCGCTCACATTGTGGACTACTCTACCTGGAGGCCATACCTCCTGTGGAAATGCCATATCTGCACGCGATGTGGTTTTGGAGCAGCCTGGCTTGACAAAATGGCACTAGGGCCCACTCCAATAGAAAGCTACTTTTAAACTGTCTTCCATGCATTCTTCAGCAGTAGACCAACTCAGTTGCAGTGAATGGCTGGGCCAGTCTACTGGACATGCAAAGTCCAGCGCCATTTCACTGGGCTACTAGAAGTGGCCCTGCAAGTATGCAACTTCTTGACACTTGGCTAAAACCCTTGGCTGGCAACTTCAAAGGCCAGGAGCCTTGGAAATTGCCAGGTAGGCTGGGCTGCTGCAATGTGAAAGGCCCTTGTCCCAAGCCGCAGGCTGTTCCTTCAACCTCAGGGCAGATCGCTGAGTCTGGCTGATAATCAGCCCCCACAGCACAGGACAATGCATCCTATGAGGACTCTGTCCGGCACTCACACTGTGAAATGTGCTGTGGGAACAGAAATCTCATGCTCTAGGCCTCAAGGCCGAATGTGTTGAAACAGTCTGTCAATAGATTCTGTTACTGCATTTCTTATTATGGCTACTCAGGTCCAGTTTTGCTATGGGAGCTCACAGCTTCTGAGATTAAGGTCAGCATGACTCCAGAAGCAATCCTGCAATGTGATTGTACGTGAGAAGCCATCTGACACTGTGTGATATGAATCATATTCTTATACTCACACAAATGTCAACATTCTGTTTTCTCTCATCCTACCTATGTGTATCCCAAGAAGCCAAAGTTTGTGAAAGATTATAAAGGAAAAGCTGACACAGCTGTGGTTTTTATATTTACGTGTAATTAAAGGTTTAATACCCCAGTTGACTTCAGTGACTTTCATCTCCTGAAGATGATGGAACCCATATCCTTGCTATTTTGGGGCTTAGGTTCATTTTGTTCCCTATTTACAAGATAGAAAAATATTGACTTGCTTATTGCATGAAAATAATGTAATGCATTTCTGCCAGGCTAAATTGTCCACATTTTACCTACATACAAGCAATTATATGCATTAATTTGGTACGTATGTAACTGATGGGTGTGTGCGTGCAAAATGTATACATAACACCTAGTAGTCAGCAATGTTGCTTTAGATGGAGGATTATTAACTCCCACTGCCCTCAGAAATTGACCAGTTGGCTAATTGGTGCACAATCCATTCTGTTTTGTGTGGTTAATTTTCAAGTAGGTTTGATAACCCTGGTCACACCTTTAGTTTAAGATGACTTCAGGTCGTCTTCTGGTTGCATTACATTATTTGTATTCAGTTCATTTTCTAAGCCGGCGTATCTCCGTCAGATCATTCTAACTGGAGTCCTCTTTTCCAGAGGACTCAGCCCATCCTGACATGCCCGGCCGTATTCTCTTCCTTAGTGTGTGTGTGGGGGGGAGGAGGGGGATAAAGGAGGCTGAACCATGTTGCAGTGGGTAGGCTCCAGTCTTTCTATTCATCCAATGTCTAGGGGAGGGTGGCACATGCGGAGTTCGTCAGGCACCTCACCTTCTCTCCTCAGTTTATGTGTATGATTCCTCTATCTAGAGTTTTTCCACAAAATTATTATTATTTTAAATATTAATCACACAGAGAAGCATAAAAAACAGGAAGGGGGACATAAAGGTAGGGGAGCAGACTTTAAAAAGAACTGCAAACACACACCCTTGCCTCCCTTGAATCACACAACAGCATCCAATAAGGATAGAGATGTGATGAAGCAAAAAGGGTGGAGAGCCAAGAGTTCTGCGGAGGCGGCTCAGGTCAATCACAGAGAAAGGTATGAGCAATGCAGCCCAAAGCGAGGATGGCCTAAGGACAGCCTATGAACGATCTAGGTGTGAACAGAACCGGTACGACCTGAGTTCAAATTATGAATAAGATGCCCTGTCTCATATAGGTGTGACCATGGCCATAGTGCCTCACCTTCCAATAACTCTATGGGTGTTTTTCCACTGTCAAAAAGTACCCATTTTTGCACCCATTGAGGACCCATTTGGGTGTGAGCCGGATGACCCCATTTCCACCACAGCATCCATTTGGGACCCAATTGTTTCCACTGCCATGGGGGAAATCCAAACCAAATGGGTACTTTCTGCCCTTTAATCCGGATTTTCTGTAGACCCCATTAATGGGGTCTACAATGGGGTCTTCTGCCAGAAAATCTGGATTAAAGGGAGCCTGTTTCCACAGGAAACAGGCAATGGGGTCTAGAGGAGGCTAGGGGGAGGGGATGCACCCATGGGGGGGGAGCCCCGAAGTCCCAGCTTTGGAGTGATTTTGGACTGATTTCAAAATCATTCTGAAGTGACTCCGAAGTCCCTCCGAAGCGATCGGCAGAGACTTTGGACGCGCTCCGAAGGGAGACACCTGGGGTGCCAGACAGACACCTTGAGGGTCGATCCAGTTTCCCCACATGGGTGCAAAGGTGTTTCCACGGCAGGGGGGTTAGCACCCATTACTAATGGGTGCTACACCTCCTATGGAAACACATTGGGTGCTTCCCTTAATCCAGATCTACTAGATCCAGATTAAGGAAAGTACCCATTCCTTAGATCCAGATCTAAGGGCTGCGGTGGAAAAACACCCTCTGACTCACCATATCAGTGCTCACCATATCATATCCATTGTCCAGTAAGAGCTCTCCAGTAAATCAGAGGAACTAAGAATGTGGCTTAATGTTTTTGAGTAGAAGAAAAAATTCCCACATAGATGCTACTAAAAATATAATAAGCCATCAACTTCCATAGCTTCTCTAGTCAAGGAGAGGTAACAAATTTTGCTTCATTACTTGTGAATCAGACTTGTGGATTTGTGGATTGTTTTGGCCCTGAGTAATTTATGGTTATTTGAGGCAGGTCCATTTAATTTCAATATTTACACATTTCAGGGATTTTTTTTAAAGCATTTATCCTCACAAGTGTTGAGCCCCTATTGTGAAAAGAAATTATTTCAATGTCAGAATAAATACTTTATAGTCAAACAAAAGTAAGGCTGCATTCATATCAACATTTTAGTCCAGCTTCATCAGTCCACTTTCAGAGTGGAAGAACATATCGTTTTCGTTCCATGCTTTCTAACTCAAAGATGGATTTTCTGTGTTAGATGAAGCCAAAACCAAACGGCTTGTCATTTTTCCAATGTGTTATCTCACTCTGAAAGTGGGCTGAAGCTGGATTAAAATGTAGCTGTGAACATGGTCCAAGTGAATTTCTTTAATTTTCAAGATAAGCAAGGAATACTGTTAGAATGTATATGCTCTACGAACCTAAATTTTTAAAAATTGTTTTTGGACTATTTTCTCTCTCTTCATCTGTGACTATAACATATATTTGCTCATAAAAACAAAAGGAACAATACTTAGGTAATGTTTCTAAAATTATTAAAAGGCTGCAGTACTACCACATGCATCTGACCTAGTAAGGGTTTCTCTTACATCTCTCTAACTGGGGAATCTACATCAGTACTTCCAGTGTGGTCAAGAGAGATATCCAGATGGCCAGGAGCATAAGAAGTGACCTTGCTTGCCCTTAATGGCTGGAAGTAGCCATGGTTGCTGACAGTGACTATTGCAATAGGAATTTCCCAGGGTGAAGAAGTGAGTAGAGATGTGCACAAATGGGTTTTTGGCATTCAATTCGTAACAAATCGAATGGTAGAAAATTTGTATTTATTCAAATAGATCCCCTTGGAACGTGGTAGGATTCTATTCAATACAAATGTATTTGTATGAATTTGTACGAATATCTGATACGAATGTATACAGATCGTGGATGTGGATCCTGCGTAGGGATCCTGGATACGGTTTCTGTATACGGACTCTGCATATGGATTCTATACATATGCGTTATTGTCGGATACGTATCCTATACCAACACATACATACTGGATACATATCAGATATGTATCCTATACAAACACATATGTATCAATACGTATCCGATACGTATCCCCAGTTTAACGAATGTACAAACTATTTCCATGAATGTTCTGAAACTTTTGTATTTGTAGAAAAGTTAATGTACGAATGTCGTAATATTCGATTTGTGTACAAATGTCTGAATTCATACGAATAACAAATGTAATGAATATTCGTGCACATCCCTAGAAGTGAGTGAATTGCCTGTGGCTAGCAGCCCAACTCTATCCAAACTGGAAATGCTATTGCCAAATTTGCTGCAAGAAGCAGGCATGAGTCATTCCAATCAAGTTTGGTGGAGGCATCTGGTCCTTTCCTTGGTCTGCAAATCTGGTAGTATAACACTTGAGCTCAGGGTTGTCTTGCATAGGCCTGCCGAATGCTGAGAAGTAAGCACCTTCCTTTTCTCCCGATATCCATTAGCATACAAAGTAAAACACCTGTGAGATTTTACCTGTGTTAGCTGAAATAATCTGCAAAATAAGAAAGTCAGAAATTAGAAAGAAACAGGAAGAAACTCTTTTTAAAGAGATGAGTTTTCACTTTCTAAATTCCAATTTGATGAGAACTACAACATTCTACACACAAGAAAGAGTGCATTTCCTAAAACAAACAAACAAACAAACAAAAACCAGTAAGGTAACCATCACTCTACTATACTCGCCCCCCCCCCC
>MTQE01001134.1:19557961-19573881 GCA_014337955.1 Aspidoscelis marmoratus | reverse complement strand
TGGATAGAGAAAATTTCTTTTCTCTATCACACAACACTAGAACCAGGAGGGACTCTATGAAGCTGATGGGTAGGAGGGTCGGATCAGATGAGGGGACGTGGTCTGTGGAATTTGCTGCCAGAAGGGGTGGTAACAGCAACCAGCCTGGATGGCTTTAAGGAAGGGTTAGACAAATTTATGGATGACAGATGTATCAGTGGCTACTAGAATGGATGCCTAAGTACATCTTTCAGGCTGGGGGACAAGCAGGATGCTTCTTAGGCCATTTGCTCTTGTCTCTGCTTGAGATGCCTGTGGGCAATTTGCTGGGCCACTGTGTACAACAGGATGCTGGACTAGGTGGGGTGTGGCCTGATCCAGCAGGGCTCCTCTTATGTTCAAAAGCAGCAATTGGGTGTTTTTCCACTGTGACTAGAAGTACCCGTTAAGTACCCATTAATGGGTACTTAATGGGTACTTCTAGTCACAGTGGAAAAACACCCATTGAAAAAACGCCATGGTTCTGTTGCTGCCTGGATGAGGAAAAGGAATAGATTTGGCAGTTCTTGCATGTTACATTATGACAGACATGATTTATTTTATAGAAAGTATCCAGGCAGCTTTTGCTCCAGTAGAATAAGACAAGGCAAGGTACATTTATTACAAAATTAATTACTCCCATTGTAGCAACAAAGTGAGGAGCACCTAATTACTGCAGATCTTTTTTTTCTTTTGCGGATTGAATCTTTGGCTTAGTAAACAATGCCAGATAAGGACTTTGGAGTAAGGATAATGTTAAACTATGATTAAATTTAATTAAGAAGAAGGAAGATCAATTTCAAGTAGGGAAGTAAGTTAGGAATGACATGGTGTTTCAGTACCAGTTTTTGAGTAGTAATTTTAAATTACACATTTAATGTTTTTAGTATTTTGCTCTTGCGGATAGTAAGAGGGCAATTTGTGGTTATTGTTTTTTATTTTAAAAAGCTAATTTATGGACAGACATTCCAATCACTTTGCTTCTTCCTTTGAAGAACAAAAGGTTCAACAGATTGGTGTATTTTGTCCACTATAGAAATCTGATCTGGTTGCCATTAAAATATATTCCAAGGCAAGATAGAAATATAATGGTGCATGTCTTTTTCTTGTGTATTGAAACTTCCCAAAATTACATGGGATGCATACAGCACATGGAGAAATCTGGAGTTCAGATGAGCAAAACGTGTGACATTAATGCAGCAATCCTTAATGTGTGAATAATCAAAATGAGATATATTTGTCAAGGAATCTGCCCTAAAATCTAATGCATTTTAAAACTCTGCTCTCAGTTTTTAGGTCCTGGCTAGGGATATGCACAACTAGATCCCCTTCAAATGTGGTAGGATACTATCCGATACAAATGCATACATATCCCATGTGTATCCTATATGTATCCGTACATATCCGATACATATCTGATACGTATCCCGTAACATATCCACTCTGAAAGCATAAAATCTGGCCTGAATCCACTTTGAATCCACTCTCAATCCATATCAAATGCACTTTTGATCCATTGCAGATGTGGCTGGCGCAGCTGCTTTCCCATGTCCACAGTTCCCGAATGTTCCAAAGTATTCATATGAATGTTCCAAAACATTCGTACAAATATGAATGCCAATATACGAATATTGTAACATTCAGTTCGAATTCATATGAACTCGTACAAATATCGAATGTTATGGATATTTGTGCCCATCCCTAGTCCTGATCGCCTTCTCCAGCAGCAGTGTCAACTTTAAAAGAAATCTTGCAGACGCAGGTTAGCAATGTGGCAAATGTTACCTAGCCAGTTCTGACAGTAGAAGAGCTTTAGAAACAGCTCATCAGTCTTTGTAAATATATAAAGTGCAATCTAACCTGATTGTCCTGTGTAATAATTCTAAACCCAAGCTGGAGAAGCATTATCGGTATGAATAATGGTTGCTGCTATAATGGCAGTAGAACTTGTAACTGTTCGTTTATTAAAGCCAAATTGTATTATCTCCTCTAAAAAACTAGAAGGTGAGTTAGGCTGGCACAGATATTCATACAGAAAACATCTGGAAAGATAATTGTGTTGTTGTTCAAAAGCTTTAGAAGGCCATGCCCATTGTATAAAGCTTTCAGAGGAAGTATGATAAGTTGGAAAATATAACTAAGCAATTTGTCTGAAATCCCTGGGGTATTTCTTTAACTCCAAATGAAGCTTGTAAAAGATGAGGGAAGTTAGAAATTGAAACTGAAGCAGACTTGGAGTGATGAACTTTCTAATATATTTGTGAGAAGTAGATATGAGAACAGGGGTTACATCTTACAAACATTCAGATCTAAATTATACGTCTTGTGCTTCTGAAACGTTGCATTACTCAGAAATGAGATGCTGTGAGAATGAAAAAGTAGCATTATCAACCACAATTTTTTAGTTTGTGTAAAGTGCATATGAATTCTCTTTCTATAGGTGGTCTCTTCTTCTGTTGTTTTTAGATGCATACAGGCACCGTGTTTTTCCTTGTGTGATAAAGCCTCTTACCCCATCACTCCAAAGCACAGATGAAATTTCCAGCATAATCTTTTTTCATCAAAATCTTTTCTAATACAGTTCAGTAGTTTGCTGATTGTTTTAAACTCATCAGCTGAGGTTTGCACTTGCTTTGTGACTCCAAATTGAAAGTGAGGTTCAAGCTCTGGTTGTCTCCTGGATGTGCTTATGGCTGTAATGGTACAATGGTCCCTTCCAGACAGGAGCAATATAATGCCATTATGGTGCCACTGTGGTGGGGTTGTTTCATGTACTTGTGGCAACTCCACCATAGCCCCCCTCCGCCCCCCCCCCAAAATTGTATATACCATTACTGGGAAACTCAACACTGGTTGGGATATCTGGCTTCCTTGTGGGATATCCAGCCACTAGTGGGATTTGTCCCATCTCAGGCAAGGAAAAAGAGGGGCATGGGGGTATAGGTGAGCTTAGAAGATATAATTCAACTTACAAGTTCTTTTCGATAAGAAGTTCTTAGCAAAGAAAAAAATGAAAATGAAAAATTCATTTGCTGCGTCAGACTCTTTACCTATAGAGATGGAATCTTGTCATGTTGTTTTAATACAAGGGGTTTCTTTTTCAGAGCTAAAATCAACAGTATTTGATGACTGTAGGAAGGAGGAGGAGTGGAAGGTAAGATTTATTTTTTATTTTTTCCTATCATGTTCATATGTCACTTCCACAAGTTGTATATATTCACCCACAGAATATTTAGTAAAATTTATTAATCATCCTTTAAAAGTTCTGTACGTGTAATCAGATTCCAAAGTTCTCTTACATGTCCCAAGCAAATATTTGTCTTTAGAGGTCTACAGTAAGGTGGCTATCCTTAAAGTAATAGGTAATATCTGTCTTTCTAAAGAATTCAGTGAATAAAAATAAAAGGCTGCTTCTAGAATTTTCTTGTTTATGTTGCTGCTTAGTGATATTTTGGAGTAAAGCTCCTCATGCGTTGCCCAGATGGCAGGGCAAGAGCACAAGGCAGGTAGAAGCATTTACCAATGCGTATGCTTATTCCCACAGTGGAATGATTGCCAACCTGTGCACATGCGTGGCCGCCATTTTTCACTTGGGTCGGCCCTTAACGTATACAGTGGCCTTTCCTCAAATGGTGGATTGCATGTGCCCGAGCCTGAGCATCCAGACAAAGGTCAGGAGTTTATTTTCCTGCAAAAACAGTATTGCGGAATATCACCCCCATATCTCAGGGCTATGTTGGGCAATCCCAGCACAGTGCCTGGATAGTCCCAGGTTTTACATCCTATCTGGACGCAGTCGTAAGTGTGTTCTGTCATAACCCGGTGTAGATTTCATCCCGACTTCCCAGTTATGAATGTGCTTTTGTGTGTGCAGAAAGCTCCTTTGTCTTTCCCTGTTTACAGATCATGGATCAAATGAGAAAATGAGTAGCTGGTGACACTTAAGGTTATTTAGCTGATATTGCCAGGACAAGCAATAAATGGTACATGGATGGGTAAAAGGCACATTCATAATGTATAATATTGCTGTTGGTATTTGAAGTATTAAGGCCAAATATTTTGCTGACCTGCATTTATTTATATTTTTTTATAAATATATTTATGTATTTATATTTACATTTATATCCCGCCCCATACCCGAGGGTCTCTGGGCGGCTCACAACATTTAAAAACGAACATATTCAAACTGTATCGGACTATACTAAAACTTAATTTGTAAGTTAAATATTCAGTCAGTGAGCCGAAGGATTTCCTTCTGACTCATTAAAAAATGTTGACCTCTTTTAAATGTAGTGAAAAACAAAGACTGAGAAACTTCAGTTAAGCATTCTGTATAGTATAAATGCTTTACGTTTTCAGGCCTTTGCTATTCCCTAGCAAACTAGCATTTCAGCAACTGTTTTCTTACTTTATTGTATATGTTCCTAATGTGTATTTTTTTAGTAATTATGTTAATAAACTTCTAAACTTTCAGAGATTTGGGGGATCAAATGAAGGAAATTCATATTTCCAAAAGCCTAAATACCTAAACTGTTACCTACCTTTTTTTTTAAACAAGATCATTCTTCTGGATGATTTCACCACCAGACTTCTGTCATCATGTGGTAAAATGAAAGACCTGTTGGCTGAAGGAATCACAAGTAAGTCTCTTTTAAAACAAATTTTTATAATTCTAGTTTAGGGGAAAGCTAGTTTTATCTGCAAGGAACAGTTTAAAATTTCTGAAAAGTTTGCATTAAATAAAAACCTCTTGCAAGGTGTCTGGGGCAATCAGGTTCCAAACTGTTGTTAAAGGATGTTCATTTGCTAGATTGCAAGCCTTGAGGTTTTTTGGCTGGAAGCAGACAGTTTCTTGGCTCAAATAATAAAGGGCTTCCTGTTCCAAGCACTCTTCTCTAGTATCCACCTCTGTTGCTATGCAACAGAATACTTGCATCCTTTTTGACCCTGGCTGTTGTTTCTGACTGTGTCTGGCCTGATAACTGAAGATGGACTCTTTCTAAAACACTTTTGGGCTTCTACATAATCTTGGCATCCTTACCTTCTACCCCAGATCTTGTTTTATTTTGCTTTTGCCCTTCTTTCTTGAGATACTTGCCCTACCAAGAGATGATGCACTAGGCATTCTTTGGCCCTGAACACCAAAATACATGATTGAATACATGCAGTTCAGAAGCCAACGAAAGTAATTTGCTGGAAACAAGATTCGCTTCTGTTAGTGTAATTTATCAGTAGAACTTAATTAATGACTAACCTTTTGTATTGGTTCAGTGGAGGCTAGAATGCAATTGCATCATTTCTGCATGGCATTTGTGTTCTACCTTATGTTCCAGAGAAGAGCCCAAGGCAATGAACATGTGGGTAATGAATGGAGAAAAAGAAGTAACAAATGTAAATCAAAAGCAGTTTCAAGGAGATTCTGCCTCTTTTGCACCCACAGCGAAGATTAAAAAGGCCATAACTCACATATAAAAGGTCTAAGCTTTACCTATTTCAAAATACCAATGATCAGGTGATAGGAAAGACCTAAGACCTGTTGTCTCTTAGGGGTGATGTATAGAGATCTCTGAAAAAGCACTGCAGTACTAGTGGTTGTGGAATTAGGTGTAGAATGTTTGCTTTATTTTCAGACTGCCCTTTATCTGGATCCAGGGGCAATTTACAAAAAGTAAAGCTGATGTAAAGGTAAAAATAGTGATTAAAAAAAGAAGGAAGGGTAGTTGAAAAAGTAAATCTACAGTAAATAAAAAGTTTTAAAACAGAACAAAGAAATAGAAAGAAATTAGCTGCATCTTTGTATGCAGATGGTTCTCAATCTCTTCTCCAGGACAAGGCAATGGGAAACCAATTCTTGTATGATTATTATGAAAATTGCCTGGATTCATCCATTCAGTCAACAGTGGAACCCCTTAGGCACCATCTCTCCAGCCATTCTTGCAGCCAGCCAGTGCCATATGACACACCTTTTGATCTCCTTGACAAGGGCAAGGGAGAAACTCTGAAACTTTCAAGCCCTGCTCTTTCCATTGTTTTGTGGGATAGAAGGATGCCTTTGCCTTTATATCAATTTATAACAACAACAATAATAAAAAAAACTATCTTTTAGAATTCACTTGGTTGGTAAAACCTCTTGCTTCCATTGATGTATTCATCAGTTCTCCAAAATTCTTCCTTCTCTCTTGGCACCATTATTTCCATATCCTTGCTTGTTGCTTTCCATCTTGAGCACTATAGTGTCATGCCGAATGTACCGGCTCCTAATGTGTCATCTTAGTTCTGCTGTTGGGCACAATGCTTCAGTTCCTCAAGTGTTATTGATGTTGTGATTCTTTTTGGGCTTTGCTGAAACTGTTCTCCCAGACCTGCCGCTGTTACTTGTTTTAGGTGTAGCTCTGTTTTGTTTCTCCTGCTTTCAAAGCGAATACGGTCTGGAGCTTCTATGTCAGAGTGTGCATGAGCATGACCACATGGAATGCTTCCATGGAGATACCCATTCCATTCCCCAGCACCTTCTTGTGTGGCCACTGAGCCTTGGCATGATCTTATTTGACTTGACGGTGCAATAGAAGAGAGATGTCTGAACGGTTAAATGTGCCCATCACATGCTAACATGCCAACAAAAACATTTCTGTCAAAGCACTTTTTTCTTTTAGTTAGTTATCAGAAGTCTGCTATTCATTTTTAGTACTTTGAAAGTACGCTTCGGAGTCTTTTCATAATTAATATTTTATTTTGTAGTTGTGGAGAATGTTTATAAAAATCGTGAGCCTGTCCCTCACATGAAGGCAATTTATCTCATCACACCAACAGCAAAGGTCAGTTCTCATAATGAAAGTGCTGTCATTTTTCAGCCTATTTTGTAAGATCCAGCAAACAGCCATACTGATTATGGAATTAAAATTTATTGTTTCAATTTTTCAGTCTGTAGAAGGGCTTATAAATGATTTCGTGAGCAAATCGTCTAGCAAGTACAAAGCAGCGTATGTCTACTTCACTGACTGTAAGTATCAACCGACTGTCACATGTTAAATTGATTTATTGACTAGTGGCCATTTGTGCAGTGGGCTAATGATGCTTGAACATACTGCTTGAATTTTTTATTTTTAAGTTTTAGTCTTTCTATTTTGTGTATGTTTAAGATTTGAATTTATGAGGGGCAAAGAGGAAGAACAGATAGGCAGGTAGCTAAAATTTCATCAATGAAAAGAAGAAGAGTTGGCTTTTCTACCCTGCTTTTCTCTTAAATGTAAGGGCTGACAAAGCTTTCCATTCTTCTCCCCACAACAGGACACCCTGTGAGGTAGGTGGGGCTGTGAGAGCTCAGAAGAGAGCTGTGACTAGTCCAAGGTCACCCAGCTGGCTACATGGGGGAGGGGAGAATCGAACCCAGTATTTCCAGATAAGAGTCCGGCTCCCTAACCACTAGACCAAACTGGCACTAGCACTCATCCAAATATACAGTATTTGTGTGTGTCATGCCAATTTATAAGTAACTACATCAAATACTTTAGTCTGAAGGCTGGATGCTACGTTTGTGTCCAGAAGGTTTCCTATTCTAGGTAATAATATGGCTAAATTCAGGTACAACTCTATGAGAAGGAGCTTAGCTTCCCTGTTGTCTCTTCGTCTGTTTATAGCAGCATGGAAGATACTGGAAATGCCAGCATTGCTTTAGATCAACCAGTTTTTCTTGTTTGAAAACTAAATTGTGGTTAATCATAACTCTGTCTAGGAGAGTGGTTCTCAACCTGTGGGTCGCGACCCCATTCGGGGTCGATTAGAGTTTTGGGCGGGGTCGCGGAATCTCCCGCAGGCCCCGCCGCGGCCCTCCCTGCCACCACCGCCGCCTCCCCAGCCTCTCCCCAGCACGGTTTCGCCTTGCCGTCCCTTACGCGGCCGCGTGTGAGGAGACACAGATTCCTGTCACCGCCCCCTCCCCCTGCCCATTCCATCCTCGCACGCGTGCACGCTTCCCTCACAGCGGCTCCTGCCGGTGCTGAGTGGAAACGGCGTCGGCGAAGGTAGCGACAAGCGTGGGAAGTCCGGTCGGCCGGCTGGCCGCCCGGCTGCCCGGCCGCTGTTGTCTCTCTTCCTTTGCCAACGGTTCCTTGCTTGCAGCAGGTGAGGGAAGGAGACCGCGGGCGGGTGACCCAGCGGGGCCCGGAGGCATCTCTTCAGCCCTCTCTTCAGCATCTCTTCAGTGTCTGTGGCTAGGTGGGGGCCCTCTTGCATACATACAGAAGCACACAGCTTGCTAATCTGAACTGATCCAGGAAGATTTGATGAGAAAGGATTTATCCATGCCAGAAGCTGGCCACTATTAGTATAAACCATGGTTCGGAATGGAAGCTGTGGAAGCAATCAGCTTATTACCAGAAACCATTGTCTGTGCTATTTTGTTGTGTTTTGTATGACCCTGAAAACTATAGTTAATCAGAAGTGTCAGCTTTTCTGTCTGAGAGAGTGTAGGCTTGTTCACGGGATAACCAATGATTTGTGTGGTATTCAAGCTGAGGATGTATGCACATAGAAAGGGCATGTGTACAGTATTAAGTTGTTGAAAGGACAGAAGTATGCACAAAAAGCAAGTACAAAATATAATAACTGATATTTCTTTCCCTTTTAGTTTGTGACGACAAACTTTTTAATAAAATGAAGTCATCTTGTTCAAAGGCTATAAGGCGGTGCAAAGAAATAAATATAAATTTCATCCCTTATGAATCACAGGTAAATATATTGTAAAGTATTGTGACCAAACCTGAGACCTTTGGGTAAATGGTAGGATATATAATTTAATAGCTTTTTCTTGAATTTTTCTAAACCTAAAATTCTGGAGGACATAGTATATGTTTTCTATTCTTGTGTTAGTTGTCCTATGGATATGGAAATGACCAAATATGGCAAAATAGTACCTACTGGTTGCTTTGGTGTGTCCTAGATGCACATCATTTTATTGCGAGTGTTCTTAAAAATCAGAAACCTACAAATTGGAATAAAATGCTCATATATAAGCAAAAGGTATTTCCTGCTTATTAAAGTACTAAGCTTTAAAATTTGCTAATTCTGAGATATAGTTTTTTTCCTCTAAAATGCAATTCAGTGTATTTTTTATCAGTTCTGCTCAAAATTTGATAATTGTAAACAGTTTGCCTATTATTTGTGGCTTTATAGATCTATTTAGACCATACTGTTGCAAATTAGCAGCTATGGGTTTGTAGCTTGGTAGTTCATCATAGATATGCAGAATTCAGATCTCCATGCTGTTATTCTTTGGCAGAAAGTGTAACCCATGGTGAGATCGCTGAAGAAAATTCTTATGTTATACAACTCTTTGTCGTGTTGAATTTTGTTTGTGATTGATTCAGCCGTATTAAGGCCAGAAAAACAACGGCTGAACTTGAAGTTACCAGTTGCTGGTGAGTGCGACTGAGGAATACTGGGGGCGGAGCATCGATCAGTGAGTTTATATCAGGAGGGGTTCCCTCCATCGGTCATTCGGGAAATGGCAGGCTAGAAAATCCCACTAGTTAGGATACTGCCATCCACAGAGAACAAAGAAGGCAGGATAGATTAAGGCATTTAGGAAGTTGTTCTTAGGCTGTGTTAGCCTAAATATTTCTGTATGCACTTGAATATTAACTTCTCAGATTTCTGCTTATCCTATTCTTAATACTTGTTTTCCTTGTGTTGAAACTGATTTTTGATCTAGGTATTTACACTTGATGTTCCAAATGCATTCTATCGCTGTTATAGTCCTCATGTAGAGAAGGCAAATGACAACGTGATGGATCAAATTGCTGAGCAGATAGTTACATTATGTGCTACTCTAGAGGAAAACCCAGGTGTAAGATACAGAAGGTATGGCATACCTCAACTACATTTGGGGTATTCTGTTGGCTTGGGAGGAATTCAGGTCCATTTGATATGTCAAAGACAAAGATCTCTAATGACATGCAAACCATTTTTTGTATTGTAAGACTTTGTAAATAAATTCAAGATGGCCAAAGAGAAGTAAGTAAGATCAGAATGAATTCTACATCAAGGATCTGTGTTCAGAATCTTTCTACTGTTTACCCAGATTAGCTTCACACCCTGTTAACAGGACTTTTGAAGTTGCCCTAGTTTAATACTGTTGATTAACTCTTTTTCAAATTTTCATTTTTGGGGAAGGGAGAAATATAAAAATCTTCTCAGAAATGGGTTCCAGTTTATGGAATAGTCTCTCTTTTGAGGTGCATCAGGCACCATCGTATGTACAGGAGAGCTCTGAAGGTGCAACTTTTTGCTCTGGCCTTTTGCTAAAGAAGGAACAGCTTTTCCTCCCACTTTCAGGCACTGTTACTGTTTCAGAATGTTAATTTAATATTTAGTTTTTGATGGAACCCACCCTGAGACCTTCAGGTATAGGACAGGATAAAAATCTGTCTGTCCGTCCGTCCGTCCATCCGTCCGTCCGTCCGTCCATCCATCCTATCTGTCAACTGCTGGTTGGCTCTTGAGGTTCTGAGTGTATCCCCATAAATCTCCACAAGTGACAGAATTACATGGAGTCCCTCCCCAGAATATCTTAACTGGAATATGGAGTTGTCATGAGAATAAGCCACTGACAAGGCCCTTCCCTGTGGCGATGGACTTTGTTGGGGACAGACCAGTTGATTGAATGCTGTATATAATTTCTTATGACTTTGAACCCAGAAATTTGTCTATACTGTACTGCAAAAAAAGTGTCTTCTGAAGACTTGTGTAGGTTCTTGCAGGAGAGAAAAGTCATTTCAGCGATGGCTGAAGTAGGCCTAACTCACGAGTTCCTTTCTTTCAAGGCAGTTTATTCAGAATAAAAAGATGCCGAGAAAAACTGTAATTCAGTATTAAAGCATAATGCTTATTGTAGAAGATTCTGGTTCCTAGATTAACTAATAGTTTAACTTGTTATAATATTCACGTGTGCAGAATATTCCATGTCTGACAGTGTTAGAGTTTTCACAAAGGAAATGCACATTTCAGTTGTTACTAAGGTCCTCATAAATTCAATGTAACTATCTCCATGGTTTTTATTTTACAGCAAGTCTGTAGAAAATGCTGGTAAACTTGCACAGCTTGTTGAGAAAAAGCTTGAAAACTACTATAAAATGGATGAACGAGGCCAAGTCAAGGTAAACATTTCTCTTGGGAGTGTGGAGTGAGGGTTCAGGAAAAAAGCACTATATCTCTGTTCTCTTGGGAACGTTGGCCGGAGGATAGAATCCTACCATTGTATAGCTCTTGCCAAGAAAAGAACACCGGTACTTACCGTAGGGTGGTGTTCTAGAGGACGCTCCCAGCCGAGGTCTCAGGCAATAAAAGTCTAACATGCCTCCTGCCTGCCTTATTTCAGAAAGGGAGACTCAGGGAACAGACGGCCGGGCTGGTCTGTGTTGGAACCGGCTGGAATGGCGAGGGCAGCCGATGAAGACTCTGCCACGAGCAAAGAAGGGGCGGGTCGTTATTTTGATCCTGGGCCAGAGATTGAGCTGAAGACATACCCACCTGTCTAGGCATTCCCTCTCAGTTCCGTCCTCGGAGAACTAGTTATTTTACAACACTTTTGGGAGGTCATATTATTGTGCAGCATTTTTAATTTTATAGTCTTGCCCTAGTCGTATGTAAAAATGGCTGCTAACTATGCTAGGGAAACTGTATAATGAAGAGCCCGAGTCGTAGTCCATTCTGTACTTCATATGGTTGAAAACATGATGTTTTCTGAATTTTAGGGGAAAACACACTCACAACTTTTAATAATTGATCGTGGCTTTGACCCTGTATCTACTGTGCTTCATGAACTCACGTTTCAAGCAATGGCTTATGATCTGCTACCAATTGAAAATGACACTTACAAGCAAGTATAGTTTTATCTAAACTTATACTCTTTCCAAGTTGGTAGTAATTTGAGTATGAATAAGTTTGCATTCTTTTCTTAAATTACCTTGGTGTTACCCTTTACCTGAATTGGAAAATTCTCTAGAAGGAGTGCTAAAGGCTGCTCTCCCCTGTTTAAAATAAGAGGAGTGGTTATACAAGTTAACATCTGTTTAATTGACCTAAAGCAATTATTATATAAAACCCTAAATCAGTAGCTTTGAACAGTCAATAAACTTCAGTTCTGCATCTGAATAAGAGAAATCACAGCAACTATTAAGTGTTAGAAACTTTTAGTAAGGCTTCTAGCCTGAACATATTTGCTAATATGTAAATATGTTTACTCAGCAAGCCTTGGTAAACACTAATAAACTTGCATAGATTTCTGCTGTAGAACTTTTCTGTAACTGAAGTAGATTCCAAAATCTGAAAGTGCTTTCAGGGCAAACAGTGTGTTGAGTATGTATATGATACAGACTCGGATGCCTGTTCTTTGACTTCTGGACATCACACCCAGAGTTGCAAATGTAATCTTTATACCAGTTTCAAACACATACACTTGAACTGTAAATGGTGATAAAATAAATGGGTATATCTTTCTGGTACTCTCAGGAGTTTTAAAGGCATCTGTTACATGAAGCAGTGTAGAAGGAGAATTAAACAGCAGTAAGGTATGAATCAGAATAACAGTTGATCAGATACTTCTTGGTATGGATACTTGCATATAGCTTTCCGTAATATAGCCTTAAATTAACTTTCCATTTTTCCCCTCTTGTATCTCTTCTGCCTTCTGGTTGACTCAGTTTATGTGAGTTTCTATACTCTACATGTAAACAGTGTTTTGTGACTTAGCAGTAGTATGCTTTGTAGAAATCCTTCATTCATTTAGGAACCTGCTTAACAGTAAGAAGTATGTATTGCTAAGCATGTTATAGATGTATATGTGCATTAAATATGTACAGTAACAAAATCTATTTTGTGATTGCGTGTGAAATCAGTATTTAGATTACTACTTCCATGTATTAAAATGAGAGAGTCTTTTCTGTGCACAGAAATATGAATGTTATTTATCCTGAGAAACCTTGAAGTAATAATCTAATTAAATTGGCAGTTGTTTTTGGAGATCCCAGTTCAGTTCTAAACTTCATTTACATGGGGGGGGGGCACACATACTTTTACATTGGTGAAATGGATTTACAAAGAATTGAAAAATTAACAGATAATCAATCTTGAAGGATGAGAAATCTTTTTTTACCCTTAATTGCTGCGGCTAAACCAGGCAAATTCTGTTGATCCTTTGTTAATCCAAAATGTTCCATTTAGAGGCACATACACTTAATTCTGTGGAGAAAATACTAAATGGCCAGGTAGAAGCTAACGTACTCTGAAAGAGGTGACAAGATGTGTAGGATGCAATAAAAATTGTTTGCCCCAGGCTTCCAAGTGGTGGTCTCCTGTTGAGATAATTGCCACGTGAAGCCACCTAGCCCTAAAACAGTGGTTCTCAACTTTCCTAATGCCATGACCCCTTAATGCAGTTCCTCATGTTGTGGAGACCCCCAGCCATGGGGGACGGGCAGCTGGGAGTGGGGGAGGGAAGGGCAGCGGGAGACTCACCGTGACCCCTCTGAAAGGGTAGTTCGACCTCCAAAGGGGTTGTGACTCACAGGTTGAGACCACTGCCCTAAAAGAAATGAACAGTCTTTTGACTCGACATCCCTTCCCTGTGCAGGCACTGCCACTGTTTTAGCCAACCTGTTTCATCCATTTTTATGATTATTTTATTGTGACCTACCCTGAGACCTTCAGGTATAGGGTGGGATAGAAATATAAATAAATAAATTTGATTTTAAGCTTCCAATCAAACCAACAGGCCCCTGATCTCTTAATAAGCCCAATTCTGCAAAATATTGAGAATAGATATTTTGCAGATAAGTTTTAAAACACAGCGAGAAAACTGTGCTTTCAGAAAAAAATTACATTAATCTCTATAGTGGGGTAGATTTATACCCAGGGTTCCTTCCCCCAGAGGCCAAACCATATATCCTAAAAAGCTGATTTTTGCAGCATTTGCTGTAAGGGAAGTGTTTGCGGTAGGAATATACCCCCCAAATGTAAATGAAGGTTAAATATGGTGTTATAACCAATAGTAACTAACCTTTTTGCACAATGCTGAACTCTTCCCATAGGATGTCAGACTGAGTGCCCTTTAGAGCATGTGTTGGATTCAGTGTTTTTTTTTATTCCCTCTCTCTGTTGTTACATAAAAAGTGTGCAGTTTTGAATAAAGCAAAGATGACATTGCCTTCAGTCTTTTTGAAATTCCATAATTTTAAATGGTGTCTTTAAATTAGAAATCCACAGAACTTTTTCAACTGACCAGCTCTGGCCCTTAGACCCATAGAAAGGAAAAGCTGTCTTTTTGCATTTCTGGTTTGAGGAGAGCAGCCTGGGGGAGAAAACTTTTGGTAGAGGGGGATTTCCATCATATTATCTCTCAAAGGCTGCATACAAATGTCACTTCTTTATTCCTCTGTATTTGGATATTCTGGAATAAAGCATGGATATTCTGGAATAACCATGCTTTATTCTGGAATATCCAAATAAATAGTGGAATAAGTAAATTATGTCTGGATGCAACCAGACTTCTCAGTATGCCTGAAGGAGCTTAGTGACTGCTTCTTCAGGGGAATGTTTTCCTATCAAGTTGAGAGACCAGTTTTTCTTTTGAAATCAACTATTTTAGTATGTGGGCACCGAAATAAGACATACTGAAATGCTTCCCCAATCCCATGCATTGTGATAAACCGCTAAATATTTACCGTATGAACTAGACTTATTTGATTGCTACTCTTCTGTGTAAGAGAATAGTACTCTGCAAGTCTTGCAGTATATATGACAACTAATCTGTTTTCTTTTTTTATATATGTTTAGATATAAGACAGAGAGTGCCAATGGAAAGGAAAGGGAAGCAATTCTAGAGGAAGATGATGATCTCTGGGTTAAAATCCGACATAAGCATATTGCGGATGTGTTGGAGTAAGTCACCTTAATATCTTTTTATCATTAACATTAAGTAGCAGTAGCTGCTTTTAACAGTGTAGAGAGGCAGAGTAAAGAGGTATAGTTAAGACGAAAGTGCATGTCAGAGTAATAGAAAACTTAAGTATATTCACCTTTGCTGAGCTCAACACATAAGTCTGTGTGCATGCACCAAGTACTTGATATGTAATTATATATTTATTATACTAAAGTTTATTTATTTATTTATTTATTTATTTATTTATTTACTTACACACACATTTATTTATTTATTTATTTATTTACTTACTTACACACACACACACACACACACACACACCGGAGGTCTCAGGGCAGGCTACAATATTATAAAAATCTTAGACAGGACCCTGTCGTCAGGGTTTCAATCTAAAGAGACAAGATACAAACGGAAAATGGTGTGGGAAGGGAACTTAATTTCTATGATGTATATACTATGATGTATGTCACTTCCAAAAATGTCAAAACACAGAGAAAAAAATTAGCCCGCAATGTTATGGACAAATAATCTGAGCTACACATTTGTTCATTTATATGGTTCATTTATATGCTGTCCTTCAGCCTTGAAACTCAGAGCAGCTCTTAATGAGTAACCTTAGACAAATTTCTGCCCTTAGGTTTACAATCTAAAAGAGTCATGACATTTGGGGAAATGGAGATTGGGAAGAAAAAAAGGAGATTGATAGTAAGGATTAGATTACAGATAGCTGCTAATGAATCCAGCCACAGTCCTGTACACCACTAGTAGCCATATTATGTTAGGTGCTATACTATCAGCACTTTTTTGACTTGTTGAAGACACTGTGGCTGCATTCACACCTAATATTTAATCCAGCTTCAGTCCACTTTCAGAGCGAGAGAACACATCAGCAAACTGAGAATATATTTTCCTTTGGCATTCTCTAACTCAGAAAATCCACCTTTGGGATAGATAATGTGAAAAGAAA
>MTQE01001134.1:19533940-19545243 GCA_014337955.1 Aspidoscelis marmoratus | reverse complement strand
ATCTTATACGCCGGGTGTCGTCTTCTTATATGGCGAGTATATCCCAAACTGGATATATCCCAACTGGAAAGTTGGGGGTCGTCTTATACGCCGGAATATATGGTAGGTGTTTGAAATCAATGCATTCTGCATGTAAAACAGGAAATCCTGTAGTTATAGGATTAGACTGAGGAGAAATTGTGCAATAGGTTCAGCACTTCAGATCAATTTAAAGTTGGGGTGGTGGTTTTCCATCCTAGCTGGTCTAAAATGCTGTTATTTGTTGGTCTTTAATCCCAGTCATGCCTGCTTAGGACAGTTTGAGGACATTGATACAGTGAATAAAATCTGCAAAAATCAGCTCCTTACCATAAATGGTTTGGCCTCCAGGAGAAACTTCTCATCAAGGATTTTTGTCATTTTCTGATTTTTTTTCTTGTTGAATTCTGGGGCAATTTCACACTTCCCTTCCCTTCCCGTGGATGGGAAAGATGTGCGCGAGACAAAGGTTGACTGGTGCTTGCACTTGGGAGCGCTAGTCAACGACAGCCTAGTCCCCACGTGATCTATCACTTGCCTGAGATCGATCATGTGACGATCCACTCCTGGGTGCTGCCATCTTGAGTGCGGCCTCCTGCATGACTGCATGTGCACCAGCATTGTTACTATGGTGATGGTGATGCTCTGCACAGTGGCAGTCGTGTCAGGGGGTCATGTGAGCTGCCAGTGCGCCTATGGGGCAGTTCAGATGACTTCCTCAGCTGGCTAGAGTGGAGATGGTCACTGGTTGGATGCTTAAGGTAAGCTTTCAGTCAGGACGGGAGGGGTGGGTTGCCTGTGGTGCATCATGTGGTTACAGTTAACATCTGGGCAGGCAGGGGGCACTTTTGGGCTGTGAGCACCTGCTGTAAGTGCAGGTGTACTTGCCCAGATGTTGACTGATTGTAAACTATGGACCAAAGTGCAAATCGGCCCCAATTTTGCAGGGCTGGTCATATTAGACATTATTAGAACGTGATATTGTAAAAAGTTTGTTTCCAATCAACCTGGAAGAAGGTTGGCAAAATCATTCCTTCCTCAAACAAGAATTTATTTTTCCTTCAAGATTCATAGCTGGTTAGCCCTTTGAGAGCAATGTAACTCTTTCACACTTTTGCTAGGAAAAAAATGTACTTCCCTGAAAATTAAGAGTTGTTTGTACTATATAATCTTCTTGATCAGCTTTCAGAAAGTATCGTATACAATGGTACCATATAAAATAATTTAAAAGGTGGAACTCATTCAAAATCCACTGCTGGTTATCAGGGAAACCTGGTGTAAAATATTGCATTTTTAAATGTCTGCAATAGACCAGCTCTATTTCTTACCACCACTATTCTCATTTCCCCACACATTGTCATATATTATGGAATAAATTTATAGAAGTAAGGTTAAGAGTATTAAAATATTTTTTACAACTTAAGACCCCAAGATGCTGAATTGAGTCAAGGGGAATTATTGTCATTATTTTCTTGGTACACCTAATATAAAACTAAGTGCAAGACAAGTATTAAATCCCTTTGAACAGTGTATAGAGTCTTCTAGATACACAACAATGTCCCAGCACTTTATACATTTTTGCTAGAGAGACCAAAAGTCTTGGGTTTAAAAAAAATCTAGGGATCCATGTTTTTTCATAAGGGTTTCCTGTCCAAATACCAGCCAGTAATAATTTTAAAAGCTTAGGTATCCCATCTACTGCCCTAATTGATTGAAAATTCCTCTACTCTTCCAGGATGCGATAGAAAATAAACTGGATTCAAAGGAATGGCCGTACTGTTCCCAGTGCCCTGCACCCTGGAATGGTTCTGGTGCAGTGAGGTAAAGAGATTCATAATATTGAAATAAAACTGTAAACAAATAGTTAAGCACTTAAATGCCTGTTTGCTGATCTCTTGTTTCACTCTTCATCCATTTTCATTTTAAACTCACACCTGAGCACCAAGAATTAGGTTTCCAATTCATCCTGTTTATTGGTTCATTTTAAGAGGGAAAGCATGGAGTCATGAAGGGTAAGAAAGATACAGATTGCGGCTCACACAGAACATCTGCAGGAAAAACAAAAGAGGATTCCTAGAATTCATCATGGGAATTTGCATTTGTTGTGGGATCTAGCGGACTTCATTAATTGTTTCATTGCCAGATACCTAAACACCAAGCTCAGAAAGATGTCCTTTCTTTCTCTTTCTTTCTGCACTGATTTGCAGCTATGAAAACTTGACTTTGTGAGGTTCAGCTCAACAGTTGTTTCTGAAATATTGTTCTGTTTTCTAGTGCTCGTCATAAATCCAAGTCTAGTTACTTAGATGACCGGAAAAGTGGATCAAAGCTCATTGTGTTTGTCATTGGAGGTATTACGTACTCTGAGATGCGTTGTGCGTATGAAGTTTCTCAAGCCTATAAGTCTTGTGAAGTTATTATTGGTAAGTCTGAATTGGGTGGGTGGGGGAGCCAGCAGAACCATTGTTCAGCAACAAATACACATCTCATTTTGCTGTCATTTTTACATAGAGATTAATGTTATTAACCTCTTTTCATTAATTGTGTTTGTTTTGCCAGGTTCTACCCATGTAGTTACTCCTAGAAGGCTACTGGATGATGTGAAAGCGCTTACTGTAATAAAATCAAAGGATACGGTCTACTTTAAGAATGAGTAGGCATTTTAAATATTCAAAAAGTCTAGCACAGTCTAGCCAAAGTTATGTTCTGCTGACTTCCAGAGAGATTTTACATATCTATAGGTGTTTCTCATCGGAACCTGTGAAACTTGTGCTTGGCATGAACTGGATTGTACTTTATGTACATATTTTATATATTTGGGACTTCAACATTTTGAAATCTTGATTTTCCATGGATGGGAGGAAGGGGAAATAGGATGGCAAAAAAGAGTGAAAAGTGTAATAGTTTGTTTTTATATATTAATGTGCTTGGCTAGAGATGGCATTTCTGCTGTAGAACGTTCACAACTGCAGGGTCCCGCACTAGGATTCAGTCAGCCTATTTGTATATATCCTAAATGAATTTTTCATTAATAGTATGTAAACTTTACTTTCTGGGAACACACCTGTTTCCAAAAGTACCATTGCAAAGGGCCGAAAACTTAAAACATTTTGAAGAAGAAATGTAAATATACTTGTATAGCACAATTTCACAACTGCAGTTTGTAAGACTTCACTAACAGCAACTTTCCAAGAGGCACAAAACACAATGCAAAACTTTTTAACTAAGAAAACTTAAGAGAAAACAATGGTGGATGTAATGGGGATTGCACGGATATATCTGTGGTATTTGGGTTGATGTTAATCATGAGAGTTGTAAAAATTTTACCATTAATAAAGGAGTTTGAAGAGTGTTTACTGACCTCCTGTGCTTTTTTACTTCTCTGCCCCCAGAACAAAGAGAATCTAATGATGCTCTAGCTTAAACATATATATAGTATTTCTCATTCCATTAATGAAAAAGGGGAAGGACTTACTATTATTATTGCTTAGGAACATCCTCAGCAGGAAGGATCTCCCAGATGAGGTTCTCAAAACAAAACATGAAGGCAGGAGCACATTAGACAGTTGTATAAGTTCAGGAACAAAGTTAGAAAGGTGTAGCAAAAAGAGTTGCTTTTCAAGGCAGATTCTTTATTTCCTATACAAAGGCACTATCTATATAACCAAAATAGCTATGTTAGCAGAAAGCCAAGAGAAGTGTAGATCTTATTTATTATGCTATCCAGTGTTCTACATGCATGGTTGACTGCATGAGCAACAAAAAAAATAGATGCCGTGATTACCTGGCCCTCAGAACAAGTCCATTTCCTTGAGACCAAGGGCCTTTCTGCACTGAAGGACCCATGATCAGAATCAGTGGGTCTGGAACAGAGCGTGAGATTTGAGGTGGAGCTCTGAGAGCTCAGAGGGTTAGAAGCAAATGTTCTTACCCTCAGAGCCTCTGGGAATGCGTACCACTGAAATGAGTCTCCTCCCCACCCAGTGGCAAACATGCTATCTGCATGCCTCCCAGTACATGTGTTTAATGGTGTCTGCCAGTATTTCCAATCAGAGCCTCCCTGATTCCATATAATGCAGATAGAGCATTTCAGCGAGGTGGCCCACAAGATGACCCTGGAGGCTCCTGATTAGGAACAAGGCCCTGAGTAGAAAAGGTCCAAGGTAGTTGACCTACAACAGCAGACAGAAGAATGTGCAAGCATGGAAAGTAGCAGTGATGGCCTGAAGAAAGCTTTATGAGACCAAGAGGAGGCTTTCTCCTCACTCCGTAAGCTGGGACTGGTGATAACTTGCTAAGCATAATGATACCAATCTGTTTAAAGCAATTGGTATGATCTTAAGACTTATGAAAGCAGGGGAGCAACTTAAATAAGGGTTACTGTACTAACAGATGCATAGATTTGGTAAATATTTGCTAGAGTCATGACAGAGAGGTACAGTGACAATGCTGTGTTGTGACAAGATTGTTGGACTTGAACCTCGTAAACCAAAATTCCAATCTTCACCTCAGCTGTGAAGCTCAAATGGTTCAGGACTCCTACAGCCTATTTTGATGAGGTACAGTAAGGCTCTTGCTGTACTGAGTAGTGATCTAAGAGTTGCTCTAGCACACTGACCTTAAGACAGTTTAACCACATGTTTTCGTGAAGCGAGTAGTGAAAACTGGCTGCCTTGTTTGGCCTTGGGATCAGTGTCAGAGTCTTATCTGGAAGTCACTGGGTATGATGCCGCACTCAGGGTGTCTGTTGTGGGTAGAAGAAAAGACCTACATCTGTCTGGGATGGTCTAGGGAATCCTGCATTTAGCTGCGGGTTGGACTTGATGACCCTAGAGATCCCTTCCAACTCTATGATTCTATGAAAGCCTTATCAGCTGCTTTAAGTCCCCTTAAATGAATGAGAAAAGGAGGCTATAAAAGCCAACTCTTTCTCTTCTTGGCAACCTCATAAAGATGCCTTTGATGCATAATAGAGAGGTGGCCTATGTCAGTTTCCTGGTACTTGATTTCCTGTCTGAGCCAATTAGGGTCCTAAGCGAAAAAAGAATTGGTTGGCCTCTTTCAAGACAGAGTATTTGCCTAATCTAGCTGGACTAACTGAATATTTGTATCGTAAAACTGTTCCTTACAAACATAAATACAGTATTGAATTTTAAGTGAAATAGGCACCGAAAATGTTTTTTCCAACCCACTAATTTATTCCAAAGACTGTTATTAGGAACAGCATTTTAAATGTTATATAGATAATACAGAAATCACCTACTGAAGTCATTTTTGTTCTACTGAAAAAGTATTTTTATTATTGGGACACACAAATAGAGGTTTGCCCATTTGTGAACCAAACTGTGTGGCATATCCAGACTAATTAAAAGCAATTAGATTGACCTACAATAGAAAACTTTGCAACAATGATACCAAAGGGGAGAAAAATCAGGCTGCATCCAGGCGCCGGTTCTATTCTATTCTATTTGGTTAGTTTGGAATAAACTACCCATTTCAGAATACTCATGTTTTATTATGGAATATCCAAATTTAATGGAATAGGTAACCAATGTCTGGATGCAGCCAGATTTTAAACTATATACATGAGCATAATGAACCTGATTACAAAACTTGTCTTTGCCAGGTAATTGTTCCGAGACATCGTGCACTTTTATTCTTTATTCACTGGTTTCTCACATATAATGTGGTTTACATAAGAGACATTCAGACTGGCTGGCTGTTAGGTTAGAGAGGGTCTGAATTTTAGCCTTGGCTAAATCTTCTGAAACAGCCTGCATCATGTGCTCTGTTGTTTTCTTCAAGTTGTTTGCAGCCTGTATGACATGATCCAATGTGGAGCCTAGTGTCTGCAAAAGAAATAAAATGGGCCTAGTCATATTGGCAAGAAAAATGCTCACTTCTGATTGTTTCACGGTATACAAAAACCTCTTCAGTCTGAGATTCTGTAAATTTCTCCATTAATTGTGAAACACTTTATTGAATGAATACCTCAGAATTTATATCCTCAGTGGGCCTTCCTCTGGAATTAATCAATGGCCTCCGTGCAAAAGATTTCCTGCTCCCAAGATACTGTGGTGAAAGGATAATGGTATCATACATCCTTGAGTAGCGGGTTTGGGGAACTTGTAGATTTTGTCTAGAATACAGCAAGAGCAGGTTTAAGCATTATTCATTTTGCGGCCCTCCCTAATTTTTTTTTTTAATTCTTACTGGTAATAAGATACCAGGCATAGCTAATTTCACAGAATGGTTAGCCTGCTTGGGTCTGGCCCAAACCTTATTTTAAAAGTCACAAAGCTTACCTGTCACACAATCTGTCAATAAACTGTTCTGGTTGTTTGTTTTTATAAATCCTTTGGAGGGCAATGCTTTTCTTTTGCAAAGAAGCTAGAATTATGAAAATAGTAACACAACATTTATCATTAAACCAGTACCTTTCTAGTTGCTTGCTCAGTGTTGTTGACACTTCCAAGCATTGGAAATCTGAACTGTAGGTTTACCTGCTTACACTTAAATTTAGGGGAAAAAATGAACATTCTTTGAACTAAGTAATTTTAGACCTTTAATAAACAGTCTGCTGTGTAAGCTTGGGTTTACCACCTAATGGATTTCAGGATTGGACTCTTCTTATCAGTGCCTTGTTTATAAAATTTACAGCTCTGTTTCCGTTAGAACACAATGATTCCAAATCAGACTTAGGCCAAATTTGCACTTAGCTGCTTGGAGTCGTATCTGAAGATCATTCTAAGATCAGGAAAGGTTGGGGCCTGTTCTGTTCCAGCAGTTCAAAAAAATGTGAATGGCTCACCTGGATCACCATTGCAGAGTCTGAACTGACATCTGGAGCAGGTTCAGACTTTACAGGGGGAGGCAGCCCACGTCCCTTCACCTCACAGCACCCAAAAGGTGCAATTCCTAGGGAGTTTCACAGGCTGCTGGAATGCTTGTCTACAGCAGGGGCAGCCTGGGAAAGGCTTGGGCAGCTTGTGGAATGTTGCCGCAGTGTCTGGGAGCGAATGCAGCATTCCAGAGATCAGCATGGAGTGTTCCATAAGGGAAGTATGAAAAGGCTCATGGGCTTGCGTTACTGAGTTGCCTCTTCTTGGCTTAGAGAGCATCTTCAAGATAAGTAGCTCTTAGCCCTGACCTATCATTTTTTATCTGTGTAAGGCACACTTGAAATTATACTGGACTTCCACCCACTATTAGGAAGTACATGTTCCCTTGTACATCTAGGCACTGATTGCAGATCAGCACATACTCATTATAATTTTTTGTGACAGGTGTCATTTTCTAGTCTGTTATTCTTTAGTGGCCTTTTGAAATAGAAAAAAAATACGTTAACGGCAGAAAAGTATACTGCTATATGTTTGTAACATTTAATACAATAATACCACTTAATAGTATAATGCTATAACATGTTCATTCTACCAAACAGAATGAAAAAGATTGCAACTGGAAGTATTATGAATATGCTTTGAATAGTGTGACATTTTCACTCTCTTGTTACTTTGCAGCCAAGACCAAATCCTGATCGTTGGAGTAATGCTTACCAATTTCACACCCTTCACATTCCTTACTTGTTTCTTTGTTGGCCCCAAAATGGGTTTTCCATCCCCTGTGGTTCAAGTCTGTTGAAATGAAAAACAATGAGGCAAAAAGTAAGTCGCAGCACCTTAGCCCAGGATCTGTTTAGGATTCTGATGATAGCCAGGGAAGCTATCAGAAGTGTTGGGCCCTTACTACACCAATTAAATATATTCTTCTAGAGGAAACACAAAATAGAGATGATTTTTAATTTTTGTCAATGTAATGAAATTACATAATTAATGCATTTAGGATATAGTCAATAACAAAAAATGATCCACTATATGTTCATTGAAGAAATATACTTTTCAAGAAAGCAGTAGTAATTAAAAAGCCAGTACAATTCTATAGCCTTGCACCTACTTACGTTGAACAAGCTTAAATGAATGGAAGCATAGCTAAGTGCTATTTATTTAAATCAGAGAAACATAAGCACAATTGATTTGATGTAGGTGATTAAATCATAGCATAAATGTACATAATAAGGTGTTTCTCTTTAATAAACTACATGAGAATATAGTATGGAAAAGCATTTGCTAGTTGGAACATTCTTATGAACAGTAAACATCTTTATACAAATTTGCTTTGTGTTTTACAACTCACTTCCATTGTAATCCTAATTTCAAATCAACCACGAGAGAAAGGTTTGGATAATACAGGTCCCATAACCCTCTTCTCCATTGGAGACCCACAGTAGTTAAGTACAATTTTCCCCTATTTAACATAGCTCTGGACAAGCAGCTCGGACAGGTTGCTTTTTATTCTGTTTAGAGCTGCATTCAGTCACGAATTCTTAAACACGTATTCCTGTATTGTTAAATGTGGTTTTGACGTGACTCGGTTTATCTGTCAGTATGAGGGCCTGGCTGTTGGGCGTGTAAGCTGTTATAGTGCTATGCAAATGCTTGTGTGCAGGTATTGGATTGCCTGAAATTGTTTGGTTATGAACAGGGTAAATTTCTCCTATTTTCATCATCTTTATGAAAACTGGGAAATTGATTTCTACTTTTTGGCAAGTGACTTTTATAAAATATTCTAAATGCCTTATAAAATACCATACAAAAACGATTCTACCTTTATGGTCCTGTTTTGGATGCACTTTCCATGATCCATGACTTTTAATGCTGTGTTCCAGATTTGCTTCATATCTTGAATCTTCTAGAGTGCCACAGAATGAAGAGTCTTCTGTATCACTACCTAATGCGTAACCAATGGGCATGTAATACGTCTTACAGATCTAGTTATGACTCCTACAACTATTTTACTGAAGTAGTTACAACAGTTAACACATCGATCAAAAGAAAAACTGTACTGGCGTACATTTATTGAGCCGTATAATAACTGGCACATATTTATTGAGCCGTATAATCCTACTGGTAATAACCAGCCAAGGCCAACATAGGCAGGAATAGGAGGAAACACCTGGCATTACCATATACCAGTTTGAAGCCCAAGCAACACTGGCAAATTCCCTTTGATCCCAACCCTTTCCATTTCAGATCAAAGGGAAATTTGCCGAGGTTGCTTGGGCTTCAAATGAAGCCTAGGAACTTATCATATACTCTAACTATTACTGTTTGCTGCTAAACTGCAGTAGGGCAGGCAGCATCAGACATGATTACTGTTCAGATTTAAAACACACTAAAGCTGTATATATAAATGGCTGCTTTTGACTACCACTGGTGCCTCCAGACAGCAGTTGGATATAGTGGTAAGAAGCAATAATGTCAGGTAATGTTCCCCATCTTTTGCACGTTTTTGTGATATGCAATCTGGGCAATTCAACTGCCAATGAATTCCCAGATGTCCACATGACCACCACAACACATGCATGGTCAGCTGTTCCAGCCTTCACAGATGCACACTGGATGAATCCCCATTCAAGGGGACTCAAACAGCTGACAAAGCTTCCTATTCTCCTCCCCACAAGAGACACCCTGCGGGGTAGGTGGGGCTGAGAGAGCTCAGAAGAGAGCTGTGACTTGCCCAAGGTCACCCAGCTGGCTTCATGGAGGAGTACAGAATCAAACCCAGTATCCCCATATAAGAGTCCATCTCCCTAACCACTAGACCAAACTGGTGATCCTTCGTGTTATCATCCCATCTCTAATTCACTTTTTCAAGACTTAAATATTCAGGAAATGGAGAGAGGCAGATTGGCATGTAAGCTGTCCTACCTGTAAACCATCTCTAAGCAATTTCTAAACTTCAGAATCCCTTTTTTCTTTTCACTCTATGTGGACACAGCCTGTCTTGACAAATCCATTTTCTTGACAGCTGAAAATTCTTGGGCCATTTTAAAAAAATGCACGTTTATATTTTGTGCAATGACATAACAACACTAAGGCCATGATCACACCTGGCTCATCTAGGTCGTCCCGTTAAGAAACTGAACTGAAGCCGTCCTAATCTTGTTCACACCCAATCCCTGATAATCAGACTTCAGATCATCCTCAATTTGGGCTGCTGTGCTCACACCTTTTGTGATCTCCCCAAGTCTTCTTTACATGACTCTTTAGTTCTCCACCCCTTTTGATTACATCAACACCACCTGCATTCCAACAGGATAAAGTTCTGTCAATCAATAGAGGCAATGGGATGTTGCAATTTAGCTCCCTCTGTAAAAGCAGTCTCTGGAGAATCTGGCTTGAGGAGGGACAGCCCACCCCCAAGACGATCCCTTAGGAACAAAATCTGAGCAACTCGATGAGAACGCAGCTTGAATTATGGGTGTGATCACAGCCTATGTAACTCCAATTAAAACAGTGCTGGAATTGAATTGTCATATCTTTGAAACACTTAATAGTTGTTACATACTTTTAAACAATGTATTCTCCCTTGATTATATTACTGAAGTACCTGATAAATCCAAATCATCTGCTTTTCCATCTAAGAAGATTGAGAATCTTTCACACTTTGATTTTCCTCTGGTTGTTCTTTTATATTGTATTGTTTTATTTCTGTGAAGAAAAAAGTAAGAAAGGGCATGGTCAGACATCATTAAAAAATACATATATGTTCTGGTCATTCCTGCATCTGTATTATAACACAGACTCAATTCAGACTTGCTCGTTCTCACTACTCATTTTTCCCATGCTCGGCATGGGGACACCATACCTTTCTTTCTCCACCTCTTACCAAGTCCACCTCCCTCTGTGGTCAGTGATTGGACTGCAGTCCCACTATTCAAATCTTGACTTTACAGGGGTGAAAAACTTTACCCTCTGTATTTTCCTGGTGTACATTAGAACATGGATTCCCTTTGCAGCATTACTAGTTGTTCACCATATTTTTCCTTCTCCCCTCCAGTGTCTATCCACTCAAGCACACCTTCAGTTCCACATCTTCCACACAGTAAAGCTTGAAGGCCAGGTCTCAATTTCTTTTCCTTTGTAATTGTAGTTTTGCACAAATGTGCAGCTTCAAAACAGTGTGCAATGGGAGAGAGATCAGAGAAAAGAGAGGAATGTGATGTGTGAAGGGATAATGTATTCGTGACAGTGAAGTTAATAGTCCAAAAATGGACTTCACCTCCCCTCCCTCTGAGACATCCATGGTAGCATATGTCCCACAGATAGCAAAGTTGATGGTGATGCGGGTCACTGTTGGGGTAAGGGAACTGTCCCCCAAACAGGCACACCTGAGGCATACACCAACCAGCATGTCCCCTCATCCCCTAGCTCAGCGGTTCTCAA
>MTQE01001134.1:19506531-19530132 GCA_014337955.1 Aspidoscelis marmoratus | reverse complement strand
GGAGGAAGGGAATCCCCTCTTCTCTCTTTGAACCTGTGCAGGAACCACAATCGTTTTCCTCCCTCCCTTCGCTGATTTGAAAGGGAGAGATCACTTTGTCCTGTCTGTTCTTTTGCTCAGCTGATTCTGTGCAGAGCTGCTGCTTTCCCAGTAACATAGTGAATGGAGGGAGCGTCTGATCTGAAAAGGAGAGGGACTGCCCTGTCTGTTCTTTTGCTCAGCTGATTCTGAGCAGGGCAGGCTTACACGGTTTGGACAAGGGGTGGAGATGAAAAGATCCTGTTTCTCCATGCTGGGGATTTGGGTGGTTTGAATGGGAACTGTAGTATTCTAATTGAGCCTGTGTTATCAGCAAGCAAATGGGAACAGCCAGAATAAGCACTCAGTTCTGAATCTGGATTAAAATAGTCAAGTGGGGCTGCAGCCTTAATCAGTTTGAAATCTGCAAAGATTTTCCAGGTAAACTAAGGTTCATATTCATAGCAGTGGAAAAGCCAGCTTCAAAGTAGTCCTAATATTGATGTGGTTAAGAATGTGACACTAGCTTTAACTCTGGCATCTTTTAGAAGACAATTTATTATTTAACAGTTTTCAATAGGTGTCTGGAGCTCAAAGAACAGATACAACTAAGGTTTCTCTCTCCCCCCGCCCCCCTAAATTACCAAAGGCAGCTAGTGACATACATGGATCCACATGGACTTGATATATTGAGATTATTTGTACTTTTTAGGCAGAAGGTGCTTTCAGGAGGGACCAAAGAGGAAAGAAAACAGAGTAAAAGATGAAGAGACAGTGGAAAATGACTAGCACTAAAGGATCCTCCATGCAACCCAGAAACAGCCATACGGAATCATAATGGGAATATTCAAACATTAAAGGTAATCACCAGATCCTGCATCAAACAGCTAGAACTTACTCATCTGTGTTTCCTTGATCACTACTCCCATCCTGGTTTGTGATAAGCTGTCTCTGTGGTTGTTGCCCTCCAACCTTTTTGACAGGTGAACAGAAGCAAGGCTGCATTACAACATACATGTGCAAAGTACTCTGTTATTTAAACTGTCAAAGAATACATTACTTGAAAAATGGAGCTACTTATAACAAGCTGATGAACCTTACTAAGAGCTGCTCATACTTTAAGATAGTCAGGGGAAACCCTCCTGGTTGTACCACCACTTTCTGTAGTTAATAGAATGGGGACCTGGGATAGGGCCTTCTTGGTGGTAGCTCCTGCTATGGAATAACCTGTGAGGTGTGCCAGGCACCTACACCATATACATTCAGGACATTAGTGACGAATTACCTATTTACCTCAGTCTTCAGCTGAGGAAACAACTTCTCCTCCCCACTTTAAAGACATGTTGTTTTTATTAGTGCAATCCGTCCTGTGACCTTCAGGTATAGGCCAGGATAACAATGGGAATAAAAATAGAGCCAAGTTGTCTTACATGCATAGGCTGTGTGTTTGCCAGTAGTTGTGATTTTTCCAGGAGCTCCTCTACTTTTTTAGATGTATTTTTCTTCTGCAGCTCTAGTTGGCTAAATTGAAAGCAAAATGCAATTTCAATACAAGTACACTGAACACCAAATTACTGGTATTTTTATAAAACAAAACTGCTTATAAATTTACAACCCAACCCCCCCAGCTTCTTAGACTGGCTGAACTGGTCAAACTCACATTCTATGTCCTGTTAATTCTTTTCTCATTTAAGCACTCTTTCAATATGCTGTAGCTTCATTGGGTATTGGTTTATATAGTTTAGACTGAAAGCATTTATACAGGAAAAGCCTTATACTGGATAGTTGGATTTGTACTGTGCACAGATAATAATAAAAATAATATTTTAAAAAGAAACTATATGTAACAGTCACAGTCTAAAAGAACAGTCTCCAGTAAAGCAATTGCCCGGTTTCCCATTCTTAGAGTTCAACTGTCTCCCCCCCACAGAGAAAAAAATTAAAAGGAAGGAGAGATAAATTGCAAGCATTGCTTCATCATCCACAACTTCACTTTCGGTTTGCTAAGTTGCCTGTTAACTAAAGCTTGTTTCTGAAAAACAGGCAACACACTTTCTATATCTGGTTTGATTTTGGGTGGCAAATTCTAACCAAGAAGGGGCAGGGAGAGGCTGTTTCTCTGCCTGCTAAACCATGCTTTGGGGGATTGTCAAAATTCAACCAATGCTTACATAATAATGGGGACACTTACTCATAATGGAAGTGATGGGTAGGTGAAGCAGCCTCATAGGAATTACTTCTATGCTTTTGATATTTGTCATCCAGAAAAAAATCCTCTTTTGAACCAGTCGTGTTTGGAGAAACACTAATATTTGAAATCCCTGGTTTCTGCATGAAACATAGTAGGAAATTCATAAAACACAATATATGACCTACCTAAGAACCTATGGCCATAAAAGTAAAGAGGTGCATTATCTTTTCTCTCTAATAATATATTGAGTAAAAGATTTGTGGCTATAAATTATGATAGACAAGGCATTTTGCCAATTTTCTTCACATCTTCAGTTGACATTTTGGTATAATACATATGTTTTTTCTATCATTTCCAGGAACACAATTTGAAATATCCAGACTCAGGGAAGGTCAAAGGGTCCAATGTACATACTCTGGGAATTCAGAAAAGGAACTGTGCAGCCCAGTCCTCTCTAGTGGAATGCCTAAAACAAAGTCATTCACTGGACATGAGGAAATGAGGAGCGCACGTAAAAAGTTCAATTCCCTCCCAAAATAGTCTATTTGCATGTTCGCACTTTGCAAAATAAAACAGGTTAATAAGATGAAATGGCTTGAGAATGCAAAATAGTTCTAGTTTGAAGCATTTAGTCTAAAAGAAGAATGGTAAGTAGGGATGTGCACAAATATTTGTAACATTCGAAATTTGGCCGAATTCGGACATTCGAACTCGAATGTTACAATATTCATATGTTAACATTCAAACACATACAAATCTTTCCAGACATTTGTATGAACAGTTCAGACATTGGTTAAGCTGGGGAAATGTGTCAGACACGTATCTGTTGATATGAGATATGTATCTATTTGTAACAGATATGTATCAATATCAGATATGTATCTGAATAGATACGTATCAGATACGAACAGATACGTGTATGATATCAAATGTTCATAAAATTCAGATACGTATCGAATGTTCATACGAATATGTATGAGTAGATTCGTATCAAATAGAATTTTATCACATTCAAATGCGATCTATTCGTACGAATAAGGATTTTTGAATATTCGATTCACTTCAAATTGAATGCCAAAAAAACATGGAAAGGCATTATTTTATGAGGACATTTGGAACTGAAAGTGGCCTGTACACTGATTAAATGCCACATCTGACTCCACACTTGGAATACTCATTGGGGTGAAAGCACTAAGAAAATATTGCTACACTTTGAAACTGCGTTGCACTATAAGAACAACTCAGTAAGACTATTTCAAGGATATAATCCCAACATAGAGTACTTTTTTGTAAAACTGGACAATTCAGTCTTAATAATAGTTTAATGTTTTACCTCTGAACAGCTTGAAGGGGATTCACAAATGATGGACGAAGGTGGTTCTACAGACACTGGGGTATGTAGGTTGCATGACTTGTCTATTTTCTCTTTAATATCCTCAAACAGCATTCCCAGCTTAAATATTTCTCCCTCCAATTTTCTAAATACAAATGCAAAATGCAAAATTGTATATAATACAGTACACAAATGTATTTCCAGCATCAGTGGGGTAAAGTATGGGAAGAGAGGCAACTGATAACTCATCCTCGGCCCTCTCTGAAAATTCTCACCGCAATAGAAATGTCAGAAATTGCAACTTTCTGTTAATTTTTTTTTAATGTTTAGCATTTGTTCAACACAATGATTACAAGATAAATAGTGGTTATGACCATCAAATTGTCAGAGTACCAATAACCACCAGAACTTCTAGGTCAAACAATGCCCACAGAAGCAAGTAAACAAATAAATACAGGGATCTGCCCTGTATTTGATTAGTACTGTGCAGGAAATTACATATCAGTGAGATCCAAACATTTTTTTCTCACCCATGACTCCTGCACTTAGGACATTCTCAGTTTTGTGAATGCAGGTTTGTGACGCTTCCTCACTGCTTGAAAGGAAGAAACACATGTATCAATGGGCCTTTTTGCAGAAATCGTATGCTTCCTAGAGTGTTTTCTTGAGCAGATGGAAGAAAGAACAGAACCAGGCCTGTAAACAGCTCCATAAACATGGGAGGGCATCACAAATTTTGGGATGAATGGGGAATATGTCACATTTTTTCTGTTAATGGATTAAATATTTTGAGGAGGGGGGGCAAAAGAAGTTGGCGTGGCCTGGCCCTCCCTGGCCCTGCCTCCAGCTACAGGCCTGAACAGAACCCTTAGAAATGTGGAAGGAAAATTCTTGGGACATTTATATGTGTGCTGAGAGACATGTGAAAAGGAGAATGGCTATTGCTCGGAGGAAGAGCACGTACTTCAAATGCAGAAGATTCTAGATTCAGTTCCTAGTGTCTCCAGGAAGGGTTGAGAGAGCGCCCCACCTGAAAACCTAAAGAGCTGTTTCCAGTCAATGGTGGTAGTACTGATAGAGATGGACCATTCATCTGTTCCAGGATTAGGCAGGTTCCTGTACATCGAAAGTGCACTATGATTCCATCCTTTAGAAGCAACAGTGACCAACAACATTTGCAAGTAGCCAAATAAACCAATCAGCTTTTGACTTTGCAGTTAAAGGAACCTATGGCTGGCATTTATAGTGGAAGCATGCATCATAAACAAGGGACAGTAGTGTATTAGTTTAAAACAATGCCACCTGACCTGTCAGGATCAAAGCCTCCAGTATTTGCTGTTGAAGACTCATAATTCTGATGCAGGTAACCACAGAGCTTCTCTTTTGTGTCTAAGTAATTCCGTTCCAGCTGATCCAGTTGTTCTTTCAAAAGATTTAGGAGCTTCACAAAAATAGTATTACAAAATATGTTACTTGGCTATTTTTACTATAAAAATTTTGTGGCCAAAGCCTTCTGAGGCAATCTCCATGTTGGGAGATACAGTATCTCCAAAATCTACCCACCAGCCACTCCTATTGCAGGCTACTAGCCTGCATAAGACCTCCCCCATCAAGAAAATATTAATATGCCTAGAAAAAAATAAGGCAGAGGCAAAACTGGTGAGAGTGGGGCTCCCCAGTTTGATTCTGATTGGTTTCAGCCTTGGCCTATGGTGCAGGGCCTTCAGCAAATAACAACAGCTTCACACCAGTAACTTTGGGTGCAATCAGACACTGTTAAAGAATCACCTTCTGGGTGACTTTTAGTCTGAACCAACAGACATCAGTTATCAGCATACAACATTTTCAGTCCCGAAGGCTTGGAAAGGTCAACTCATTGATGGCTGGAATTTCTGCCACCAGAGTAATCTCTTTCTTCATGCTGGGTTGGGGAAGGGGATTGTATAAGCAAGAGGTGAGAGTTTTCCACCCTGAGATACAAGTGACATAGCCTCCTCATATTTGTATATTTAAAAATCCAACATTCCATTTATCCAAATCAATGAAAATCCAAATCAAAGACACCATATTCAAATGTAGCTTAACAAAATGATTTACCTGATATTGTTCTTGTACTGGGAATTCATGCTGTGTCACAAACTTGGAAAATATTTCCACCTTTAAGACAATGGAATACATTTCATTTCAGCATAAAAAAAAATGGGTCAGTTTTCCAAGCAGATTTTTTTTTTAAAAAAGTATTTTCTATTACTTTTGTTCTCAACTCTTCTGTCCGTTGCCTTAACATCTGAGAAAGTGTTTGCTTTTCTGTTACTTTTTCCACAAAAGGAAGATTCAGAGGGGGCTGTCTTGCAAGTTCAGCTGAGGGCAATGGTGAGGCCATCCTTCCAGACTGAAATTCTATAAACAGAATGAAGAGAAAGATATGAACTCCATAACTGCTAATGCTATTTGCATCAGCAGCTCACTGAATGCAATGTAAAACATGAGTGGGTAATATTTTGCACCAGTAGAAGGAAGATCTGATAGGAAGCCTTTCTTTGATCTTAGAGTGATTCTGTACTGGCTGGTATACCAGATCATCAAGCTTTCCTTCTGCATGCTGGAGTGGTCTAAGGGAGGCTCCTAGCAGGGCTGCTGGTCTAGTATACTGGCCTAGGGTGTGCACAAATGAGATTTTCGACATTCCATTCGATTTGACTCGAATATTCAAATGTCCAAATTTGTACGGATAGAGAAAAACTAATGTATTCAAATTCAAACTGATTCAAATACATTCGTATCTATTCGTAAGAATATACAATTCATATTTGATGATACAAATATTGACAACATTTGTATGTGTCCCTATGCATCCGTACACATCCCATTTTTATCCTGTATGCATCCTCTTTTCATCCCTTACATATCTGTACAAATGCGTACGGATATGAATAAGATGCGTACGGATATTTATGTAATGCATACATACCTATACGAATAATTTGTACAAATAATTTGAAACAGAATTTGTTTGAATGTTAAAAAAACTAATGATTAGACATTTGATTCGAATCTGAATGTCTGAATTCGAACAAATTCAATCGAATTTCAAATATTTTGAATATTCCTGCACATCTCTAATACCGTCCAGAGCAATACTGTCCTTAATTTAAACTGGTGGTTTGGTAAGAACAGACAAGTGACAGAGAAAGCTCTGAAGAAATGGGGCAACTCGAGCACTTTGAGGTGCCCTTGTTGGCCGGTTACACAAGCTGGGAGACAAGACACGTTCTGTGACTCTCACCAGCTCCTTCTGAAAAAGGCAGGCTTTCAGTTGGAGCCTCACCTTGATTTATTACCCTCATGGAACAGTCTATGAGCCACTAGTGGTATGCTGTTCACTGAAACTGTTTGAACTACCTGAAAGAGATGACTGGGAGGGACCAAGTATGGGTTTCACAGGTACAGTTATGGGTGGAACTGAAGACATTTCCAATGATACTGCAGAACTCTGCATTTTAATGCCGGGATTTAGTCTCTTAGAATTTGAGCAAGGAAGCATCTGTTAAAATACACAAAGAGTAAGAGTTCAGAATCAACAGCCTTAATGAAAGAACTGATTTGCGTCTACATGATACCATCCATTTAGCGTCAGTCAAATTTGTTCAAATTAAATAAGCAGTATAACTACATTTACCACATTTTAAGCATTTATTTATATAATGTAAACAAATAAATACAATTTATATATTACTGTCTATAATTTCAAAGACTTATAAAACAGAACAAAATACAAAAGAGGTGACTTTGCAAGAAAAGTTCCCAAACTGTCTCTGACATATGTAGGCAGCACAGACCCCTGCCTGAAACCGTGAACCACTGCCAGTCATTCTAGGCATAATTGACTACGTGGACCAAAGGGCTGAAGTTATGTCCAGACAGAGATGAAAAGGTAGCTTTCTGTAAATTAAATACAGCGTTTCCTTCCTTGGCTTTCTTTGTTCTCTATGGGAGAACTCTACTTTAAATGTAAGAAAATGTGATGAGGCAGTGTCATGTAGATAGTTCTCAAGGCACTGGATTATACCAAAAACGTGTACACTTAAGCGAGATCAAAGCACAAACAATGTCAAGTCTGGATACAGCCTAATATTTTATAAAGCAACTATTAAAAAAAATTCTAATGTAGCATATAAAGTTCAGAACAAAGGCACATTATAACATACTTAAAAAAAAAAAAGGAAACCAGAGCTCTCTCTCTGGCATCAAATGAAAGAGTAATAATTGTCACATTCATTATTTAATTGCTGCTTCCCCACAAAATTTGATCAAATCAGCCTGCAAACAACAGCAAATCAATAGAACTTGCCTTGTACAAGGAGAAGGTTTCCTAAAATTAGATTCTGATTTCTTATTCTGACTCACCTTTGTATTAAACCTGAGTTGATCAATCTGATTCTGAGCTTCAGCTTGTTTTGTCAGCAACTAATATTCCAATACATAATAAAAAGAAAATAATAATCATACACATCAAAGGTTTCATTGGCTGTTGCCTGTGAGCAATATTTTTCTTACAGATGTATAAGGACTAGGGTGTGGAACAAAAATATTCATTATTCAGAATATCTTCAATAATATTACTTCCCATGATATACTGTATATTACTAGGGAATAGACTAATGATAAGCTACTGCGCATATACTACAATTAGTTTTCTTATGCAGTGCTCTATGATGATATGTTTCTATGAGTTCATGATTTTGTTCAAGTACTCCACTCTGCCCCTTGTATAACATGGTTTTATACAACATGGTTGGTTCTGATTTAAAGTAAGCTGCAACTTCCCTTGCATAACACAGATCTTTACAGTATTGCTTTTACAATCTTGTTAAATTTAGTTACTGTGATTTGACTTCTGAATGTTTCCTTGAGTCTTCCCCTTCATAGAGCTGTTGACAGACTAGTAAATTTGGTGTTCCCTCTGTAGCCCCACTGACTTACTGATAGTTTATATATGACTTCTGCACTACCACTGACTAACACCAGTTGATGGCTATTTCAGCTATGTGGTGCCGTTGATTAATATTTTTAGATTTGACCTGTCTGCTTTCTCAGTCCCCAGTTTTCCATATGTGACAGTTCATGCATAAGAATGTTTGTGGAATACTGTGATCAACCCCAGGAAAGCAACAGGCCCCTGGCGCTTTCGCCGGCTTGTCTTTTCTGCTTTAGGGTAGGGGAGACACCGCATGTAGAGAGGTTATAGCCAGAACATCACAGTAGCTACTGTTATAGGGTTACTGCAGAAGTACTGTGCTGTGGATAATGACTCTGATACTTCCATTATTCAAAGTCTTATAAAAAAAGACCTCCAACTGCAGAAAACATGCTCAAGGGACTTCTAAAACAGCATGAAATGTGATACACAAGGCTGCAGAAAGAAGAAAATCAGCAGAAAATGGGCACCCTCCTTCTGTGGATGGAGCTGAAAAGGTATAAAACTACTCTATTCACAGTCTAATCCATCAGAAGTCTCATTAGGTTTAAGACTTATATCGTATTTAACACATTTAGGTTTGAAATTGTTCAGAAAAGGCCTTCAGTTTGTATCTGGAAATGCACAGAGATCTGTAGTTCGTTAACGTACCATAGTTGCAAACCAATGGAAGATTATGGCTACCTCCAGACAGTACCTAAATATACTGCTATTTATTGATGTTCCAGAGAAAGCTATTCTGGAATAATTGCTTGTTGCCCAGATGGCTGGGCAATAGCTGAGAGCAAGCAAAAAGACTTACCTGTTTGGAAGCTAATCCTGCAATAGTGTAATGCATGAAATACCCAGAAGTGTGTGATTGCCACCCTGCACACATGTGTATCTGCCATTTCAGGGCTGCTTTGCACATGCACAGCAGCTATTTCTAAGATGGCAGATTGCATGAGCAGATGTCCAGATGAGGTAAGCCCTTTTGCTTTTTAGGCAAAACCCAGGTTGGAAGTTGACTGTCCTTCTATAATGTCATTGCAGGATATCACTCCAATATTCCAGGGCTATGCTGGGATTGCCACAGACATGTGTGGCAATCCCAATATAGTTGTGGAATAATCCTGGGTTTTACAACCTGTCTGGATGAAGCCTACATTTAACTTTGGAATTATATGCAGTCAAGATCATCCTTTATCTACCTCTAGTTGTTGATCAAATTCATGTATTTTCACCTCCTGTTCTTGGTTCTTGATTGCAGCACTTTCTGAAGAATTCATTGATTCTAGAGCATCTTTCACATTTGCTGATTTGTCAAGCAAATCAAGTGAAGGTTTACTTGTTTTAATTATAGTGCTTGAATTTGGAACAACTTTAGAGAAATCAGGAAGTTGATAATGAACATGACATGGTTGACCATATTTGAGATAAGGCGTTGCTTCCAAAAGGTCATTTTGCTCTTTGTATTCTTTTTGTGGGTTCGAGAAATAATTTAAATCTTCATTAATGTCAGATTTTTCCTGAGAAACACACTCTGGATTACCTTCTTTAAAATCTTTCTTGTTACATTTAAGAATAACAATCTCATCTATAGCATCTTGCTTATTTTTTATCATATTCCAGTTTTTATCTACAGATTCATATGCTGTTTCTGTTTCCAAAGTACAGAATTCAAGATTGTTTTCTTCTTCCTCCTGTGGTGAAGAGAGCCTCGCACTTTCTGAATTCTTAACTGTGTTTAGGATTATTTCATCAAAACTTTCAGTAAACGATACTTCTGGAATAGTCTCAGAATCAATTAACTGGGATAAACCTGATAATCCTTCTTTTGGAAAATGGCGTAAAAGGACATCTGAAATGACTGAGGTGGTCATATAATGATTTCTTTCTGAAGTGCTTGCACGTTCCTTCTCTGCTGTGTTAAATTCCATGCCATTTTCCTTAAGCAATGATGCCAAATGTATTTTTGTCTGAGGCTGTTGTATTTTGCAGTCTGCTGTTTCTTTGGAATGATTGGTCATATGAGAACGTGTCAAGGTAAAAACATCCCGGGAATCTCTTTCTAGACAAGTTAAATCTTCTAAGCTTTGTGAATAATAATTGTGTTGAAGCATATTTCGTAGATCTTCATCATAAGGCAAATCTTCCTGCTCATCATCAGTATTGTCCTCAGGGCATAGCATGTCAAATAATATATTAGTCGGTGTTCATCCAAGCTATTCTTACCTACAATATCTAGTCACTGTTTTGATCTTATTCCACGTGACTTTCACTGAGGACCAGCTTTCACATTCTGTAAGATTTAAGAGAACATCCACAGTTTAATACATCTGAAGTTAGGCAGGAACTCAGTCCAAATTAAAGCTTTTTTCTCTTTCCCAAATGATCAGTGCTCAATTTATGAACTCATCACAACATATGAAACTAAAATCTATAGGGTTCCTTAAATATCTAAGCAAAAATAAAGGAAGCTTATACACAGTGGTGGCCTGTGGGACATAACTACATGGCAGCGAGGAAGTGTAGAATCTCACTGGAAACTTTGCCTTTATCCCCTCCCCCCCCACCCCAAATTTGCTTAATCTTATAATTGAGAGCAATGAAAGGGAAGCTTCAATCAGAGCCCCTCCTCCACTGTCCTATTGCCTCATCTTGTCAATAGCGTCAGATAGTTGCAGCTTAGCTATAAGACTTCAGTTCTAAGGCTCACTAGATGTTACAATATTTCTGACTTGATGGGCATAGAATTGCACTGTAAAGAGCTTAAGTGGGAGAAGTTAATTATACATCTTTCCAAATTCCAGATGTCATGAAAGGGCTTTCAACCTAGGCTGCTAAACATTTAATCTCTTGGATTTAGCATTTTGCTGAAGTCCTACACCACCAACACCTTCACAATGAAACATCACTATATTCAGCTGAGGCCTCCAACTCTCCAGGGCAGTTTTACAGAAGAAACTGAAATGGATACAGGAAAGAGAAGGGGCAAGACATTTCTCTTCTGTGACATTATTTTAATTTAGCATATCTTATGGTCCAAATCAGGCCTTTTCTAAGGGAGTGCTTTTCAATCCTTCCCAATTTTAAATATATTTAATAACAACATGCTTATGTAACTGATAGAACTGTTTTTATTATCTACATTTTGTAAAACGCCTCACGGCTGTATTTTTAGTAGGATACAGTGTATAAATAATTTAAATAAGCAAATAAGTAAGTAAAATTATTGAATTAAAATTTAAAACAATTCTAGAAAAACTTCAAAGAACTTCCACAAATATTCTCTGTTTTACTCAGTATATATAATTTTTATACATCACGAATATACCACTAAGTTCAGACTAATGCCATGGGCTTTAGACAATAAAGGCAAGCTACGTAAGATGATCCACTCTTCGATTTAAATCATCATAAGGACAATTGGTCTTATACTCAAAATACTGTAATGAGTACTTTCTTGAGAGTAAGCACCATCAAATTCAATAGGAGTTACATTTGAGCAAGCAGAAACAAAATTGTGTGGCTGCATTTCCCCAGGTGTTTCTTTGATTTTGTATCTTTCTGCACCCCGTCAGCAAATATTCAAGCTCATTAATTTTGCTTGACTAATGAACTTACTCAACAACGTTGCTAAAACCTGAACTGGTTTTGTCTGTAGGTTACACACCCTGTCACACACCCTCTGGTAACTGGGAGGTAAACCACAGGCAAAACAAAGTTAAATACAAGCTATGGTCTTCTGACAGAGCATTTCCTTTCAATGTACAAACACAACACACATCTCACATGGCTCATCTATGACAAACAGAAAATTGCCATTCATTATTTTTACTTACAGACTTCAGGCGAACCTTTGGCTGATTTCCTAAGCAACCAATACAATTAACAGCATCTGAACCTGAATTCTTACAAGGCCTTTGGTGGTCTAATACTAAACTGTTAAAACTGCACTTGAGATACATAAAGGTTCTGTTTCACATTGACATATTTAATTACAGCAGCTGTAACCCTGTACTATATAGCCAAACTGGTACTGTATCTTTGTAACAGCAACCCTACTCTTTGCTATTTATTATTCAAGTGTCCTCTTGTTATTGTTCAACAGAATCACAAAGGCAATATAAGCAACAAGCCAGTATTTTCCAGTCGCTGGTAGGAATGTCAAACTGAATCTAGCCTCAATTTAATTTTGTTTTGCCCTGAAACGTGTAAGGAGATATTTAGAACGGCCTTGGCTTTCTTAATGTTTAATATAAACATGCTTATTTCACTTACACTGTGAAGACTTAAAAAGTAAATTATTTAAATGGGAAAGTATGAGCAAATTAATTATTTACTGCTATTATGGCCACCATCTGGGACTGCTCCTTAAGATCAGGAGGAAACGTTTATATCCTCAAAAGTTTATGAATGATCCAGCCTGGAAACTTTTAGGAATGAATCTCATGGCAAGAAAAGCAAGTACAAAAAGGCAAGGTAATACTAAGAAAAAACAACAGTGAGAAAGAACTAACAGCAAATGTATCAATTGGAAACGGGACTAGATTCAGTAAAAACTGTAGCATTGTGGTTGCTGAGTATTTTTAGTGTCTCTCTGTAAGGACAGCGTTAAATATTCTAGAAACATAAACATCCTGATGTAAATAATAATTATTTAATCTCTGTAGCGGCATACAGAAACTTACGTTGCAACGTTCTGTATAAAGGCTCAGATGCACTTAGATAGTGTTATATTACATCATGTAATAAAACCCCAAAATAAAAAGTGGGGAGCAGCATCAGTCCTTTTTCCGGAAGCAACAGAGGTGATTCAGTACAGTTTTTGAATGTACCCCTCAATTCAGTATGGATACTTATTTATTTGGATTTTTATACTGCCCTCAAACACAGTCTCATGTAGGTGTACAATGAAAAACAAACATATAAAGGGCAAAATAGAAGGTAAAAGTAGATAATGGTGCTATTCTTTCAGTTTTCCCATTTCCCCATGGATCAGGCACAGAGATCTTTGGATCAGGGCCCACAGTAGCCCATCATCAGTCCTGCAGCTGATGGCCTCCATATTGACCATCTGGAGCATTGCACCAGGCACGTGGAAATTGTACTGTAGCGGAGTTATGCGAAGGTGGCAATCAGTCGCATTTCAATTGGGTTGAACTAATTAAGTTGACATCTGGAAGGTACTTCACCATGACAGAAAGCATTGCACAGCCATTTTGGACAACAGGATGCTTGGTCAGGAGCTGACCTGAGTCTTCCTTAAGCTGCTCATTTGGTTGGCCAGGCATAACCAGCTGATGGCCAGAGCCAGCTGCCAGGTGGAAGTGGTCTCCTCTAGGGCACAGAAACTGCAGATTGGGGCAGGAGATGGGATGCTGACAAATGGTGGGATTTATTCTGCTTCTGGTCTGCTTTTTCCCATGCCATTGCAAGGGGGGGGGAAGCATATGGTGGTGGCAGGGTGCTTTTCTTTGCAGAGCTCCAACAGTTGTGGGAGGAAGCCAGGCATCCATCTCGGCTCCCAGAGGGGATAGGCAGGTCACATTTATGGCTACATCAAGTGATGGCTTATGCTTTACAAGTTTCCCCAGAGACAGATGTCAAAGTGATATATTTCCCGAGTGTACTCTGCAACTTCTCCTGTCACTCCATGGGCTGGACCATCAGGAGAAGGGTGTGGGGCCAACAGTTCTGCCAGTGGTCATGGGGTGGGAAAGGTAAGCAGGGAGAGGCAGTGGTGGACACAAGGCCGGGACAGGCACAAATGGCACCAGGAGGGGGATATGGCGGCCCACTGCAAATGTGACCAGACAGGTTTTCCCTTCTCTCCCCACAGACTGTCTCACCAACCTCAATGTCCTGGAGGAGAGGATCATGTAGAAGACATTGTGCATGCCACAATTAGTCCCATTTCCTACGTCCACCCCAGACTGTTCCTTTCAATCAGTTTCTGTTCCCTCTTGTAACCCCCTTTCTTTTCCATTGGAAATAGTTGTATATTTGTCAAGAGTGTTCCTTGTAAATAGTTTGCTTATTTGTCATGTTATATAAATATCATTCTTTATCGTAATAAGGTGCAATGTGTAGTTTTTTCACTGCACAGTTGGCATTCCAGGATTAGAACTGTCCCATTGCTATATACCTATAAACCTAGTGGTTAGGGAGACAGACTCTTATCTGGGAATACTGGGTTTGATTCCACACTCCTTCACAAATCCAGCTAGGTGACCTTGGACTAGTCATAGCTCTCTTCTAAGCCCTCAAGCTCCACCTATCTCACAGAGTGTTCTGTTATGGGGATAAGAATAGAAAGCTTTGTCAGCCGCTTTGAGTTCCCTTAAATGGGTGGGAAAAAGTGGGATAGAAAACCCAACTCTTCTTCATAAAATCATAGAATCATAGAGTTGGAAGGGACCTCTAGAGTTATTGAGTCCAACCCCCTATTCAATGCAGGATTTCCTAAACCATCCCAGACAGATGTAGGTCCAGCCTGTGCTTGAAGACCTCCAGTGGAGGAGAGCTCACTACCTCTTATGGCAACCTATTCCACTGATTGATCATCTTCTTCTTCCATCTGAGATAGCTTATCTTGTGTATATGCACTGTATAAATGTACTTATTTCTTTGACTTAAAGTAGAATTTTTGTTATTGGTTACAATTTTTATATTTTTTTTACAAAATGTATGGATTATAACTTAAACAACAACCCTCTTTTTATGGTTTTTAGCCTGTATCCCTTTTGGACATCATACTGCACGTATTATATTTTTAACTATGACATCTTTTACAATCTTGTGTTTTTTGCAGAACTGTGGTGCTATTAATACTTTATGTATCTATATAGAAATTTGCAGTTATTATTATTATTACTGCTGCCCTGGCAACATCATATCTGAAGCCAGTTTTAGGTCAAAACACCTTTGGCTCATTTTGTTCTCCTAGAGTGTTTCCGCATTTGTCGCCAAAAAACGGATCAAAGAAGATCCATTTTTCGGCAAGCCGTCCTGTGGAAGATCCGTCCCAAATAGGGATGGATCTGAAGGGCCCTCGCGCATTTGCACACTTGCAGGAAGGCCGGATCCAGCAGGACAGATGGCCTGGGTGCTGTGCAGAATCCACAGCACCCATTCCAAAAGTCAGCCGGATTCCTGCAACGCTGACGCTCCCCCTGGAGCCACAGGACTGGAACATGCAGCTGCCAATCACTGCGTGTTTCTGGCAGCGCGTGGTGCACAGGGGAAAGTGGAAGAAGGCAGACCAGCCTGCTTCTGCCCTCCCCAAGATGGCGGCCGCAGGGACATCCATCTCTTCACCTGTCCATGTGCGGAAGCATCCTGCTTCCACACAAATCAAGGCAAAGGGACAGATTGAAGACCTCATTTTTGAGGTCTACCTGTTTTAGCCGGTTTTCGGTGGCGAGACCTGATTTAGAAACGGATCTCGCATGCCGAAATGTGGAAGCAGACGCCTGGAAGGGTTGCTAAAGAGGTCTCCAGTGCAGAAGGTAAGTACCTAAGGGTTTTAAATGGGTTTTAAATGGGACGTTAAACCTGTTTCTGTAGCCAGTGCAGAAACACCCCTAGCTTCAAGCCTTCATATACAAACTACTTGCTGACTATTGCTATGCATATACAATTCTTGCATTTCTTGGAGTTATTAAGACAGTGGTTTTCTTTTGCTAATGCCATTTTGCTGTAGTTTGGATACTCATAATAACTTTCTTACATATATTGTATGCTCTATTTATGTATATCTACTTTTTATATGAGATATGATTGATTTAGTAAACTTTCATGATTTACATATGTAAGTAAAGACAAATATGGACTTGTTCATGGACTTGTATTCCTGGGATTTTGGGGGGTTTTTTGCATAGCCATTTCTGATATAGACATATACTTCTTTTCAAGATAATTGATTGGTTGAGATAAATATCTTTAGGTTGTTGCTCTTTCTTGCTTATTTATCTATTTTGGTATTTTCTGTATTTTTACCAAGTGTTGAGGGGCAGCCAAGTTGCCAAGTGCATTCTGCTTGCAGGGGCCTGGATATAACTTTCCCCTTCCCGACAAATTGCAGCCAAGCCTTGGGGTTAGTGGTGTCAGCAATGTCCCCTTCCCAGGGTCAAGAAAAGTTAAGTAGACTCATAGGCTCTGCAGGCGTGGCATTCCAAGCGGGCCTAGGGCCCCCTTCCAGCAAGGTTATTTGTGGGGTGACAAATTGCCAAGGGTATTCTAGGTTGTAGGGGCCTGCATGGAACTGTTGCCCCACACAACTGCAGCCAAGTCCCTGAAGGGGTTAGTGGGAACCAGCCATGTCCCCTTCTTGGGGATGAGAAAAGGGAAGGAAACTGGTAGGCCCCATAGGGCTGGTGTTTCCAGCTGTGCTACAACTGCTCTTCATATGCTTTCTTCACAATGTAGTTTTGGACTACAATGAAACAGCATGGAACATTCCTATATCCCAGGGATGACAGATGTTAGCCAGTAACACTGGCTTCTGAGGGCCATTCTGTGCCTGTTCAGAGAAGCAGAGACTTCACACTGCAAGTCTTGATTGTCCCGGCTGGCATGGCCATGAAGGCAGTTGTAAAAATGGAAGTTTCTGAGGAAGTTAGCATGTAGCAACACATCAAAGGGCAAGATGCACAGGATCTGCAAGAGGTGTAAGCAAGGAGAACACCGTTTCACTAGTAGAGCTCTTATTTGGTCCTTTCCAACTGGGCTTGGCATTGTATTATGTAAGAATTATGGTGGCTATACACGTGCCAGAGGTATGCCTGCTTCTCTGAGCAACGTCTTTTTTAAAAAAATCTTGTACACGTGCAACATGCTTTCTAGTGAAGATATCCCATGTGCTGACTGAGCTTCAGGTCTGTTCTCATCATCAGTGGGTTCTGCTTAAATTTAATTGGACATTTTGCCAAAAGTTCAGGGCAAGTAATATCTGTAATTACAGACTACAGTCTCACTCATTATGAAAGCTTTCTAAATTAATGTAAAAGGGAGGGCTGAGTTACAAACTCCATCTCCCAAGAAATCTTCAGAAAGAGCTTGATCCAGCATTTCCAAAATTATATAGACTCTTGTGATCTGTAAGGATAAGGGGTTGCAAGCTCTGTAGTGTACAAACAGAGCCTTTTTGGCCATCTTCAAGGGAAGAAGAAGAGTTGGCTTTTCTACCCCACTTTTCTCGCCCATTTAAAGGGACTCAAAGCAGCTGACAAACTTTCTGTTCTTCTCCCCACAACAAACACCCTATGAGGTAGGTGGGGCTGTGAGAGCTCAGAGGAGAGCTGTGACTAGCCCAAGGTCACCCAGCTCGCTTTGTGGGGGAGGGCAGAATCGAACCTGGTATTCCCAGATAAAAGTCTGGCTCCCTAACCACTAGGCCAAACCGGCAGCATTGTGTTTAGCCCAAATTTACTTTTATTTCTGAAATTAACCAAGAATTGAGATGGTGCTATTCTTGTTAATGGCCATTTTAAACTTTGTATTTGCTATATAGTTTTTGTTGTCTCTCAGGCTGACAAACAACAATTTTAAAGTTATTTTCATAAGGTACATCTTTTACGACCCACAACGGCTGTCACAGTGGCTGTGGTCACACCTAAGGTTTAATCCAGCTTCAGTCCAACTTCAGAACGAGAGAAGAAATCAGCAAAGTGAGCAGTAATTTTCTTTCCACGTTATTCGTCCCAAAGGTGAATTTTCCGAGTTATTTAACACTTAATAGTCACTTTGCTGAAAGTGAACTGAAGCTGGATTGAACATTAAGTTTGAGCACAGCCAGTGTTAAACATCATATAGTGGCTGTAGTGAAACGAATTAAATAACCCATTAAGAGCAAAGCTCTTTGTTCGTGTGAGGAAATATATATAAAAAGATGACAATCATTGAGAGATGAGAGGCTTTAGCCTGTTTCAGTTTCCTCACAGCCTTGCTCCCCCCCCCCCATATCCCGCCTCTTCCGAGCTTGTTCGGGTTCATCCGTTTCGCTCCCATGGTAACCTAACGTGCCCCCAGGTCCCTCCCGCGTCGGGCGACCCCTCCCAACTGGAAGGCGTGGCCACTACCAAGACTCGGATCCCGGCGCCCACTCATTTCCGTTCAAACCCAATCCGGACCCGTGTGAAGGCCCATGTGATGAACAGCCCTAGAGCCCGCCCTTTTTGTCTCTTCTAAAATCTCATTGGCCAATTCCAAAGATGCGGTTGGAGCAGCCGCAGCAGCAGGAGGGGCAAAGAAAGCAAACCGACCGAGTTCAGGGCTATCGGGGCGGGCGGGCGGGCAGGCGGGGGTGGCGCCGCTGAAGTCCCGGAGGAGCGTTGTGCCACGGCGCTTGCGCTGCCTTGAAATCCTTGAGTGGCCGTTTCTTTCCCTCCCTCTCCCCCCCACGCGACCCGTCACTCAGCTGAGAGGGAAAGGTATGATTGGGGGGCTTCGGCGGAGCGATTCTATTGGCTGGGGGAAAGCGGCGCATCCCTCCCTCCGCTTCTGGGGTGGTGGTGGTTGGAGTCCTCGGGTCAGTCCGACAGTCCGTCCGTCCGTCCTCCTGGTGGTGCTGGCTTGGCAGAGGCGGCGCTGACCGCGACGGCGGCCACCGCGAGCTGTCCAGGGTGGCTGGAAGGAGCTGAGGGAAGCGCGGAGGAGTCCGTCTCTTTTGGGGGGGCTTGCCGCCTGGCCTGAGCCCGGTAACGTCGTGTCTCTTCGCGGGCCCTTTGGGGAAAGCAGCCAGTCTAGGTGGGGGGAAAAGAGGGAATGAGAGCGGAGTGGGATACGACTACGGGGAGGGGGAGTGCTCTGAGGCGAGTCCCCCCCCTGTCGGAGCCATTGTGAGGGACACAGAAGTGGGATGGTGGGTCCTGGATTCGTGGGAGACCATCACCTCGCCTGGGACTCCTTGCTGAGGAATCCGAAGAGACCAGCGCGAGAGCTTTCTTCTGTTTATCCCATGCAGCACCATGTCGTCCATAGGTGCCGTGTAGGCGAAGGACACCCATGAGGGCGAAGGACACCCATGGGTGCCAAGTGGAGAAAGACAGACTGCGCCTCCCCAAAGAAAGGGTTTTCTCTGGGGCATCTACCTTCCCAGATGCGCTGTTTCTTTTTGCCTCAGGCTTAGTGTTTCTGGACTTCTCCTTGCCCTGGCGTGGTGGCTGTGGTCACACTTAAGGTTTAATCCGGCTTCTGTCCGCTTTCGGAGTGAGAGTACACATCAGCAAAGAAGAAGAAGAGTTGGCTTTTCTACCCCGCTTTTCTCACCCATTTAATGGGACTCAAAGCAGCTGAGAAAGCTTTTCTATTCTTCTCCCCACGACAGAACAGGGTGTGAAGTAGCGAGAGCTCAGAAGAGAGCTGTGACTGGCCCAAGGTCACCCGGTTGGCTTCACGGAGGAGGGCAGAATTGAACCTGGTGTTCCCAGATAAGACTCCAGCTCCATAACCACTAGACCAAACTGGCTCACAAAAGGACAAGCTTTCTTTCTTTCAGTGCTAAATGACTCGGAAAATTCACCTTTGGGATAGATAATGTGGAAAGAAAATAACTGCTTACATTGCTAATATGTTCTATCAGTCGGAAGGTGGACTGAAGCTGGATGAAACCTTAGCTGTGACCACAGCCAATGTGTTTTCTTTAAAATTCCTGTTCTCCCTTTGTTTTTTCAGTATTTAAAATTACCTGCCTACCTATAGGCATCTGAGCATGAAAAAAATGCTTTGGGAAGATACTAAATACACTTAGATCGGTTGCTTAATGGTTGGTGATTTTTCTTTATTAAAAAAATTGCAAGCCGGGCACTTGTCTTTTGCTTCAGCATTTATTTCAAAGGATTAATTGATTTAGATGTATCTGTACAAAAGGGCTGTTATTTCCAGTAGTTCTCCTTAAAGGCTGTGTTTCTTTTTGAATGTTTGAGTATATTTGAATACTTTAATACTGTATATTCTTATAAAATTGTACTTTTATCTCGCATAGAAACACAACCACAGACAAAACTAAATTGTAATGTTGTCTTTGCTGGAGTTCAGGTTTAGTATTATTTCCACTGAGGCTCAATTGCCTAATTTGGGTTTCATTTGTGGTTTGGGGCTTTTTGGTGCCTCCTTTCCGTAATGTTGATCTCTTGAAAAGCTGCTTTTGGAAAATAAGAGAATCTTCCAGTGTTGTCTCTCCTTCTTATAGTGAAGCTCTGTAGATCCACCACTGTTTAGTTTTATACTTCCTTAGGAAGCAGCCTTTCTTGGGGAAGCTTAAGTGCTTGCTTCTCACTGACCCATCACTGAGCCAGGTGACCACAGCTGCTTAAAAAGGTACTAAAATTAGTTATGCCAGTGTTTTTCTTGGCGAAAGAGTTTCAGCAGGATCACAATTCCTTCCTTTTGCCCAAATAACCACAGGATTGTTAGTTGACTTGCCCAGTTATGCAGTAACTTCAAAACAAAATAAATTGCAAACCGCTTCAAGTATTATTCAAGAAAGTCGAGAAAACTTCCATCCGAAATCAAAAAGTAGGCGACATCAATAAGTCAGGATGTGACCATGGCCATTTATAATCGTTTGCTTAAAAGCAATGTAAAACATGAAAACCAGAAGTGGGCCTGCTATCCCTTAGTAAGGAATTTTATATAGGAAACACCACTAAGAACCCCAGTTCCTAGTGTCTGTTGCTGTAGTCTAGATGGTAGGTCCTCTACTTCTGATGGATTTGGCTGGAGATGGTCTTTCAGATAATTTGAATTAATGAGTCATTAGTCCAAAGGAAAACTTTAATTTGTACTTGCTAACACTGATTTGAATATAAAAGAATGAGTTGTGCATTAAGAAATGTTCTCTGTGATTTCAGCATCAAATTTCTCATGCTCCTAGCACATAATCCTGCCGGTTTTGTGTTGGGTCTGTCCTGCTGTCACTAATACAAAAATACTGAAGAACAATTAAAGTTGAGAGAGAGATGACTTTTCCTTAACTTTATATTGAAAAAAATATTGTTTTTAATAATAAAAGTTTGCAATTGAGTAGCTGAAATCTACTTTGTCTTGCTTGTTTTTAAATGCTATATTTCTATTCTATAACTACAATATTGATACTGCAAAATAATGGTTTGCTTTTATGCTGCCTGTGAATGTATTACTGAGCAACAGTTTAATACAAGATCTTTACATCGTGGTTGTATACCTGTTCTAGACTATTAACAATGCATTTAGAAAAAAATATTCATGAAAAGATCATGAGATAACTTTAAATATGTGACAATGAGGTCTCATGTAACTTTTTGCCCAAGGTGCATAATGACTCTGAGGGTGTGTCCCCATTTAAGATTTAAACAGCTTTGAATTCATTTTCAAAGCTGGAATGCCAGACTAAAGGTCCCAGAATGCAGGTTATCTTTATTTGAATCATAAGGACTCTCACTGTGGAATTTGCAAATAATCCTCGTCATTTGTCAGTGGGAACTCAAGCGTTTTTTTGGAGGTGGGGAAGCATGATTTAGGGGGGCATTGACTTCACTTTCCCCTGAGCCAATGATAAGTCAGGACTTGGCTGTTTGCTAATGAGATATGGCTGCATTCTGAGATTCAGTGCTCTGTCTCCCCTTTCAGCTGTAGAAGAGAAAACCAGGGTGGGAGGAAACCCAGAGCTCAAATTGGCAGCTTCCCTCCTGGGGTTTGCGAAAGTATGTTGGCTCTTAAAAGGCTTCCTACTTTCAGCTTATCAGATCCAACAATAAGCTGTGATTTCCTCCCCTTTCCTCCATCTCTCCATTACGTGCTTGGCTGAAAGTGAGCAGCGTGCAATGTAACCAGATCGGACAATACATTGTAACGAGGTATTAGAGGAAGGTCCCTGGGAGAGTCTGATTATACTTAGGCAGGGATCGGAAATATTTTAAAATGCCTGCCAGCAATTGAGCCTTTGGAGGTTTCTGTCCTGCTGCCCTCTTCTTTCCTTCCATCCAGCCTTTTGCCTCCCTCTCTGCTTCCCCATGGTGATCTGAATCAGGCTTATATAGGGGGTGAGGTTTGGATCCCACCCAGGGTATGATGCCAATGGGAATGAGAAATTTCAGAGCTCACTGCTAATTTAAAAGACTTGGATTAAAACCAGAGTAAATGGTGCAGTGGAAACAAGCTTTCTTTATCCAACTGCCTGAATTGCTGGAAAGCTGTTACTACGTGCTGCTCTGCATATTTTTTAGCGCAAATTTCTGGTTGAATTCACATGATGAAACACTATTGTTAGTGTCTCCCTAGTTCAGATAGACTCTGGGAACGTTAATGAGACTACTGTAACTTGGAATGTATTCGTTGCTCATTTTGCACTAATCAGGTGTTACATGATTGCAGTTAAAACATTTTAAATAAATGGCTGCAAAAGATGGAGGAACAGAGAAACCTTTTGTCATTACTTGTTTAGAGTTGGTGTATGGATGTTCCCGTAGTTAGGTATTGGTGCTTGATTCCTCTGTCTTAAAATTTGGGGTTCCTTTCTGTATTGAATTCGATTGCCAGTTCTGTTCCTAGGAAATTTTTAGAACAGCTTCTCAGTATTATCAGGAAAGTAATCTATCCAAAGAGAAGACTTTCTCAGTGTTTTCTTTATGCTCCTTTTTCTCTTCTACACCTTCCTTCTTAGCTTGTTGAGTTTGTTTTTTAGTGTTCTCAGCCCTTGCCTTGAGCTATTATGGCACTTCAAGGACTTTCTGCAGATGTTGTGCAGTTATTTGTACTGCCGAGTTTCTTAAAGCTGCCAATACCTATTTTTTATTAAAGGATACCAGAGTTTGGAGTATGATTTAAATTTAGTTAAGGCTGTTTTTAAAAAAAATGAATCCAGTTTTCGTTCTTGGATGCCTCTCAAAGTGCCTTAAAAAAGTAAAGAGGTAGTGGAAAGTGAATTACTTCAATCTCAAACTGAAAAAAGAGTGAACATAGAAATTGTATACTGGGTTGGCTCCATAGCATGTTTAGTCCAGCAATCTATACTCACAGCGGCCAAACAGCAGCATAAGAAAATCCACTAGCACAGTGGTTCTCAACCTGGGGGTTGAACTACCCTTTCAGAGGGGTCGCGACAAGTCCCCCACCGCC
>MTQE01001134.1:19481130-19506389 GCA_014337955.1 Aspidoscelis marmoratus | reverse complement strand
ACTCCATTAAGGGGTCGCAGCATTAGGAAGGTTGAGAACCACTGCACTAGCAGGACGCACATTAATTTAGCCAAACCCTTCTTTGGGGGCGGGGGGAGTTACCTGAACTGCTAGCTAACACCACGTGTCATGGCAGCAAATTACAAAGTATACATGCTGTTAAAAAATAAAAAATGCCACCCCCACCTGCCAATTTGTCCAGGATGCAGCTTCATTGATTTCTGGTTCTAGTATTTTGGGGAAGGGAGAACATTTTCAGTCTATCCACCCTTCCCACAGATTGCATAATTTTATCCTACATAGTTTTATACACATGTCCCCTCTCTCTCACTCATCTTCTTTTAAGACTAAAAGGTTCCAAAAGTTGTAATTTATCCTCATAGGGAAGCTTCTCCAGCCACTTGAATGTCTTGAATTGCTACCCTCTGAACCTGCTCCCATTCTTCTTTGTCCTTTTTGAGATGTGGCACCTGATACAGAGCATGGTATTCCATATGTGGTCACACCACTGATTTGTGTAGGGACATTATAATATTAACATTTCTATTTTAATATCTCCTGTAACATGCCATTCACATTTTTTACAGTGGCAATACACTCATTGAACTGGCCACCATTCTTCCTGATCAGTTAGCTCCAGTCCCATTAGTCCCATCACTGTACAGTTGTTCACACTGATCAGCATTTGCCACTTCGATGCCAGGCCCCCAATGTGCACAGATCTCTTCACAGCTCCTTTTTATTTTTATGATTCAACAATTTAGTGACATAGGTACGCTTGATTACTCCATTGGTGATGCCTGCCTCCAAATAATTAATAAATATATTTAAAAGGACCAGTCTCAGCCTTGGAAGAGCTCACTTGTTATATCTCCATCATGAAAAAGTCCATTTTCTCCTATTTTCTGTTCCTTAAGTTAGCCAGTTGCTTTTCCACAATAAAACTTGTTATTCCATGATTGCTAAATTCTCTCATCAAAGACCTCTTAATAAGCTTAGCAAAAGCTTTTTGAAAATTTAAGTAGATAATGTTTGTTGGATGATTCTTATTTCCGTGTTAATATACTAAACCAACATCCATGTAGATGTTGGTTATCTTTGAGCAAAGCCTGTACCTCCATATATTTGGTAATTTTATTTTTAATAGTGGTTTCTGCTCTTGTCACCAGAATGAATGTAAAGATGACATGTCATGCTGATTAATTTGTTCTTGGCCTTGGGGTCGGGTGTTCCTTAATTTTAGGAATACGTTGTAACTGAGCCTTTATTATTGTGGTTTTAAACAACTGCCAGGCTTACTGAAGAGAGTTTACCCTTTTAGGTTTCCTCATCACTAGTATCTCAGTTTTGAGAAGCTCCCTTTTTTGAAATCAAAAGCATCTATGTTGGACTTGCTTTGTGAGATTGTTCAATTTCATTGCATTATGGTCACTCTTCCCAATATCTTCAACTATGTTTAGTCCTCTCACTGAGTTCTGAGTGCCACTTAAGAGTAAGCTGAATATTGTTTCACTCCTTGTTGGTTCTGCAGCCAACACACAATCATTTACCATAGCAAAGAATTTAGCATCTCAGGTGTGATTTGAGTGAACGTTTACACAGTCAGCGTTTGGGTAATTGATTTCTGCAGCACCTCATGTTTTCCATTGGCTGATAATGACATGAAAGTGGCATCTGTCAAGAAAGAACATCCTAACCTTTACTTTGTGATTAGTGCGTATATATGCTTATATAATCAGAAAAGTTTTGGTTTTGATGTTGAAATGATACAATTTTACATAATCATTAGATACTGATAGTCAGATACTTCAGTCGTAGTTTATATGTGGTCTAGATGGACTTAAAGCCTTAAATAGTTTGTTCAGTGTTATCAGTATTCAAAACTCTTTAACATACAGTATTGGCAAAATGAAGATAAATCATTTTACCAAAATGGTATTTAAATATGAAGACATGTCTTTATTTTGCAAAATAGTCAAGATCCATTTGTTCCAAGATTATGAAACATGTTTTGCCACTTTTCTCTGTTACACTTTTTACTTGACAGTTTCTTTTGAACAGCAATCTTCCGACCAGAAAGCTTCCTTAGAAGAATGTGTGCACATGCCATAACATGACATATAAGGAGGAAGATGCAGCCAGGATACTGCGAGCTGTGCTTGATAGCTCAAGATAGGTGTGCTAGATTGTAGGAGTTCTACAAACTGAGTTCAATTGTGCACACTTTACTACTCAGCTAGGTAACATCTTCAGTGGAAAACGTCTCTTCTAACTGATGATGTCTTGTGCAAGTAGTCAGCAAGTAGCCTTTGTCCTTCTTTTTCTTGTGTATTGTTCTTTGTTGAGTTGATGTCTCTAGTAATATCTTGTAGTACTTCTTACAACCTCCCACAACAGAAGGAGGCATCAGATATTCTGTCTTGCCTGTGCCAGTGGAGGCTTCAGAGCAAATTGGGGGGCTCCTTGGGGTCATCTTCCAGTGGTGGCCCTGCCTCCTTCTGGCTCCGAACAGGAGCAGCGGATGGAATAGAGGAGACAGTGCAAGCTGGGGAAACTCCTTCCTCAGCTTTGTTATTTTAAGTATTTGGAAAATGTTTTTGCTATATAAACCATGCTGGGATCTTGGAAGGAAGAGTAGTATAGAAATGTATTTGCTTCCATCCATCTGTCTCTTCTGTGGTCTTCCCCCCTTTTTTTCCTTTACCAAGCCTGTTTTCCCCCCCTCTAAGCCTTCATTTGCTCAGAGGACATGTTTGAAATAAGTTAGTCTCTAGTTCGGTGATGGCCAACCTATGACACACGTGTCACAGGTGACACGCCAAGCCCTTTTGGGTGACACACATGGTCACCCTGGCACCTGGGCGTGTAGTGCTTGCTTGTTCTTGAAGTGTACAAAATACCAACTTTTAATTGAAATTTAGCAAATGAAATTCAGCAAATGAAATTCAGCGACAAAAGTCACTAATGTAAAGAATTATTTGTTTTTGCTTTTAATAAAATACATATATCAAAAATATAACTTTTTTACTAGAGCTACAAATATCACAAAATTATGGATATTTCTAGATGTGACACAGCACTCGAGTTAAGCTAGGTTTTCTTGCGAATTTTGACACACCAAGCTCAAAAGGTTCACCATCACTGCTCTAGTTGATGATTATTGCTTGAAGAGAGCAATCAGGGTTTAATATGATTGAGGTCTGTTGAATTTTTTTCTTTTCACAGATCATGCTATTTTAGTAACAATTCTCAGATACCTTATTTGAAGACATCTGTCTTTTTTCTTGCACACTTTCAGTGCTTAATTTTTATAGCCATCCATTATAATGGGAAAGATAAGAACTTTAACTATTTTTATCTTTATTAAAGAAGTGTTCCTATATGATCATTTCTGGATTTGTGATCGCCTTTTTTCAGTGTTCTCTTTCTTAATTCTCCAGCACACTGTCCATTTTTGTCTCTTTGGGAAATAAGAGAATAAACTGTCCGCCATCTCTGCTTCACTGTCAAATTTAAATTTTTCAATCATACTAAGTAACATTAAATTTGTCTTTTTAATATTTAGTATTTGTTTGTATTTTGTACTTTTTGTCTTCAGTTTCATAAAATCCTGAAGTTGTTTAGACATACAGTTAAAAACAGTCAACATAATACTGTATACATCAACATCAAAAACTATTAAAATGGAATTTCTGGTAATTGGAGTAATAGAGAAGTTTGCATATATTAAAACTGGTTGGTTAGGGTTCTCTTCTGTTATTTCTTCCCTTTTTTGTTTAGGCTTCTTTCTTTATATACTGACAAATATAAAAAATACAAGAATAAAAACCCTAAGAAAAGGTTATCATTTGGATATAATGATCCTGAAATGCAGCAGTGACTGCTTGTAAAATCTGTTTTACAAATAATATATGCTATCGACTTTACTGGGAGAGAAATTGCTTAATCATAGTTTATTTGGGTTAGTGGGATGTAAAATAATTAATTTTGCTTAACCTTTTTATGAGAAATACATAAGAAAATGTATATCCCTAATAAGCAAGGTCTTTCTGAACTGGGCCTTATTCTGGATTATATCCCAGAATAGAGGTCTGCCATAGTCTGCATGCAAATAGCAGGCCTTTGTTCTGCTTTGTTCCATTAAGGCCCAGTGCAGGAAGGGTCTACGCTTACATGCAGCTGTATTTTTAACATTCTAGGAGTTAATTCTATAAAATTTTCTACATGATGTTGATATATTACATTGGAAATACTTCTAGATACATGTTTTAGAAGGTTTCATTGATTTTAGAATTACAGCTTCCAAGTGAGCGTTACTCTTTGTTAATTTGTAACACATTTAACTATCTAGTATTAAAGTGAGGCTTTAAAAATTGAGTATTTTGGAACTTGCCTCTCAGCTTCTGAGAACAGTAATGCACTATAGATGACTGTGCTAGAAGAAAAGAGCTTGATTATAGTAAGCAAATTAGTAGTTTGCTACTTATTGCTACCCAGTGTCGAGATACATGTCTCTAGCACCTTTCTGGTGTTACAGTAATCATTATAATCTATCCAATGATTTTAGTTGCAGAATGGGTTTAATAAAAGATTTCTGCATACAGGAATGCTGTTGTCACACAGCATACTGAAAAAATACAATACATTGAAAGTAGTAATTGTCCAACAACAAAAAACCCCAAACCAAGCCACTATTATACATTGCAAACAGGGTTTATATGCAAGAGAATCTTCTTTGTCATTCACAGCAGCCTTTGCAAACCTTCCACTCTCCAAATGCTTTGGAGTTTTACCAATTCCTGCTCCTGCAGCCATCTGGAGTGTGCCAAATTAATTTCAAATATGAAGGCAAACTATATTAGGCAAGAAATCTCTCTTGACTTTTTGGATAACAAGTGTTGAGTGTCCATAATTTTTCCTAGTGAAGCAATAATGAATTCAGAACAACAGACATACAATCCGCAATGTCTCTGCTCCTATGCAAATGTCCAGCTTATCGTAGCCTCCTTCCACTGGCAGTATAATGTTAAGATCTTAGAAGCAAAGCAGCTTTGCCATTTTTTTTTAAATGAACTAGAGAAAAAAAATAGAAATATGTCCTTTGTGGCTACTTTTTATTTCTGGATCCATCATTTTTTGTATTCAGATTCTTGTTCACTAGTTTAAAATAAGCGTGGAAGCTCTTTTGTAAGTCAGTAATACGGACCATTTCATCTTCAAAAGGGTTTGTGTTTGCAGTGGACTTTTTTTAATTGTGAAAAAAATTACATGCTCTAGATTTGTATCCCATAAGGCCCATATAGGTTTCTTTATGCTCGTACAAAGCTGTGCAGTTGGCATTCATACAGTTTCTAGTAGCTAACGACTGTCGAAGCCTGCTTTCCATCTCAAAATGTCATCTGTTGAAGACCAGCAGGCCACAGAATTTGATACCCTGCCAGACTGTAGCTGAGGGATTTATGCAACCACAGCAAAAAATTTGATTTCGTAGCTTTTTAAAGGAGATATGACCAAGTGTGTCTTTATTCCTTTTGAATTATTCCGAGCCTGTTGTCTTCTTCCCCAACCTTCTTGTTCATAGCTTTCCAGTACAAATTTCCATACTTCTCAGTATCATCTCAGTTGTCCAGAGGTAAACAGGTTCTCCTATTACTGTATGAATGAATATAAGGGTGTTTTTCCACTGTCAAAAAGTACCCATTTTTGCACCCATTTAGGACCCATTTGGGTGCGAGCCGAATGATCCCATTTGGGACCCGATTGTTTCCACTGCCATGGGGGAAATCCGGATCTAATCGGTACATTTTGACCTTTAATCTGGATTTTCTGTAGACCCCATAAATGGAGTCTACAATGGGGTCTTCTGCCAGAAAATCCGGATTAAAGAGAGCCTTTTTCCTCTGAAAACAGGCAATGGGGTCCATAGCTAATGGGTGCTACACCTCCCGTGGAAACACATTGGGTGCTTCCCTTAATCCGGATCTACTAGATCCGGATTAAGGAATGTACCCATTCCTTAGATCTGGATCTTCTTAGATCTGGATCTAAGGGCTGCAGTGGAAAACACCCTTTGACAGATTTTCCATTTCGGTATTGAGGTTGTGTTACCTTCAGGTTTAGCTTCTTCTAGTCTACCACCAAAATGCAGATAATTCACTCATTAATGTGAAAACCAGGGTCAGCAATGAAGCTCAAAGAAACGTGCTTTTCCGCTGTTTGTCAGTACTCTTCTGCCCTCCCTTTTCTGTTCTACCTGCTGATTAGGAGCCATTAGAGTGAGCATTTAAAGTAGGGATGCGCACAGATATTTGAAGCCATTCAAAATTCGACTGAATTCATCTGAATTTTGATTTGAACGAATTTTGAATTTTTGAATCTATTCATTCAAATTATCCAGACATTAGTATGTGTACGGGTTCCTACAAGATGCGTATTTGCACATACGCATCTGTCCCGCATCTGTACACATTAGCATGGATCTGTACGGGACAAAAACGGGTTGTATAGGGGATAACTATGGGGGATGCATACGGATGTGTACGGGATGTGTAATGATGCGTAGAGGCACATACGAATGTCAACATTTCTAAGTGCAAATTTGAATAGAAAATTCAAACAAATAGATTTTAAAGATTCAAATCAAATTGAATTTTCAGATGTTAGATTCGAATCAAACCAAATCCCGAAAATTGCATTGGTGCAAACCCCTAATTTAAAGTTCTCGATTTATTTATCGTGAGGTGGCTGCTTGGAAAAAAATCAAGCACGGAAGTAGAACAACTTTAAGGATCTGTAATGTGAAGTGCTGCAGCTCCTTGCTTGACCTGATATACTGAGAAAGAGATCATAAGGTGCTACAGGTTTTGTTTATGTAGATTTCTAGTTATTTGTGAGAGATCTAACTCCTTTCTGCATTGCTACATGGCATCATAAGCACACATAATACGGTCACACAAAAGTTTCCTGCGCTGTAAAACTTTATTTAAAAGGGTTTGTCTTAGATTCAGAGCTGCTGTTTTTTGTCTGAGTAAATGTGGTAGCTTAGCTTCATTCAAAGAAGATTACTCTAATATTAGCTTTAGCTTTTCTAGGAAGTGTTACTAATGTAGTGACAACCACAGAAAATCCAAAATATAGTACTGCAGAAATTTTCATGGCTGCTACATCAGCACACTGAATGGAAAAATGAACATTTTGAAATTAGAGCTTGCACAATTAAGGCATTAATCACAGTTACAGGTTGCTTTTCAAGGAAACATTAAAAAAATACAATCTCAATATCTTTCTTTAAAATCATACTGAAATGTCTGAATTATTGTGGCATGAACATGTGTAAGATTTAGCAGTATCTAATTTTCTTAAAAGTAAAGCAAATATTAACCAGCTGTCTGCACGGCATTTCCTTTATATCAAATAATTTGAATTGTCTTCCATGATTCACTTGTGGTCCTGGGAAAAAAAAATTGTCCTTTGAGAGAGGCCTGTAATCATCATATTCCACTACTTTATTTTTTAAAATTCCCAATGCTAGCTATTTCTGTGCAGGTGTTTTTTGGATGCCCCCCAATCTGGTCAGCTCTGCTTTTTCTATCAATCTTAGATTGTCATGTTGATAAATAATGAAGCTTGAAACAGTATGTCTTGTGTTATTTTGCAGACATGCAGAGGACAGAGCTAAAGGTGCAGAAGACAGTTATCCAATTTCTGAATGCTTAGTTATGCCTGACAGTTGACTCCATTTGTTGCTATTAAAGAAGGCTGCCTCAACAAGAAGATAAGATCTAATATCTCCAGTTTCTTAATACGTAGTTGGAGATGTAGCTATGATACAGTCGTGGACTCTCTTCTCTGCATCATAGTGATTGTCCTGCATCTAACCTACAAGCCAATTCTTTTTGCTGTCATGCAATTTGATGGAGGAAAATGGTTCATTAGACATGTGTGAAGATCCTTCATTTCATGTTCGTTACAGGTAAGAAATTAGACTGAAGTTTACTGCAGTAAACCAGAAACCTGGCATTTCTTGGTGAGGAATCCCTGAGAATCTGCTGTTTATCAACACCTGCTTTGTGGACAATACAAGCTCAGTTTAATGAGTTATGGTACTAATGCTGAAGATTCTATTGAAGAAAAATGCTATTCAGAGAGAAATGAATTGGTTAACTGGAGATCCCAATGTGTACTGTATAACTGTATAAATATTGTTATAGAGATTTTACAGAATTTTAAAAACAATGTGGGTTGAGTCCATATATTTCTCAAAATATGCAAAACAAGTGGAGTTTTACAACTATATTATTCCTCAGTGATCGATATACATCAGTTGCTTACAGAACTGATGCTAGATCTATAATGGATAGTCTGCTTGGGCATTCTCTGTATTTTTTTCAGGACCTTGATGAAATCTCTTGGATCATTTCAGGGGCTCACAGAGGACTGTGGGTTGGGGACGAGTAATGCCAATAACTGTCATGTTTCCCATTCAGCTAATACATCTTTAGATTTGCACCCCGCCCCCAATGTCTATTGCTTATTTTTTTTAGCATTTTGATAAATTAGTTTATGGCTTAGAACAGGTATAGTACAGCTGCAAAGTTATTTACAGTTATTTACCAAGCTACTAATTCTGTTTCTGTAATTAACTGCAGTTACATGCAGCCTGCTTTTAAGGCCCAGCATTTAGATCCAATGAGATACCTCTAAACAGCTTTGGGAAGCAAAGCTGCTTTGAACATGTTTTCCCGTATGGCGTACTAAAAGTTACTTATATTTTCATGGATTGAAAATATCTGCCAGTATTTATTTGCAGAAATTGTAGGCCTTTGGCTGCCTACATCCTCAAAGGTACTGTTTTGTTTGTAAAAATATTTCTGGTTTCGCTGGTATTCCTAAAATATGTTGCATGCAGTACTGTCATATAGTTCTCCTGCAACTGGATGTACACCTAAAAGTTTAGTTAAAAAGAAACACAAAACTCTCTCACTTCATGCCCCTATTTAGCAAGACATTTCAGAAAAGGGTCACTGTAAACTTGTCAAACTGACTTTGGATAGGAAAACATAAATGTTGATAGGTACCATCATTTCTAAATGTCAGGTTAATTGAATGTGACATTTAACATGAGGTGCCCGGAGAGAACCTCTTCAGAGGGGAGAGGATTAGTTAAGATTACCCAATAGAGTGTTAAATCTTTGCTACATGTGGTGTAGCATACTGTTGTATTCAGTTTTGTTTTTCTACAAGTCATGTTGGGCATATAACATTATGATACAAGATGGCTTTTATTGATTTTTTTTTAAAAAAACCTCTAAATATATTGCGTATGGTATGACTGGTTAGCATTTTGATAGATTTACGGGCAATTTAATACTTGAAATACAGTTTTTATTCTGTGCAGTTCTTAGCTTCAAGGTCTACAGCCATTTTCAGTGCAAAAATTAAGAATGTCTGTCATGTCCTGTTTAGGTTGTGGAACATCAAAGGATAAGAGGTACAGTATATATAATGTATATTGTTTGAATAATTAAACTATTTGTACTGTTCCTTAAAACATGTCAGCCTTAGGATTTTGCTAATTGTGTGACTTCATGTTTCAGTTCTTGCAGTGTTGTAGAATATTTTGGGTGACTTCTTAAATAATATTCTGTGTATTCTGAACATAGGTTTTACTGCTGGGTTTCAGCTATTGCATAAATGCAGCTATTTTATAAATATCAGCATAGTATAGAACTGTGTTTAGAATGGCTTTCTCATTGAAGTGGTTATGAGGAATAATTTATGCTCTGTTTTTCTATGGGGTGTCTGGTTTCTACTTTTTCAGTTTGCCAACCAAGGTGGAATTTAACTGTGCAGTTCACTCATGAATTTTTGTCAGAACTCTGCTAGTGATTTGTTAGGTTCAGTATTAGGCTATGCTCCATTGGTTTAAAATGCTTAAAACAGCTCTTTGGTGTTAAGAAAACTCACATTTAGTGTGGGTTGGCTTACATTTCTTGGGCTGATGAAAGAAGTGGCATTTAATTGCCCTCCTAATTGTGAGCCAGTTTGGTTTAGTGGTTAGGAAGCCGGACTCTTATCTGGGAAATACCGGGTTTGACTCCGCACTCCTCCACTCCGCACTCTGGGGCTAGTCACAGCTCTCTTCTGAGCTCTCACAGCCCCACCTACCTCTCAGGGTGTTACATTGAAGGAGAAGAATAGAAAGCTTTTTCAGCCGCTTTGAGTCCCCTTAAATCAGCGGTTCTCAACCTGGGGGTCGGGACCCCTTTGGGGGTCGAACTACCCTTTCAGAGGGGTCCCAACGGGTCTCCCACAGCCCTTCCCTCCCACCTCCCAGCTGCTCCCCCCCCCATGGTTGGGGGTCTCCACAACATGAGGAACTCCATTAAGCAGTCGCGGCATTAGGAAAGTTGAAAACCGCTGCCTTAAATGGATGAGAAAAGCAGGGTAGAAAATCCAATTCTTCTTCTTCCTAGAACCTGTATGGTAGGGTTAGAGTATACTAAGTGCTGCTGAGATGCTGTTTCTGCCATCGTTAAATAACAGTTTGCATACCAGTAACCCAAGTTCTTCATAACTTCAGTACTTCCTACATTGATTTCTGCACCAAACATATTAAAAATTATGTTGGGTGAATATAACCAAAACTATATGCCTTGCTGTGCTGGTTTAGTAACTGGTTTTTTTTTTGGGGGGGGGGTTATTTTCATGTGCAAAACAACTTCTTGAAATTCACGAGTTAATTAAGGAGACTTTTGCATATTTGTCAAAGTGCAAGGATCACAACTGTGTTTGCATCTGTGAATGAACAATTGCAGTGTTCTGTTGCTCTTCACCATAATAAATTCCTATGTATGCATTTGTCCATTTATCTCAAAGAAAGCACTGATTTTCCTAGGGATTGTCACCCATTTGCTGAAAATGGCCAGTCCCATCTTTATTCATAAGTTTCTATGTCCATAATAAAATGGATACGAGAAGATGGGTATAGTCTATTCATTGCCTATTAAATTTCACACTTGAAAGAAGAACAAACCTTCTTAAATCTGTGTGTTAGAAGTCAGACACTGTATCTCAGAATCTTGTCATTCTATTTGTAAGCTGAATAGTTGTTCCTTATTGGCCTTTACTTTTGTGTTCCTGTATCTGAAATAAGTTTGCAAGGGTTGGATGTACCAGGAAACTAGTCTCCTATTGAGCCCCCCCCCCCTTTTGATTTGTTCTCCTTTATTAATTTTATGGATTTTGCTACCGGAAGGTCTCAAATGTAATTACTTTTCATTAGTAAAAATACGATAAAAGTACATTCAAATTATCACAAAGTAAACAATAAAAAAATATAAAATATGTTCAAACTGTAACAAAATCAAGAATAACAAACTCATTAAAGTAAAGCTAAATTCAGTATGATATAACAACAGTTGTACAAACAACAATTTAAAACTAGTATTACTAAAGAAAATAGGTAAAAATGAAACCAGCCAACCAACATGTCTTCTTCTAGTCCTCAGTCTTCAGTTTTTACCAAGGAGTCATGCCCTTAGACCATACATTTGCTGGAAAAAATAATGAAGCTGTGTTTGTTCTTTAGGCCATTGTTTGGTAATTTTAGATTGCTGCCGAATCAATGCGGAGTTTAATCTAAAAGTGCAGTATACTAACTGCACAGGAACACAGGCTGCATCCAGACACATTTAATACTGTACATTGAATGTGCAGTCCCGATTGAGCAGTCACACACAATGATTGATCTGTCGTCATGGCACTGCATTATACGATCGGGACTGCACATTCACTTTAGTGTGAGGTGAACCACTCTCTGCGCAGTATATAGAAAATTCAAAGTTTCAATCTAATGCAGTCAGGACTGCGGGAAAAGGAGGCGAGACTCTGCCTAACGAGGAAGGGAAACTCAAAATTTGATTGGCTGCCTCAACCCTACATTCCAACATAAACGTTGCAGATGGGTAGAGTGGATTGAAGTTTATCAGTTTTTTTCAATAATTCTTAAAGTTAGTGATCTCATCTCTTTGTAGTCATCAAAGATAAGCAAGCAATTATTTCCCAGTTATTTAAATAAATGTCGCAAATCCATGTGGTAGGATAAATTAAAGCACATGCATGAAGATTGTACCTAGTGTATTAAGAAACCATAGAATTAACCGAGGAAGATGGTTCAGTCCTCAGACAATTAATTGCTCATTATGTCATCCTTGGCATGTTGACCTAGATCAGGGTTTATGGAACTTTTTGTTGATCAAAAAAAGAATTAACACTCTTTCCATGTATTAATTCTCTTAGCAAGGAATAACAATTGAGGGTAGTGAAATTAATATCACCAATAAGAAATTCCAGTGAAATACTGAAAATAATCAACTCTAATAGGCTTTGTCAGTTTATGGGTTTGAGAATCCCTGATTTAAATTCTTCTGAGCTTCTTCCTGAAGCAAAAGAAAATGTATGCTTACTTTTAATCATGCAGTAATATATGGTTTTCAGTTGGAAAACTTAAGATTCTACATTATTCCTTAGTATTTTAAAGATTTTCCACACAACCATTATCAACGTAGTTCTTAAGAATGCAGATTTCTAAGGAAATTATAATAACCTTGAATATAAAGTTTCCATGACAACAGTGTAGACCTCAGAAGGTCAACAGAAGAGGACAAAGATAAATGGAAGAGGAGTTATCTTGCTATTGCAGTACTTTTTAAAAAGAATTATTAAAAAGGAAGGTTGTTAGTGAGGGTACGTTTGGAAGATTAATGGCCAGATACAGATACGACATACCAAAGCCTTACCTAATACCGGGGGTGGGGATCATACCCAGACTTACTTACCAATGATTCACCGCCTGTTGTAAAATATGCCTGCCAAAGTCTGCCTGATACTCGTCCAAGTAGGAGAATGTAGAAGGTTGTTTCCATGTGGCAGCCTTTCATATCAAGGTTACTGTGATGAATGCTGCAGAAGGAGAAACTGACTGCCTGGAGTGAGGCAAGATATAATCAGGTGGTTGTCTTGGACCTTGTAAACTGTAACTTTTTGCAGGTGGGTGTGGCCTTCTTCAAGGCTTTGTTACCCAGAGAAGCCAGGTGAAACGACAGAAAGACGACCAACTGCAGAACTTCTTTTCAGATAAATTTTCAAAACTCTGTGGATGCCAAGCTATTACCACATACATTCCAAGTCCTCCTTAGGTTTGGGGCAAAAGGAGAGAAGATGGATCTTCTGCTCCCTGTGAAAGACAGAAAATGCTTCAGATCTGTGTGCAGTACCACTCAGTCTGGGCAAAAACAGAGTACAGTTTCAAGACTAAGAGTGGAGACCTGCCTCCAGGCAGTATTAAAACTCAGATCTTTAAAAAGGCCAGCCTGAAGAAATACCAGTGCCTGTGAGACTGTAAGCTTGAGAGAATCAGTCTTCCTAGGCTTCATCACTAACAAAAAAACTTGCCATCAGTATTTAAATCAGTCATTTATTTGGTGCAATCTGTTTTCATTCACATCTGTATGCAGTTCATCGCTACGAACTGAAGTCTTCGTGTTTCATTTGCCTTGTTGTGCTGGAATTCAAAGCAGGAAGTGTGCAGAATATATGCAGCACTACGAAGGGCCAGACAGGATAGATGAGTGATAGTGGAAAGTAATGTGTGGCTGGAATCACTCAATGTTTTTGTTTAACAATGATTCTGATTTAAAAAGTGGAGTTATGGTGTTCCAATCAAGGATGTTCACGATGTCCTAGATTTCCTTTTCTCAACATGGCATCCGTTTTTTATTTGTGTGTCTGCTCATCAATCTGTCCATCTGGCTTGGATATGTGATCACTGAGTGTGCATCCAGAGAGCAAAAGAATCATAGTCTTCTTTAAACAAAATGCATAGTTGTCATTGCAGTTGTAATAAGGTTTCAATAGTGAGATATTTGGCAAACTGTGGCTTTCCTCTGTCACACAGTGCTGTGCTAAGTGAAGCTGATGTTTAGAGGACAGGGCCAGCACAACAAAACACGCAGTTAGGGAAAGTGAGATTGCATTATACATATTTCTATTATGGGAAGCAATGGCCTTTTGAAATGTACTCACCACATTGTAGAAGGGACAACTACAAAAGGAGAGAAGGCATAATGTCAGAGGTTTCCTAAAAGTATGGTTGAAAAGTGGCCCCTTGCAGCTTTGTATCCTGATTACTCCAGCCATTAAAACCTTCTAAGCATTTATGCATGATACAGATAATTTTACATCTATATAAAGAGGAACAATAGTACTGTTCATGGTGCAGCAGGTACCGAGTCTGCCCTTTTGAATTGTAATTTACTAAGATAATAATTACTGGGACACTGATTACTGTACCCAAATTGTGTGAGATAGGTTGTTCTGTTATGTTCAAGGATGAAGTGAGGCTGGAATGGGTCCTTGGCAAGAAAAGAAGCGCTCTGATACACATGCAAAGGTTACCATAACAGACATCAAGCTCAGCAGCCGCACCACCCTACCTTGAACACAGTATGCTTCCTGAGTCCCTGGCAAAAGTCAGGCTTACGCCCTTTATTATGACTTCTACTTGGCTTGAAAATAGGCCACATTTCTGATTACACACGAGATATTTTTTTTCAGCCTCTAAAGGGGTTACAAAATAATTTTGGCTCAATAAGCCACAAAACATGTTCATCGCTGTTAAATACATAGGTTTGCACAATTACACCTACTGTTTGGTATAGTGATTTGTGTTGTTATTTTGACACCAACTGATGATGCATCTTGTGTTCAATTTATATTGCTGCGTAAAGTTTTGGGGGGTTTTCCCCTGTAGTTCTAAGAAATAACAGTATGATTTCTGTGTGTTACGTGCTTTCAGAATGGAGGCTTCTTGCTTGGAGCTTGCGTTGGAAGGAGAGCGACTATGTAAAGCAGGCGACTGCCGAGCGGGTGTGTCTTTCTTTGAAGCAGCAGTTCAGGTTGGAACGGAAGACCTAAAAACCCTGAGCGCTATTTACAGCCAACTAGGGAATGCGTATTTCTACTTGCATGAATACTCAAAAGCTCTTGAATATCACCACCATGATTTAACACTAGCAAGGTAACATCAGCTAATAGTTTTTTTAAATGAATATTCAGATTCCATTGTCAGTTTTTCCTATTTTGAAACCTTTTCCGTGAAATATTGATCTGATGTGGTTGACCATCATCAGAAAAAGTTATAATCAAGGTTTGGTAGCTATGGTTCTATGGAAAGCAAACGTTTTAATGCAATTTGAAACCATTTGACAACATCTGGTACAGATGGGCCTGTCTAGTGAGTAAACGGCCCAAGGTCTACAGAAGAGCTAATACAGATAAATGTAAGTTGGAGTGAGTTAAGTCCCAGCAAATTAAGTGCACTTAAAAGTCTTATTAGAGCATTGGCTTCATATCTGAAGACATGTTCTAGTTTTTTTAAAAAAGTGTCAAGTGAGCAAGACAGCATGGGAAGAAGTTCTGAAGGAGAATGAGGGGCAACGAGGAAGACTACAGGCAAGACTGAGTAGGAATTTTGAAGGCTTGGATGTGGGCGAGGAAAAAGGAAGGCAACGGTGGGACACTTACTGCAGAGAGTCTGATTACATAATTAGACCTACCAGCTAATTAGCTTGTACAATTGAGAATCAGCCCAGTGTTATTTACAGTACTTTACAGTGAAACAATATGCTTAGAAGTAAGTCCCACTATGTTCAGGAGGACTTAACGTAGCAGGCACAATTAAGATTGTAGCCAGAGAATGTTATCAGTTTAGTAACATTAAATACAGTTTGTCCAGATACACTTTGTGAAGTTAGCAGCCTAAACTTGTGTGATCAGAAATAAAGCTTGCAAGTGTTTTAAGTACCGTAAATAAATGATATCGAGGAAGCATACTAGTGATTGGCTCTCAAATGTGTTTAATGATGCTAATCAAACGGCAACTAAATGTGCATTATCTTTAATGGAAAATGTTTGTTAGGATAGAAGATTTATGTTTCCTAAAAAGGGAGTAATTGGGGGCTATTATTTAATTTCAGGACAATTGGAGACCAACTAGGGGAGGCAAAAGCAAGTGGCAACTTGGGAAATACCTTGAAGGTCCTTGGGAATTATGAGGAAGCTATTATCCGCTGTCAGAGGCATCTTGACATTTCCAGAGATCTCAGTGACAAGGTAAGATGTTTTCAGCCTGATAGAGCTCTTTGGTAAAACCATTCTAGCACTCGAGGACTATATTGACTTTTTCAGAATGTAAAAAGAATTCTGGGATAGATGGAGTTGTTTAAACCTCTCTATCCTGGCCAGTACCTAAATGCAAGCGTGAATAGCTAATCCATAGTTACTTAATTCAATTGTATTAGTATAGAGGGGTGATAGTACCTTTCCATATTTGATATCATATGAGTGGTCATATCTATTGCTGGCACACAGACCTTGATTAGTGATGAAATGTCAATACAGTCCATACTTACTTAAGTCATGTTTTTGTGGTTAGCACTGTCACAAAAAGATTACATGATATATGTATGCCTACTGGAAATACTAAATATATCTTATCCTTGTAGTAGAAAGTGCCTGTGGAGATATGATTTTGAATTATTTGCTTCATGTTTTTTGTCCTAATAGGTTGGAGAAGCAAGAGCCCTTTATAACCTTGGGAATGTATATCATTCCAAGGGCAAAAGCGTGGCCTGTGCAGGCACCCATGACCCAGGGGAGTTTCCGGATGACGTTAAAGCTGCACTGCGGAAAGCTGCTGATTATTATGAGTGAGTGGCACTGTTTTAAGGTTGATTTATTTAAAACAGAGTAAGGTAATAGCAGGTGTATGCCTTTAAAATCGGTTGTGACGGTTAATATGTAATTTTTAAAAATGCTAATCTTCACCATAAAGTATGATGCACTCAGTTTTTTTAAAAAAAATAGAAATAATACAGTACTATACTTGTGTGATATTATGAAGAATATGCAAAGAAGCAAGTTAACATTAACTGAAAACGTCTTATTCTACACATTCCAACTGTGATATGACTTTGAAGAGATGGAAAAAAGGATGTTCAGCCATGTCAAAAGAAAAGCAACTCTACTTTTTATTTTGACTAAGTTTCTGCAGCAATCTAAGGAAAAATCTGCAGTCAGCTGATATTGACCCAGTATAGTGAAAGTGAAACTTGGTACTGCAGCAGTATATTGTAAATGCTTTTTGTTCTGTTTTTTTTTTTTTTTAAGGATAGGTTTGGCCTCTATTGGTTTTATAAAGAACGGCTTCTAAGCAAATGGTTGTGTTCCCTGGTAAATCTGGCAGTATCCTGTAAGGGAATAATTTGTCCTTAAATAATTTTTTTAAAGCCAGTTTATTTTTTTGTTGGATCCGGAACTTGCCATTGCAAATCAATGAGGATTAATAGTCCTTTATATCTGTTCTTATTGTATTGCATTCTCTCTCTTGGCCTGTTTGCTGTAATGACAGAAATCTTACTGACTTTCATGACTGCTAGTTAGATCATTCTTTCGAACACCAGTTATCTCATTGCGCTTTTTGTTTCTTCACTGTATAGAGAGAACCTGACCATTGTTACAGAGCTAGGTGATAGAGCAGCCCAGGGACGTGCCTATGGAAACCTAGGGAATACTCATTATCTTCTGGGAAATTTCAGGAGTGCCGTTATTGCTCATGAACAGGTATAACAGAGTGATACATTCGTATACTAATTCATGGTTTTGCTTTCTTTATTGCGTGGTCAATAAACAAAAAATTGGCAGGCAAACACCCCACCCCCCGGTCTTAAATCTCCAAACTTGTTCTTTTAAAAATAACTGTCTGACCTTGTGCCTCATTTCAGTGAGCATGTGGGATGGGCTTGCATTCTCATATAATGCAAACACATGATTGAAAGACGCCTGGATATTCAGACATCCTGCACTTAGGCTAATCAAGTCATTCTCATTATGAATAAATCAGGCCAGTCTGTTTTCCGACATATTTTGTCTTTTCTTGTTCCATTTCACATTGTATGCAATACGTACACACATACATAATCCACCACCACTACCACCAAAAAGCAAGCTTTATGCTAAAGTTTCCTTAGATTTTGTACTGCATTGTATTAAATCCCATGCTCCTACAATTCATTAATTTTTCAGGATAGCAATTGTCTCTTTGACCTTGGCAAATATTGAAAGTTGAACATTTAGTCATCCTTCATATAATAAAATGGTTGGTTCCTGCAGACTGTTATTCAAACCGTTATTTTGTACAAATAACTACATCGAAGTGAAACTGGGAGTAAAGGAAACTACGAAGCCCAGGCCAAAGCAAAATGCCCCTATGCCAGAATTTTCAGTGGCGGTTGACTAGCTGTACAACCATCACTGGACCACTTACAGGAAGAGCAAGCGACATGCCTGCTTGCCAAGGGGAGCCCAAATCTAGCTAGCACCCATAGGCACCAGGGAAGTTCTGGCACAAAAATCTAAAGGTGAAATAGCAAGAAAAGAAAAAACGCTGCCTTCTTTTCTCCAACCCTCAGCTTCTTCCCTGCAGGATAGATTTTTGGACCATGTCAACTCAGCATTGCTAGAAGCACAAGGCAGACCTTGTTCACATTGCATCTTTGTGGCTTCCCTTCTGATTGCTTAGCAACACTGAGACAGGCTTTCCGGTCAATGGGAGGGAGAAATGAAGGCAGGGAAGGCTTGCTTCTTGCAAGAAAGCAAGACAGCTAATTGTAAGCAGGTAAAGGAGAGAAGCATGATTGTTTTCCTCTGCTCAGCAACTTTGAGACAGGTTCCCTGATGGATGGGAAGGAGAAAGAGGTGAGGAAGCAACGCCTCACTTCTTGCAAGAGAAAAAACCAGTTAATCACAAATGCAAGAGGGAAGTAAACCCCCTTTGCTTCTCACTGCTGAGTGGCAGGTTTTTAAAAAACAGAGTAACACCAAATAACATAATTGCCGATATCTGGATGGAAGAAGCTGCCTTTTACTGACAGTGTAAGATCAAAATTACATTCTGCAAAAACAGTGATGGTTGTATGAATAGTTATAATAGAGATATTAAAGGTTTTAAAACATACCAGGTGTTTTTTTTTTGGTTTACAGCATTTGCTATCAGTTTTTCAATATGTTTTATTTATCTAGGCATTTGATGGCCGCTTGGCAGGATATATGTTTTTGTTCAAGTAATCTTAGTTTATTGTTATAAATTTTCCTGGGATTTATAATGAGGGGCAGCGTATAAAATAAGACTTTGTAATTTTTTCCCCTTCATCAGCGCCTCTTAATAGCAAAAGAATTTGGTGACAGAGCTGCAGAAAGAAGAGCCTATAGCAATCTTGGGAATGCCTACATTTTCCTTGGAGAATTCGAAACAGCAGCAGAATACTACAAGTTAGTGTATTTAATGCTATTGTGGTAGTTGTTCCGGATGCTGTAGTCTGCTTTCACACGTAATCTAATCCTCACCCAATCAACTGCAGCCACACGTAGCGTGAAGAGAAAAGGGAGGGGCAAAAAGACGTGCAAAGGAGGAAAGTAGCCAGAAGTTGGGTGGCTTCCTCTTATTTGCGGCTGTGGTGCAACAGTCTCTTCTCTGAGAATGAGGATAGCATTACTTTACATATCACACTGGTTTTAGAAGGGCTGCATTGGCTGCCAGTTTACTACCGAGCCCAATTTAAGGGACTTATAAGGCCCTAAATGACTAGGCCCCCAAATATCTAAAGGAACACCTCCTCCCATACCGACCTGCCCGTGCCCTAAGATCTGCAGGGCAGGCCCTCCTGATTGTCCCACCGCCTTCAGTAGTGAGGCTGGTGGGCATCCAGGAGAGGGCTTTCTCGGTAATGGCCCCAGGCTGTGGAACAGTCTCCCCTTTGAGGTGCGTCCGTCTCTTCTGTTTATGTTCAGGAAGGCGGTGAAGACGCACCTCTTTGCTCAGGCCTTCGGCTAAATGTCAGTTGTGTTTCCCCCACTGTAAACCCCACTGTTTTAATTGATATTGTTTTGTTTTTAACATGTTGAATTTTAAATGGTGCAATGTGTTTTATTGTTTTAATATATATTATTTTGTTTGATTTGGTGGATTTTAAGGTTGTTACCCTCCCTGAGGCCTTCTGGTATAGGGCGGGATAGAAATATAAATAATAAAAATAATAATCATTAAAAAAAATAGAGTTAGCTTAACTCATTCCAGGCCACCCAGAGGCCTTTGTAGATGTGTAGGTGTTGATTTTCAAATTGGCACAGAAGTCATGCGACCTCTTCCATCAGCTTTAGCTATTGCATGTGAATAGCAGTGTTGTACGCATTTTGCATGGCCGCGTGTTACTGTTGGCTATTCTATTATTTGTTTCATTTGTTTTCTTCCCCAAATAATACCAATAAATTACTTGCAAGAAAATATTGAAGATTAGTGGTTGCCATGATTTCTGTTTTATTTACTGCAGTATTGATTTACAAAGATTAAAAAATAGCTACTCCATATTTTCAGCAGGTTGCTATTGCTCTTCAGCAACTGAATCAGAATGGAAACCATATTTGCTCTACTTTTATCAGATTTGGCCACAGCCCCTCTAGTCCAGCATTCTGTTTCACCCAGTGGCCCACCAATTGCTTATGGGCGTCTCAAGCAGAAGACAAAGGCAAAACCTTCCCCTCTTCTCGAATCCCTGTAAATGGCATTTAGAGGCATCCTGACTTTTAACAGTTCAGTACAAAATTCTGTAGAGGTCTGTCACATTGTTTCATTTTCTGTATAAAGTATTTTGTATTCAAGAAGGGTGAGAAAATTGACATTCCGTAGGGTTGTATTGCTTATTTTGAAATTTAGATTTATTGGAGATAATGTAGTTTATGATTAGCTGTTTTTATTTTAGGAAGACACTGCAGCTTGCTAGGCAGCTTACAGACAGAGCTGTAGAAGCCCAGGCTTGTTACAGCCTTGGAAACACTTACACGTTACTTCAGGATTATGAAAAGGCCATAGATTATCACCTGAAGCACCTGGCAATTGCTGAAGAGCTGAATGATAGGTAAGACTTTTAAAGCTCTGTTACTCTATATTAAAAATAAAGTTCTTTTTTTAAATATTTAAATAACCACCACAACAATATCACTTAGACTGCAGATGCTTCCGGAATTGTTTGGAAATACTTTTTGGTTTTTCTAGTGGCATGGAAAAACAGAACGGAAAGCTAGAGTACCTTGGGTATGATATTTTGGAAGAATAATGGGAAGGGATTTCATGCTACAGAAACTCAGAAAACTTAACAATAAACAAAAATTACTTGTTAGGATACAAAATTAGTGTTAGAACTAGCTTTGTGTTGTGTAGATGTAGGACTTTTATGGGCCTTTCTGGTCCCTGTAAAGGCCTAGTGCAACTGTTGAAGTGTTTAATGTAGAGCATAAGCAACCAGTTATGCCTCATTCACACCCCCAGGCCTTTACAGAGGCCAAAAAGGCCTGCAAACGGCTGCAGAGAAGAGACTTTACTTGCTTACCAGGGCCCCATTTGTATTTACTGCCACCACACTGCTAGAAGTAAGAACCTTCTTGTGGCTCTTTCTGTCTCCCTCATCAGTAAGGCCTTCTTGTGCCTCCTCCACTATCCAATGGCTGCAGAGAATCCTTAAAGAGCTAAAACACAGCAAAAGTGCACAGTCCTGATCCCCTCAGCAACTCCAAAGAGGGGCTCTCACATTACAGCCAGTTTGGTCTAGTGGTTAGCCGGACTCTTATCTGGGCATACTGGGTTCGATTTCGCCCTCCCCCATGAAGCCAACTGGGTGACCTTGGGCTAGTCACGGCTCTTTTCTGGGCTCTCACAGCCCCATTTACCTCACAGGGTTTTCTGTTGTGGGGAGAAGAACAGAAAGCTTTGTCAGCCGCTTTGATTAACCTTAAATGGGTGAGAAAAGCGGGGTAGAAAAGCCAACTGTTCTTCTTGTCATATGTAATCCCAGTGTCGTTTTCTCAGTAGATGGATAAAGCAGTGACAGACATACAGTAGATGTCGTTGGGTTGATAGCTCTGCCAACATAGTGTAGAAGGCAAGATGCTTGTTTTGGGGGAAGGTTTGTTCCTACCCCTTCTGGATAACTGCTTTGACAAGAGCCAGGTATATGTACATGCTCACACTCTACTCCACTGGCTCACATTGAATGGAAGTTCACCTTCATACTACAGTTCTGAATGTTGCTTTGGTGGCTCCTATAAGGGGACATTGCTTCTTGACTTTGGTCTTCTGGTGCTGGAAAGACACCTGGAAAGCTGGAGAGAGAAAGCCCACATGATTTCCTCTTTCTACATTCATTCTGTGTTAGTTGTGACCATAAGTTGTTCCTGACTCTACTGGTCATGATGTTGTTGCTTGAGTTATGTCCAAATCGGAAAGTTGTCTTACTTACGTGAGCTTTCGTTCCTGACGGATGGATGCAGACTATCAGGCTCCCCCTGGCGGTCGTGGTCAGCTACAGGCAACGGTGATAACCCATGAGTCTGCTCCATCCGTCGGGGAACTTCATGATCCCACGAGTACAGTACACCAGGTGTGTCTGTCTTCCATTGGCTCCTTGAGTGTATCCAAACCCACGTTCGTTGCTTTCACGACACCATCTAACCATTTTGTCACCTGTTGTTCTCTTTTCTCTTCCCTTCAATCTTTCCAGCATCAATCTTTTCTAGTGAATTCTGTCTTCTCATTATTTGGCCAGAGTATTTGAATTTTTGCTTCAGTATTAGGCCTTCCAAGGAGCTACCAGGGTTGATTTTCTTCCTGTAGTCAAGAGACCATCAGACGTTTTCTCCAGCTTTACAATCCAGGGCATAAGTTTCTTTGGTGCTTAGCCGTCTTTATGGTCCAACTCTTGTATGGGATATTACTGGGAAGACAACAACTTTGACTTTGCAGTTCCATGGTTGGAACAAAACAAACCATGAGTGTAAATGTAGTTTTTGCACTAGTGAGTGGAACAAAGCACTACAGATCAGCTTCTTAATATTCAACTGTAATACTCAAACCGGACCGGCATATGAATGGCTTATGGTTTAAGTAGCTAGAAAGCTGATATCTGTAATATTTTAGTAAACACCACATTATCTTACAATGTTTCAGAATTGGTGAAGGAAGAGCATGTTGGAGTTTAGGCAATGCGTACACAGCATTGGGAAACCACGAACAAGCTATGCACTATGCAGAAAAACATTTAGCCATTTCAAGAGAGGTATGTGTGCTTATTATCTGCTTTGTATCCATCTCTGAGAAGGGAAAGTGCTACTGCTTTTAATTAATTGGCAAAATGCATTGTTTAAAGGATTGCTTTATGGTAAAGCAGGGCAAAACATAACTGCTCTTTGGAAGTTGGCTTTTTCCTGCTCTGGTAAATCTACTATAATTCATCTTATTTGGTGGTTTTTAGAAGACAGATGAAACATCTTCTAACACTCTTGTTTTGCCTGATACGCTCCTAATGATTATCCAGAAATTGAAAACCTAGCAGAGTTATGTTTAACATGAATTTTCCCTAAGATTGCTTGCCTGAGTTGGCATTCATACTTTCAGTACACCCTTAGCAAAATTAAATCTGCAAAATCCCGAATATGTTGTAGTTTCCAAAGCATTTGATGATACTTACTTTTTTTATGTTATAGAATTAACAGATGTTTTTGTTTGTAGGTGGGAGATAAGACTGGAGAACTAACAGCTAAACTTAACCTCTCAGATTTACAAATGGTGCTTGGACTAAGTTTCAGCACAAACAGCTCCATGATGACAGAAAATCATGTCCTAGATAGTAGCTTGAATGGTAAGTGAAGGTTGCTGTAACAATTAAGGCATGGATTTGTTTCTTCAATAAGATCTAAGTCCAGAGATGTGGACAGGATGGCTGTGATGAGATAGATTGCCACGATCCCTTCCCTGTTCACTAGACTTGCTATGAAGCTGAAGAGTTTGAGATCCAGAGGGAGACAGCCAGCCAGCTTGCTAAGCTTTCATCATCACTTTCTATGCTGGTGTCCTGCAAAGCCCCACTTCTGAGCCTCACCTCTGGGTCTTGTTATCTCCCTCCTTCAGGCTTTGTTCTCTTTTAGACTTATAATATGCACCGGCCAGGCCTACTTTGACTAGGACTGTAAGTCCCAACAGACTGCATTGCCTGCTTACATGGTGCTGCTTTCTGGTCACATGCTTGTCATGTGTTACAGGTCTTCCAGAATTGGTGCTTCACAAATTAGCATCAGTCTGCTGGGATCTATAGTCTCAGCCATAAAAAGGCCTGGCCAGTACACATTAGAGATCCAGAAGTAATGAGGCCCAGTATTGGGAAGTAGAACAAGTCCTGCCAGGTAAGCAAGGATGAAGGCAACACAAGGGCTAGCAGGTAAGCGTGGGATAGTGCATGGCAGTGGAAGTAAAGATGATGACATGCATAAGAGGCCATCATGTCACTTCCAGCTGGATGAGGCAAGCTAGTGTGGGGTGTCTCCATAAGCCCTCGTAAGCTGGTTCGGTGAAGTGGGCATTTAGTGTGCGTGAGCCATATATGGAGGCTTATAAACATCCCTGTCTAAGACTTCATCTTCGGTGGTTGTGTTCTCTTTTTCTAAGAGAAACTGCTGCAACCCTTCTTGTGTGAATGTACACAAGTAGTACAAACTTACAGAATTGGGAAGAAGGTAAATTTTGTCACTGCTGCTTATATTCTTCTAAATCTTCTTCATGGTATTCCCCAGTTCCCTTATGATACAATTGTCTTGTTTATATGCATATAAACTTTCTTTATATGTAGAAGAATTCTAAATTGGTTACTAGTTCTATTTAAGTAGTGATTACTGATCGTAAGCCTTTAAATACGCCTGGCCAACTGCTTGTTATGATTCATGGGATTTATGGGTAACTATTATGCACTCTTCTAAAATTATGTTTGCTTCTTTTTTAAGTCACTAGGCCCCGTGTAGGACGTCGCCACAGTATGGAAAATATGGAACTTATGAAGTTAACTCCTGAAAAGGTTGGTGGCTCTTTGAAGTATTGATAGAAACTGATCTTTTTTCCCCATAAAGCAGGAGTCATTATGAATAGTATCAACTAGTTTGGTCTAGTGGTTAGGGAATCAGACTCTTATCTGGGAATACTCCTCTGCAAAGCCAGCTGGGTGACGTTAGGCTAGTCACAGCTCTCTCCTTGCTCTCACAGCCTCACCTACCTCAAAGGATGTTCTGTTGTGGGGAGAATAATAGAAAGCTTTGTCAGCCAC
>MTQE01001134.1:19448789-19464024 GCA_014337955.1 Aspidoscelis marmoratus | reverse complement strand
GCAGGAGGCTGAGGTGGGTCCTGGTAGTTTAGCTGCCTGAACATAGTAACAGATTTTCCAGCTCCATAGCAGAAAATCTAGAGCAAAGAAGGCCTCATAAGCACTGTGATGCAAAATTCTGTCACATAGATTTTTACAATGAACAAAGATTTCAAAACAAATACCTTGAAATTTTTGTATTCCTTATTTCAGTGATAACATAGAAAAGCTCAGAAAAAATACCAAGTGTTTTTACTTACAAATGACATATGTGGTGTTTCTAAAACTTTGTATAAGGCGTAATAAAGTATATTTTTTGTCATATTTGTATCCTTTTACCTTATGGATTTATAACTGAATTAACAAATGATTCTAGATCAATCTGTAATGGGACAAAATTATGTGCCATTTTCCTGGGCATCATGTATATTCATTCCATACAGTCAGTTTTATTTTCAGAAAAATAACTCTCCTTGTATTCCAGGACACTTAATTACGGAGATGATTCTAAAACATTCTTGAGTAAGAATTTACTATTTTCTGTCTCATACGGTTAACAATAATGATTTCATTGGGTACGTTATTTTGTATCTGATGGGGGTTGCGGACATAATCATGTTCTCCTGGAAGTGCCAAATCTTCTCCTCAGTGCTGAACCTACAATAGCTACTACTGTCCCAAGCAGCTTCACAGAAAGCACCCACATCTTTGGGAAGGAGTTCATTTAGGGATGGTGAGGTGTCAACCCCTGCAGGCTGGCCTGGTGGCTCATGAAGGTAAATCCTTCCATATCTACAGTAACTAGCTGTGTAGAATTTTTCTGTTTGCCTCATATCCCAGATCTGAAGCTGGTCTGAATTCCTTTCTTCAGACTGAAACACTGTTACCATCCAATCGTGGAACTCTATCCAGCAAGAAAATAAGAAGGGAAACTGTTACAAACACTGCTTCTAGCTGGAGCTACTCTCAATGAACTTACTACACCTCAGCCTTTGATTTGCTGGCATCAAACTGTTCTACGGATCCAGACAGTTTTATTTGTTCCTGTAATTTTTAATTACGCTGCATATTTGTATTTTTTGCCAAATAAGCCTCACATTTTTCCCAGAATGGTTTCTTCCAAAATAGATTGAATCTTTTTTTAAGGTTTATTTCTCCTAAATATTGTTGGAAAATTTTAGGCATATTGTTTACGGCATACAATAAGGTATATGGATGTTTATACATACCAGAACTGCTAGTGCCATGATAATCAGCACAGGAACCTGTAGCAACACTGGGATCTCTTTCATGAGTGCTCGGATAAATTCACCAATGCCTTTCCCAACGTGTTTTAATGGTTCTGACACAAAATTGGTAAATGTAACAGCCAATGCCTAAAACAATGAGCATCAACTACAATTAAAAAGATTTTGACACCTTGAACAGAGAACAACATCAAAGAAGGCTGTGAAGAGAATACCTTCGTTGGTGGAACAAGCCAAATAGGATTTATTAATATGGTTTCATAGTACTTTTGACAAGGATCATCTCGGAGTGTCCATGAGCTTCTAAGCCATTCTATGGTTAAAAGGCAAGGAGTCATACAACTGTATAGAAAAATAACAACTGTATCTGAATTATCAGTTTGAATTTTTCTAAAATGTTGGATTGTGTTATGTTTGTTAAATGAAATAAGACTTGAAGGAGGAAGTGCAAGGAAGTGAAGTGAAGCAAAGTGAGTTGTGTATTTCAAAAAAACATTTTCAAGTTCAGTTACATCGCAGCAGGCCATATTAGAGTGCTGAAGAAAAAACATGTGTGACACACAGTGTGCAAACAAAGAATAACCCTCCAACCCAACCGAGCATTTCTTTGCCAAGCTGTAGTTAAATGGACCAGCAGAAGACAACTGGTAGAAAAGTTAAATACCGTATTACTTATTCCCATGCAGTGATTCAAGAGTGATATTTAATTACTTTGAGTTCCGGTTTTAAAATAGCAGATGTAATCAAGTTAAAGCATTTCTAATATTTAAAAAAAGAAGTAGAATGTAAGATAAAGTTACAGAGGAAAATGCTATTTTTGCAGAAGACTTAAAGTCTTAGGCCATGTCCCCATGCAAGCTGTTTGGCGCTGACTGAGCTCGCATGGGACAGGGTGCAAGACGGAGATCGAATCTTGGCCATCCCCACGCAAACCACACTGAGACCGTGAATTTCCTACCTTTCCCAGGCAAGTCGCTTGCTTGCCTCGAAAGGGGAGTAAAAGCAAGCTGTTCATGGTCCTGGCTGACAGGCTTGGTTTTCCTCCCTTTTCGAGGCAAGCAAGCAGCTTGCCTCGGAAAGGAAGTGACAGCAAGCCTCTCCCAAGATTGTGAACAGGGGATTCATGATCCTGGCTGACAGGCTTGCTTGCTTGCCTGGAAAAGGGAGGAAACCCAAGTCCAGGACTGTCCCCATGCACAGGCTCGGCTCGGGCCAAATTGCCCAAACTGTACCCAGACTTGTTTTTTCCAGGACCGAATTTGCTCCTGGTTTGGGCGATTTGGTCTGAGAAAATTGGGCCAAGCAAAAAGTCCATGGGGACAGCCCCCCCCCAACCCAATTTGCCCCTATTCATGGCCTAGCTAGATGGAACAAGTTTGCTAGGTGACATGAAGGGCAGTATCCACCTTGCTGTTGGAGCCAAGTCTGTTGCCCTTAGCAAACTCAGCCCTAGGTAGTAAGGGGCAATGCCTTACTGAATGTTTCAAAAAGCACGTGAGATAGCATTTTGCACATCTTTAACACACAGGCCGGACACCTTTGAAATCTTCCTTAATGATTATCAATGGGAGTTGTTAAGATCCATCTTAACAAGTATGATTTTCTCCTACATAAAAATAGTCCATAGAAAGTTAGCAGACAAACTTGGAGTTATGAATTTTGGGTGAAAAGGGTTTAGAGAATGGGTTTGATGTGTTACCTTTCTCTGGTTGATACTTCTCACCTATACTTTACTAAGTACTATTACAAAACTGATAAAAAGGTCCAGGTGAAAGAAGGCCAAAGAGAAAGCAAGCGGCACAGGAATGTTTGACAGACCCTTTTGCTCCATTATATTTACAAGATGGTTAGGAAGGAGAGGGGTGTGAGTAACAATCACTCATATAGACTAATTCAAAACAACATGTAAACTGAATCAACCACCAGAAAGTAGGATCACCAGTGAAGATTCTCTTGTAGCAAGCTGCATGAATATTCCACTTTAATAAAGTGTTTTCATATACTGTTAAACACAGGCCCCTGTTCTAGAAGGCACTGTATGGCAGAACTGGCACAGAATGGAAAGCTAATTTGTAGCCATCTGCAGTTATCAGAAGTCATAGCATTCAATTAAAAACCCTTAAAAATCTGGCATGGAAATTGATGGAAGCAAGTAAAGAAATGACAAGCCACTCACCAAAAACGCCATCAGTCCAGTGAATCTTGTCAGCACATACTTCATCAAAATTTCCCATTTTAGAGACTTCAGCTTGGTGCTGAGCAAAGGCTACCTGCAACAAAGACCAACAGATTTCAGCAATACTGGATTTTGTCTGTTATTTCACTAAATCACTTTCATTTTCAACTCTTTTTTTCAGTCCTGCTGCACTCTACAATGTTATTTACTACAAAATAACTTGCGGAAAGAACAATAAATGGTTTATGTTTTGATTCAGGCTGCATTCTCAAACCTTTGAGGCTGCTTTTAATGGATTGCAGATAGGATCATTCATAAGCCCCTCTCCTCTCTCACAAACATTCTAGGCAGGAAAAGGTGAATTAGAAATGGGATTACAACCCAAGCGCCAGATGAAACTATTTCTAAAGTGCCTTTGAGAGCTGTGTGTGAATGCAGCCATAGTTGCACAGACACATTAGAAAAAAATGGTGCAAAGGGGAACACAAGGTTACTAGTCTGCAAATGCTCCTCAGTCAGTTCATCTCACAATGAACCTGTGGGCAACTTGGACCCTAGTAGCTGCATTTAATAATTGTACGCTGTAATATAGTGACTAGGTGTAATACACTGTTCTTGACCAGTAAAGACACAGAGGGCAAAGTCCAATGCTAACAAGATTGTATTTAAGCAAACTGGAATTAAGGAGACTATACTAAAGTTTAACAAACGGTTTATGAACCACTCAAATACTGATATACATTTGCATACTAATTCAGAATTAAAACACGCAGAGCAGCCAGAACATGTAACACTGAGATGGAATTCATAAACAATAAATGTTTACCTTATATAGGTACACCCAGTTCCACCCAAAACTGATGAGGAAACTTAAGAATAAAACACGTTTCAGCTGTGTAACCCAACCGATGCGTGTCCATAATTCTGTGGCAACAATTACTGCAAGGCAGACTAAACACAAAAGGACCTTTAAGAAAAAGAGGAAAAGGGGGTTTGAGCTACCGAACCTTGTACTCTAGTAGCAAAGACTGGAGAGGAAGGGTACATTTAATAATGACACTAGAAATGACTTGCTGGATCATATTCATGGCTCATCTAGTCTAGCAGCTACATGAATCTGACCATAAGCATAAGCACACAGCCTGCCCTGCCCAGTCTCCCAGCAGCATAAGCACTGATAACAGCCTTTATAGGAATAAGGTTTGAGATATCAGGCCTGGGATCGAAATGTAGCTTTTCAAGATCGTTTCCTCCTCAGGATACCTCCCCAACCCACCCTCAACATCTGGAGTTTGAGCCCTCCTTTAGCACTTTTCTATTTCCTGAGAGAGTTCTGTTTAACCACAAGAACACCTGTTTGCCCAGGTGGATGGGTAGCAAGCAGGCAGCACAACTGTAGTAAAGCTCCTGAGATAACTGATGTACAAAGGAAAGAACCACAAGCATGGAAGTGTTGCTTTTAGATGGAAAAATTCTGTAGTTCTCATTTTCATACTTAAAAAACTCCTTCGATTTAGTTTTAATTGAAATAATTCTCAACAGACTGACAATAGTGCCAGTTCTGGGTTTGACATTTTGAACTATATGAAAGTGTTAGCAAACAATTAGTATTTATTACCTGCATATTCTAATTAACTTTATACATATTTCACATTTGCACAATCAGTTTCCTGTGAAACTAAGTATGGATGCTATTGGATTCTAGATTGCATTATATTACAAATCTACTGTTACCTGGATCACAGTACACATCAGGGTTGTATATAGAATCCACTACATCAAATTTTATCCCATATTCAATGGTGAAAATCTATTATTATTAGATTTTAACATTAGGTATTTCTGTCATTTGCACAATATTGTTACGTTGATACACACTAAAGAAGCCTTATATGTATAAAATCCTTACCATAAAGATATTATATGGATCTACTCCAAATGTGTCCTCAAAATTCCATTTCCAAGCTTCATAATCATGATGCTTAAAGTTAATCAAAATATCACTAAGAGCATCATCCAAGGCAGCTGACTTCCAACTATCTCCATTAAGAAATTTCTTTATCTCATTAAATGTCTGCTTCGTAAGAATGATCTCAGCATCATAATGTGTAGCTTCAGAGTTACCATCAGGCTTAACAAAAGCAACAAAAACATTAACTGACAACATAAACATTTGCAGAGGCAAATATGAACAAAGAAAGTTAATCACAGCTGGATTAATGCTAAATCCTGGTTGACAGTGGGTGTGGACAATGGAATTTTATATAAAAAGAAATAATATATTTAAGCTTCTGGCTCTCAAATTCATATATTCTGAACACTCAAACAAATATATAGATCTACAAACAAATTTTACAGCATGAGCACTATATCATATATTATATATTTAATTCATTAATTAATTGTCCAACAAATAAAGGACACTACCAACTCAGGCAAGGGAGAGCTTGTTCCTTCCTCATGTTACAGATTTCAACCTATGTAAAAAAGAATCCAAACCGACCTTCTCGTCAAATTGTTTTTTTTTCCCTTTTCAGACGGGGTAGCAAATCATGGACCATATCTTTACTACACTATTATCACTACCACACACACACAGAGTAACCTAGATCAAGAGTAAGTAGGACTGAAACACACATAAGCCAAAGAACATAGTATGACTTAACCTAATAACTGACACGGTGCTTGTACAGAACTTTTACAAACCGTTACTGAAAAAGCAGTTCAACATTTTTAGTTTATTCAGATACTCACAAGACCGAGTTTTCCAGCTTCAATTAAAATCTTATTCAAGTATCTCTTAAAAATATGAATGCTACCACTTTCATATAATTTGGCTTTTTCCTTCTTTTTGTATTCTTCAAGCTGCACAAAGAAGAAAAAATGTTTTCAGTATTATGCCTGATTTACCTGAAAATCATGTGGCACGCAAAACAAATTCATTGGAAAAACTACTGTGGCTCAGTACTCATTGATTGTATACTCTGTATTCATTACACTGACACTTTTCAATCTAAGACAACTGCACAATTCTTTTGGCCTTATATGCATCATCATCATCATCTGATATGCAGCCCAATATGGATTAAAATACTTAAAAGAACTGTTTGAATTTAAGCTATCTGGCCTCAAGATATATACTAAAAGACATTTTACAATGTGTTAATTTGTGACTATGCAGGCTACCAAGCAACAATAATACCCGAAAAGGAGCCTAAGAAATTGCTATCATTTTCTATCTGCCAGGAACTACTAAAAAGGTAGTTGACAGCAAAACAGAACAGAACACAACGGTATAGTCAGCCCTCCTGTAGTGTGGCAGTCCTATTCTAGAACAACGCTGTTATTCAACTTGTGTTAGAAGTTATTACAGCCATCACTTCCCTAACAGCCATTGTCAGCAATGATTTTTACAGCAATATCTTGCGTAATTAATTTTGCAATAAGCTCATGATCTCAGCCACAGGCAGCCACAGGACTTGTTTTTACTGACTTTCTAGAACTTCTCCACCTCTGCCTGCAAAGTATATACCCTATTTGCACTCCCCCCCCCAAAAAAATACACCTAAAATATTGGGTGCATCTTTTATGCTGGCCCCACCCAGCCCTGTTCATATTCGCCCTCTTATCATCTTTCCTCTTCCTTCCCTCCTCCTCCCCCTCACTCCTGTCCCGTCTCATGGGGTGGTGGTGGCATTATGCAGTGGGCACTCGGGCAATCATATGGGTAGGCAGATAAGGCATTGCATGTACAGCGCATGTGGGGAGGCATGCAGCAGCGGACTGAACCATGAGAAAAACCTGTGGCTGAAGGGAGGCGAAGACAAAAAGCGCTGCACCCTCAACCCCTTCCAGCCCCATCTTTATTCACTCTCATCATCTTCCCTTTCCGTCCTCTCTCCCTCCCCCTTGCTCCCACTCTGACATGTTTTTCGTGTGGCTGTACGCACAGTGCCTATCCACCTTCTCAAGTGATTGCCCATGCGCTGCTACCACCCCTACCAGTTGGGACAGGAACAAGGGGGGGAGGGGGAGATGACGAGAGCGCGAATACCAGGTGGGGTTGAGGGTGGGGGCACTTTCTGGCGATTTCTATGTGGCTGCACCGAACGATCGTGCGGGTGAGTGGATAGGCACTGCACATACAGTGAATGTGGGGAAGCAGGCTGTGCGAAAAACACCTGCGCCTGAAGGGAGAAGAGAGGGAGGAGAACTGCCTGGCTGCTGCACTGGGATGAGACGGCAGGTGCCTTTGTTGCTGATCTGGAAGTGACATGAGAAATGTAGAAAAAAATTTTTTCTTAAAAATATGTATAAAAAACGGGCTGTATCTTATACCCTAACACAACCTATAAGCTGGCAAATACGTTCATCAATCTGAGTTCAGTACTGACCACCTGGAGGTGTCCATGTGTAAAGTCCCCTTTTGGGATACTGGAAAAGAGTGTTTGCTATGATCAGCTAGTTATCTTGACGAAAATGCTATTAGCCTCTGCCCTGCTTTATTTTGTACTCCAAGGCCAAGATACTATTCCAAAAGGATTTGAATATATATATTTTAAAATCTGTTTACCTGTCATTTTATCAAGGAAAAAATTTCAAAGCAGAATGAATTAAAAAAACAAACCTTTTGAGTCAGAGTTTGTAATTCGTTTTGGCAAACTGAGGCATCCACATGCTTTTCTTCTACTACTCTCTCTGTTGACACTTTACTGTTTTCGGAATCATCCCGGTCCACCTGCCGTAACTGTAATAATATGCATATATTAGCAAGTCTATTGCAATCAACAGACTACTGGAATCTTAAGACAATTTTGTTGCTCCAGTTTGCAAATTCAGAATGAAATCTATTACTTCATATAAGAAGAAAAACCAAGAAATTATGTGACCAATTGCAACAAATGCAAGAACAGTAAATTAAAACACTGAGCTACGTTAGGTACTATCTGGAGAGATTTTTCCTTCCCAATATAAGCCAGAACTTGACACTCTGAATAAATATTTCTACCACGAGTGAAAAAGGTTGTGAAGACATCCAGTAGGACCTTGGAAAATAAGCTTCAACATTAGTAAATGCTAGGTGACGCGCACTGGGACAAAAAAAACAATTACGCCAATAATTTGATGGGATCTTTTCCTTCCTGCAAAAGACCAAGAAAGGAGGGACCCTGGTGTTCTGGGGATAATTGAATAAAAGTGCTACCCCAGCATACAGCAGCAGTGAAAAAACAATTTCAATGTTAGAAATAATTACAAAAGAAAATAAATCTGGAAGCATCATTGTGCTTCTTTATAAATATAAATCGATGGTGAGGCCAAATTCTGGTCACTACATCTCAGAAAGGATATTGCAGAACTGGAAAAAAACTGCAGAAAAGAGTTTAAAAAATATCATGGGGTTAGAACATGTCCCTATAAGATCAGACATGATTCAAGTTTATAAAATCATTTATGATGTGGAAAAGGTGGCCATTTTCTCTCTCTCATAGCTCTAAAATCTATAAAGTTGTTGAGCATGAAAGTTAGGACCGACAAAGGGAAGTATTTTTTTCATGCAATGAGTCAGAAATGAGATGGTGGTGGTGGCTACTAGCCTGGATGGTTTTATGAAAGGGTTAGACAAATGTATGGATATCAGGTGTATCAATGACTACTTGAAAGGATGTCTAGATACTGTCTCCAGATTGGAGAACTAGGCAGGGTAGCTATAAAGTTTGTTTGTAGAAAGCCAAGAGAAGGTGATGGGTTGTTCTCAGGCGGAAGGAAGTAGGTGAGCTGCTGTGCAAAACATCAAGCTGGACTAGATGGCCTGATCCAGTAGGGCTTCCCTGATGTTCTTAATCGCTTGGGGAGGATCAAATTAGGAGTTTTTGCATCCTAAGTGAAATTTGACTTCAGTGTCCCAAATACATTTAACTGGGCACAGGTGGGATATACTCCAGCTGCAGTTTTGCTTAATATGTTTGTTTTTTTTCTTCAGATAATAGCAAGCTCTGGATTTTTAAGAAAATAAGCAGAATATGGAGGGAGGAAAAAGCTGTCTACTCAGGCAACTGTCTATTTCAGCTATACAATTTTATTTATTTAAAGCATTTCTATTCCACTTCTCATTTTAAAAAATTTCAAAGTGGTTTACAGGAGAGATTAAAAACAAAGGTAAAACCACAGATGCAAAAGTCAACAACTAAAACACAACTGGCCCAAGCCTGGATTAGGAAGAAACACCAATAACGGATTTACAAATCTTAAAGGATGGAAGGTCAACCAAAGACAATATAAACTGAGGGCTTCAGATCACATTTTTTTTTACCTTATCCTGTTTTCTCATTGTCCCTGAAGCTGCATCATAATTCAGCATGTCTGTAGGATCAATCCAGTCATCGTTCTCAGCTTGAAGCCTTCCTAGCAGCAGGACTGTACACACTACTGTAGCAATTAACATTATCTGTCTCAAAGCAAATTAACTGTTTTAGTAGTCTCCAAGACACTTCAGGGAAACAAACTATTTCATGCACACTACTGTCAGCTCTATTTAATTTGGTATTCTTAGTCTCTCCACTGTACAGACTGATTTCTGTCATAAAATATGAAATCTAGTAATAACAAAGCAGAAGATCAGAGACAGAGTAAGGGTCTGTTCACACTTGGCTTTATTCTGGAATATATTCTGGAATAGGGCCATGCTGTTTACATGCTAGTAAAGGCTATAGAAGATCCCAGGTAAGACCTTCTGGTCTTTGAATTAGCATGCGGACAACAGGCTAAGTGCAAACAGGCCCTTAGTAAAAGAAACTGCTCAGGAGAAATAGACTAGATCTAAATAAATACGTAAATAAAGCTCATGTCCTGCTTTAGGACAGCTTATATCATTTTTTTAGATGGTATTCTGCACTTGATACAACACCCTTAAAACCAATATTTAGTTCTCCCAAACAACAAGGCACAGGTTTAGTCCTTATGTGTTGAACTTTAGATAGGAACACCTTTTCCCACAAAACTTTTAACCAACATTTAAAAAAAGAAACAAAGTTTCTATATGTGGCATGATCCCTTTGTGGTAATATACGGCCATCTTAAAGAAATTGCACACATTGAAGATACGACAAGACTACATAGAGTTGACCCTTTTAGAATAAAGTGGATCTATTTTGGAAAAAAAACAATGTATTATGCAAACAGCATTAGGTGAAACAAATGCAATTACTAGGTTGCCATAGCATACTGCACTATGTATTTATTTATTTGGATTTTTATCCTACCCTCAGCACACATTCCCTCATCACATATAATCAAAACCTGAATAAGACAATGCTGTATTTATCAAAAGTAGCTTAGGCAGCCTTACTCCAGAACTGGAACAAAGTAGATTGCAGTAATATGGAGCAGCAGAAAAACTTTGCAGTTTACAAGTGTTGCCTTTTTATGTTTTGGTTTAGGCTGTCACCAAAATCTATATAAACTTTATGTCTTACACAGATCAGGTACAAGTCTGTCAGTAGCAATACCAACCACCCGTAGCCTATATTGGTTCTGAATGGGGCAGACTAACTTCAAGGGATGCAAACTCTTCTAAGACCTTAAAATGTAACCGCTCAAGCAACCGCTCAGTAGGAGATAAGCCCAGGAGACTCAATGCAATATGGAACTTCTTTAATGGACGTGATATGCAAACCTCATCCTGCTTTGCAGATTTGAGATTCAACTGCGCTGTCAGCTGATGAGCACAATAACAGAAAAGAGCAACATAGGGTGTTTTTCCAGTCAACTGTACCCATTTTTGCACCCATTTTTGTACCTTTTGGCTGTGAGCCGGATGATCCCATTTCCACTACGGCACCCATTTTGAACCCGATTGTTTCCACTGCCATGGGGGAAATCCGGATCTTTTTATTTATTTATTTTATTTATATTTATATTTATATCCCGCCCCATACCCTAGGGTCTCTGGGTGGCTTACAACATTTAAAATACACACATATCAAGACTGTATAAAACAATGCTAAAAACAATGCAAAACTTTTTTTAAAAACCAGCATAATAATAATATTTGGCCTTTAATCCGGATTTTCTGTAGACCCCATTAATGGGGTCTACAATGGGGTCTTCTGCCAGAAAATCCAGATTAAAGGGAGCCTGTTTCCACTGGAAACAGGCAATGGGGTCCAAAGGAGGCTAGGGAGAGGGGATGCACCTTTGACCCCCCTCCCCAACATTGGCTTCGAAGTTGACTTCACATTCACTTCAAAGTGACTTCGAAGTCAGCTTTGAAGTCACTTTGAAGCATGAGCTCTACTTCGAAAGCTGAGCTCATGCTTCGAAGTCACTTCAAAGACTGCACCCCCCTGCCCACCAAAACACCTGGGGTAATTGACTGACCCCTTGTGGGTCGATCCGGATTCCCCAGATGGGTGCAAAGCTGTTTCCACAGCAGGGTTGTTAGCACCCATTTCTAATGGGTGCTACACCTCCTGTGGAAACACATTGGGTGCTTCCTTAATCCAGATCAACTAGATGCGGATTAAGAAATGTACCCATTCCTTAGATCCGGATCTTCTTAGATCCAGATCTAAGGCCTGCAGTGGAAAAACACGCAAAAAGGTAGGCGATGCTGCCTGTCAGGGAAGGATGGGGTCCTAGCCCAGGTTTCTTGTGGCTCCTGCTGACAATGGATGATTGAAATCAATTTAAAACAAAAAAGAAAAAGAGCAACAAAAAGACAAGGACTGTAAAGAGAGATGGACTTATTTTTTTATGTACAGCAATATGATACAAAAATAATTACCAGTAATCTTTATCTACATTTTTAATTGTTAAGTTGCATTTGGCATAACAGACTGGTTGCTGCACATCAATGCTGTCATCAAGGCTCTAGCTTAGCTCAAAAACATCTTTATCTTTAGCTAGAAAAACATGAGCTCATATCTACACAACTAGGCAAATTGGAAGACTGAAAGGGAGAAACAGAAAAAAAATACAGTAATGAAAAATGAAGGGAAAGAAAAAGCAAAGGAGAAAGAAGGAAAGAAACAAAAGGCAGGGCAAAGGGAACTGTGTGTTGTGATCCAACTTACTATAAAGGCATACAAGCAAGAAGACCCAAATAGCAGCCAGAAGGTAGCACTTCTAAAATTAAACTGATATGACAGAACACAAAACTATTCTGATAACCTTCATGTAGCATATTCATGATTTTTATTTGTCATTGTTCTTCCTGCAATATTCCCCCCCAATTCTTACTTTAAAATCCCCAACATTTTGCTCTTTGAATATTTCATTGTTGCTGTGTTTTAGCTGTTTTCCTTGACATACATTTTATAAGAAAGTGAGGGCAGTTTTATCAATAGAAAAAGGGCACCAGCACAACTCACGTGCCCTACTGAAGAAAAAACACAGCTCTAAATAGGGCTACATCTACTTCTGCTTTTGGAAGGATCTGTCCTGTGTCACCACAGCTAACTATTTTACTCTGGGCAATAACAAGTTCTTTAGCATATGATATTTTTAAAAAAGGAAGGAAGGAGGAAAGATATGGGCAGCAATGTCTTCACTATGGGTGTTTTTTCACTGTCACTAAAAATACCCATTAAGTACTCATTAATGGGTACGTAATGGCATTTTTGTACCCATTAATGGGTACTTAATGGGTACTTCTAGTGACAGTGGGAAAACACCCTATGTCTAAAAGAAAAAAAATCCTTTCAAAGTCACCATGAGACCTCGGTTAACAGGCTCAAAATGAATTGATGTCACATCATTAATAACCTTGTCACTGCACAACACATTATGCTGGACTCTTCAGAAGAATCTTGGTTTTCAGAAAAGCGGTCTACCTTCTTAGATTCCTCTAGGACAAACATGCACCTTCGCACCTTTGTGGCCTTTCATCATTCATGTCCACTTTCCTCAAGGGATGACCGGCAACCTCTTTTCCTCCCCTTGCCCAACTGATCACCTCTATTTAGTCTGGGTTACCGGCTTTACACACTGCAGTTAATGGAAGTTAAGCACGTACAGGAATTGCTTATAATTTTTTGTATACATAATGCTGATTAGACTTCATATTTCTATTTGGATGTTTCAATTGTTTTTTGTATGTTTTCTTATATTAATAAAGATTATTTTTAAAAAATGAACCGATATCCGCAGAAAGTGTCAGCCAGGGCTCTGACTTCACTGGCTGGCTTAAGGACAGTGAAGGGGTTTTGGAAAAGCAGCTGTTCGTCACCCAACTGGTTCCAACAAACTTTTTTGCAAGTTAATTTCGCCTTTCACAGACAACTGATATATATATTATTTGTGAATATGCATACATACATACACACATACACGCATACATACATACGTACGTACGTGTGTGTGTGTGTGTGTGTGTGAATATGAATGCTATATGGTGCCAGTAGCGGCGGCCGTGCACCAGGTGAGCCTCCCACGCGGATGCCAATGCATGAGGAAGCCTGTTTTGCCTCAGCGCCAATGCCAATGCTGCCGCCATACCAAGAAAGGGACCTACGCGGCCCTGCTGCCGTGCCCAGGTACGGGGCCATGGCAACCACGGGGTGCCGCCGCGCCCACAGCTGCTTCCGCTTGGAGGCGAAGGCAACGGCCACCTCCTGACTCGGCGTCCTCCCGCCTCCCCCTCCCCCTCCCCCTGCCACCACGTCCCGCGCGCCCACCTCAGATTAACTGGCTGTCCCGTTCGAAAACCGGCGCGCGACGGGCCGGGCGGTTAACGGTCCTCCGCTCGCACCAAGAGACTGGGGACAGCGCGGAGGGGGAGGAGAGGCAGTCAACTCCCAGCCTCGCCTACTTCCCCAATCGATGCGCTCTGTCGGCGGCCCAATCGCGCGCACGCACCGTTTAAAGTTGGGCGGAGTCATTAGCTCGTTCTGCGCAGGCGCAGTGATGTGGGAATGGACGGAAGATGAGGCGGGGGGGCGGGCTGCTGGGGGCGGACTAGCTGGCTGGTGGCGGGGGGGCGGCGGCGGCTCCTCTCTCGGGTCGTCTGCCCCCCTCCCGCCTGCCTTTCCCGAGGCTGCCAGCAGAGCGCTGAGAGACTGGCTTGTAGTTTTTCGCATGCACACGCACCACACACACAAAGTGCAGAGGTCTGTTGTTGTTGTTGTTAAGGTCGGTTGATGAGGAGTGCTTTTTAAACAACTTGTGGATGGACTGAAAAGTTTCCAATTTGACATCTGAATCCATGTGTTTCCTTCCATGCAAAATGTCACGGATCAAGGAGGACTCTGCCTCCATTGGGCTGATTTCCATCAGGTGTATCAGATCCACAGACCGTACCAAGCAAGGGCTGTATTTCAGATCACCGGAGTGTGCAGATGGCGCAACTCCATGCTCCAGAAGTCCTGGGAAACGTCGTTCAGCGGCAGGCCAAAAACCACCCTTCCACCCCCTGAAGCTGGGAACTTCGCAGCCCTGTGGTGATGGATGTGCTCAGATGAATTCTAGCAATAAGAAATGAAAACCTTCAGGGCCTGCTTTTTGCTGTTGGCCAGATAACAAACAATCTGCATTATCTACGCAGCATGGGGTTTATATTATTTTGACCTAAAGTGGGAATGACAAGCATGTTTTTAAAGTCCTGCTTTTTTCTCAATACACTTTTAACTTGACACATCCGGTCAAGTTAAGATCTTTAAGAACCTCATTTTAATTTGTATATAATAGTATCATCAAGAGTGTCCCTTTTCCTTCCCACAACATTGTCCTTTTGTATCTTGTCTCTTTGGATTGTAAGCCTGAGGTCAGGGTCCTGTCTCAGATTGATAAATATTGTAACCTGCCCTGAGACCTCCAGGTATAGGGCAGGATAGAAATA
>MTQE01001134.1:19416574-19436230 GCA_014337955.1 Aspidoscelis marmoratus | reverse complement strand
GCACATCATGCCGGTTTTAAAAGGGCTGCATTGGCTGCCAATTTACTACCATGCCCGATTCAAGGTGCTGACTCTGACTTATAAAGCCCTAAATGACTTGGGCCCCAAATATCTAAAAGAACACCTTCTCCCATATCGACCTGCCCGTGCCTTACGGTCTAGCGGCGAGGCCCTCCTGGTTGCCCCACCACCTTCAGTAGTGAGGCTGCTGGGCACCCAGGAGAGAACCTTTTTGGTGATGGCCCCCAGACTATGGAATAGTCTCTGCCTCGAGGTGCGTCCTGCCCGTTCTTTACATATATTTAGGAAGGCGGTGAAAACGCACCTCTTTACACTGGCCTTTGGCTGAGATGATTATATTTCCCCTCCCAGTACAGATACCATCATTATAAACATGTTGGGTATGGTTTTAGATTTGTTGAATTTTTAAAGTGTTTTTAATGTACATTCTGTTTTTAGTCTGTTGTTTTAACGGTTGTTACCCGCCCAAAGACCTTTGCGTATGGGGCGTGATAGAAATGTAAACAAACAAATAAGAAAAACAATTTCTTCATATAGCTTCTATATTATTTTCTAGTAATATTTTTACAAAGTTATCAGTTTCCATACATTATACAAAAAGCCCCATTTCTGGCAGCAGTTATATTAGCCAATTAGTTGTCTCCCCGTTAAATAGCTGAGGGTGTGATCAGACATGGCATTTTTAAATTGCCCCTTTGGGAAAGCATTTAGTTGTTAGATGCACAATAAAAGTGCCTTCCACACAAATGTTTGTATCTGTGGCTGAGAACCTACCTTATTTTGTTACACTGCAGCCTGCATTTGCTTCCACATCAGGGCATAGCTCCCCTGACAGTAGTTGCTACCCTTGATTGGTTATTGGTCTGCTCACCTTTCTCTATGATTGGTAAAATGCCCCCCAAAATGGATTCTCTTCTGTTACTGGCTATATTCTCCACTACTCACTTGCTCTTATTTCCTGCATCTCAGATTTCTGGAAACCAAGATTGCTGGAAATGAGAATATTAGTATATATGTGGCTTCTTGTTTTTCCAACTGCCCTTTTATTTGTGAATTGCCATGATGTTACCACTGCCTGTTCTCCTACTTCAGATTTCCTGTATCATCCTCCTCCAGGTTTACAGATGTCCCTTCATAATGCTCCCTCCCATATGCAGAACAAGGAATCGTGAGTTTCCATAATTTTGGAAACATGGATATTTAGATATTCTAATGTATGAATTGAAGCAGCCTACATTGCTGATGTCCTCCTCTTGGAGTGGGTAACTACCAACTGCTAGTTAGAATTTTTCTGACAAATAAATCAGTGCAGTTTGAAAAAAAAAGAGACAATTCCAGTGCTAAGAAATCCCACCCATAACTGAACTGACCTTTCCGAGGCTTCAACACCTAAGACATTTGAGGCTGCTGCTGACTGTGTGAAAGCCACACAGAAGACATCTCTTTAGTAGTGTCTGACTGCACCCTCAATATCACTAATCTTACCAGTTCCATGAAATGTTGTTCCAACAACCCGAACACAGCTAGGCACTCGGAGATCCCAGAAACGTACAGTCTTATCTTGAGATCCAGATGCTATCATCCATCCACTCCAAGTATAAAGTGCTAAAATATGACCTGTATGAAAGATACATTCAGTTAACGAATACTATAAGGTTCTTCACATTTTATCCTGCAAGACAGATGTCTGTGAAGGAGAGAACTAAGTTCTATCTACAAGGACTGACGGTTGTGCAAGACCATTATAAAATGTATACAGTAAAATAGTTAATATATTCGACTTCTGTGGCCCTTTATGCCACACCAGGCTGCTGTCTTCCGTCTTTGTCAAGTTTGAGGATATACCATGCCAAGTCTTCCTTCTGCTCTGGTTCAGTCCACTACTAAAGAACAAAAAACCCAGAAGATACAGAGTTTGAAAGAGGAAAGCAATGTACTGCACATGCCTAAAACATTTAGTATTTTAAGGTTTATAAAAATGGTTAATATATTCAACTGCACAAATACTGGTTGCTGTAACAGTTATTAAATGAATTGTGTTAGGCCATGAATGGCTGGAATAAAACATACCAGTATGGCCACTCAAGGCGTGAAGACCTTGCCCCCGCTGGCAGTCTGTTGTATAAATATTACAGTCCCCAGCTCCAGCACTTATTAAAATAGCACCACCGCTTTCAGGACCTTCCATAAAGGCTAGATCTCTAATGGTTCCGTCATGCATACTGAACTCCAAATCTGGTCCTAAACATTAAAATGGAAGACATCAAAATAAATAGATATGCAATAGATATCTACATTGTACACACAAACCCGTGTACTTCAACATATGTCTGATTTTAAATGTTGTTGCCCATCCTGAGACCTTTGGATATAAGGTGGTACAGAAATTAAAAAATAAAATAAAAAGGCTAAATTAGAGCTAAATATTTTGGTTTTAAAGTTAAAACAATTGGTAGTATATCCCCAACCAGACCATATCCAGAAAACTATTCAGGTATGTTCCCACAGCCTGGTATTATAGTTAACTTCAAAACAGCCATACAAATATACTGCAGACAAAATACCACCACCTCCTTGCTGTCTGCATTCATAAGTCAATCCTCTCTCGGTCACCCAGGAAAAGTGGCTGTGTAACAAGAGTCTTCCACTACTCAAGGAGAGACAAGAACCAAACCAAGGGAATACACAGGTACCTCTCTTGAATCAAAGTGACTCAAAACTTGGCTGAATATTTAGAGGCCTTATATACTGTACTCTTAATTAAGCAAGAAACTACAAGGGGCTCTAGAGTGTGCCTAGTACAGGGCTGCTGGTTTCCTTCAAGGTCACCAGTGCTATTAGCCAAGTAATCAAATTAGCTCAGCACTAGGTTGTGCCTGATGTTAACTCTGGCCAACTGCTCAAGTACAGATTTCTTGCGACCTTCTGACACTATCAATTGGGTTGCTGTGATCCCAAAATATAGATTATCAATTTTTGTGCAATATTATCATTAAAATGAGGCGTGCGTGTGTGTAATTTCGCTTGGCTGAAAAGCAGAGGCTAATAGGAAGTGGAATGCTTAAGTCACAGAAGTTGACAGTGGGGTTTTACAAACTTGTGTCATACCACAAACCCTGAATACTGTAATTTGTTAAAGGGAAATTGGTAAAAGCATTATGAAAAAGGACAAAATACTCTTTTATTCTATCTTCCATCCCTTATGAATAACAGAGAGAACAGTTCCAACAACAAGCAACTGTAGGTATCGTGAGAAACCTGTAACTTCAGACATCAGTTTATGTGGTTATTTTAATCTTAGATATTTTAGACTCCCCCCCCCATTTTTTTGGGCATACCGATATGTAAAATTGATTCTGAAATAAGTGGAAAACTATATGGATTTTTCTGTGGAATATTTACTGCTTGTTTGAAATTTGAACATAAGGGCTAGGTAAGATCTTTATCCTATAGTGAAGTCATTGCATGGGAAGAATAAACAAGTATAAGTAAAGCATCTCATGTCTGCCAGAGATCACTTCCTATCTATTGCTAATTTCCTAATGACTGCTGTTTCTTTTAAATAATGAGCAACATTTTATGATGCCAGATATTTTGACATGGCTATAGTCTTCTTGGGTTTCTATTCAACGCAATAAAGGTATCATAAAAAGATTTTCTTTACAAGTGCTCCTGTAATATCCAAATCTTCCTCTTTTATCTCTTGCCCTTCCATCCAACTGTAAACTTTCAAGATGAGAACTGTGTTGCTCTATTAAGTGCCTTGAATATTGATGATGTTAAATATAACATACCGTACATTACGCAGCAGGGCTTTTATTACAAATGCTGGTCTCAGGCACAAAAAGAACATGTAAATATGGGTTTTCCTCAGCCCGCATTTGGGACCTTTCTGCACTAGGCCTTATTCTGGATTACATCCAGGAATACAGACTGCCATCTGCATGCTAGTGCAGATTATGGAAGGCTCGTTTGGGGCTTCCTGCAGTCTATACTTACATGCAGATGGTAGGTCCTTACTCCTGGATATAATAAAGCCACTCCCACTTAGCACACTAAATGCACATGTTCAGTGCTTGGTATGTAACAAATGGTATAAATCCTCCAAAGCACAGTTCAGGGGCAAAGGCAGATGAAAATGTCAAGTACTGTATCAGCCATAGTATGCTGGTGATTTTCTTACACAGCTCCTGCAGCACTTTATAATTTCTAATTTAGAAAAAATATGAGAGTCTCTTGTATAATTATTTGTATTATGTTAGGATTTTTACGGAACTATATTCTGTTGAAGCATATAGATAGAAGCAACTCCATCAACAGAAACTAAAAGGAAGCCATTTTTAACAATCCTCTTAATTTCTCTGAACCCTTGGCCTTTTTAAATTCACTCCAGTGGAGTGGAGATTCATCAGGTCATCACTTGAGGATATAATCCATCGTTTCTAAGCACAGACTTAAGTTAATTTTGCTCAAGCCATTGTGACATCAGCTTCCACTTACCAGTTGCATTACAGCTGTCTGCGTTGAAAGGCAGCACTTTCACATATTTGTCATTTGAACCAGTTGCCAGCAACTGCCCACAGGGACTCCATGCAACGCAATAGATCGATCCCTTGTGATGTTTGTTCCTTTTGAAACGAACCACTGGCTGTTTGGGAATGTTGCTACCACTAGAGAAAATAGTTTTAAAGGTTAGATCCAGATAGTCTTCACTAGTGACTGTTTCAAAAACTAATGCCATTTTATCTAAAACCTGTCAGTCTCGATTCCTTTTACAAATTTTTGTTTTTTAATCAATTTTCATTAAAAAAATGGAAAGGTGTAATTATTTTCAACAAGTTCAGTGATTTTAAAATAAATTATTTTGGTATCACAAATATGAAATGCAGAAAGTTTCCTCCCCCCTAAATAAATAAAAATATATCAGCAAAGCAAAGCCACATTTGTTCTGTCTGTGCCTTAAAACATAAGCAGAAAGTACATAGAACTGAGGTGATAGGTAAGATGAACTGGTGAGGGCAGAGTCAGAGGAATGGGTGGTTTAGCTAATCCATCATGCTGTAACATGGAGAAAACACCGTGTAGATACCTCTAATTCTGAGGACACAGAAGAGGAAGCAAAATATGATCTGGAAAACAACTACTGACTTCTCCATTTCTCACTCTAACAGGCTGCCTCCAAACCCATCAATGTTAAGGATGATTTCATGGCACAGTTTCCTCTCTGTTCCAGAAACACGTCCTAGTTCTTTTAGGTAAAGCATTATGAGAATCCTTTTATACATAAATATCAATGGTCCTGAATGAAAATTTAAAACCCAGATTTCTCATTTCAGTCACCCTAATAATGATGAGATGGCAAAGCTTGAGCATTCTTGTTTATAGAGTGCCCCATGCACCAAGTTAACACCCAACATGCATTCCTGAAAAAAATTATTTTCATATTTTCCATGTTAAAAATCTGTAATATCTCCTTTTCAGAGCTCAATAACCCACTTGAACAAGACACGTTAGATGCTATAAAGTTAATACATGGAATACTCAAGAATTCAATACTCAAAAAGTATCAGGGACTTGTAAATATATAATTCTGTAATAGACTATTATTAGAGTTGTGCCAAACTGGGTTCTTGACGAACTGGTTCTTTATGAGTGTAGGCAATCATAAGACTTACTATCAGACTTCACCCACTAAAGTGTGAGATTTGTTCTGATACTGAGCTGAGTCCCCACGTATTTTCAAAGAACTGGTTTTTACAGTTTGGTCTTCCCCCTTATTCTTCACTCACCTCCAGCGGACCTACCTGTCAGGCTGGGTCAGTCTGCTGCTAGCTGCTAGGCTCTCTGAAGGTCCTGAAAGGGAGAAGGGTGACAGGCCACGCGCATAAGGGAAGAAGGGTGTGAGGCTGCACGCATGAGGAGATGGGAGGCGGGCATGAAGTGAAAAGGAAGAATACAGAGGGAGCAGAGTCCATGTTTGTGAGGGAGCTCACCGAACCCAAACCCTAATTGGCCAGTTTAATTTAGGGGCAAACAGTTGTCCTGTGTCCAGTTCACGTTTACTAGGAACCAAAGCAAAGAGAACCTAGTTTGGCACACCTCTATTATCTATACTTAAGAACTGCATATATGAAAACTTCAACATTTGCACTTTACAATTTTTAGGTTTATAAAGGTCAAGGAAATAATAATTTGTTTCACATTATACCAAATGTAAATATTCTTACTTAAGTCCAATAGCTGAGATACAATCATTACTAATGTGGAAGTAAAAATTAATAAATACAGGGAGTAAATGTTTTTGAACTACTCAATAGCCAAGATGCTAATACGGCAACTAAAAATTAATACAACCAAAAGCTTTCTGTGATAGCAAGTTGCTTTAAAAAAAAAGATATAGTCATGCTGTAAAAGCTGTAAAGTGGAGCTGACATAGTAAGGTATATATCGTGGAAACAGAGGAATAGAAAATATGGCTAAGGTGGTATATTTAAATTCTTAAGCAACACACACACATGCACACAATATAGAAAGCTGAAAGAAACGAAAAAGAAATCCAAATGATCTCGCAACTCCAAAGTGTTTGTAAGAGGAAATAAATGTATTAGTTACTTTGTTGGCATCTTTACAGAAGAAGAGAGCGAAGATCTGCCTAAGTCAAATACCAGTTTTCGAGGAACAGCAGAAGAGGAGCTAAACAGCATACAAGCAAATAGTTATAACGAGACTAAACACATACTTCACAAGATATCCAAAGAGAGTAACATATTTATGCAACCTTTAAATCTAACAAAATGATGCCCAGCTTGCAATGGATCACATGAAACCAGCACCAATATTTGGAATGTTGAACACTGCCAACTTATTAAATAGTCATGCCATTCTGCTGTAGCATTTGCTACAGACATTTCTTTTGGTCTGCCATGCTTGCAGCCACACTGGACTATAGAGATGAGAAAGCTCAGCATGAGATATGGAGAAACCGAAACAAATTCCTTTAAGTGTTTTGTTTTACTAAAATTTTGATCAAAAAACAAAGCAGCATGGCCACAAAAGCAATTTCAAGAAATCTCACTCATTTTGTTTGACTAGCTTATGACTCATTTGTCAACCCCACTAACAAATCTATTTGCTACTGATCACTCATGCTTAGTAACTGAACATTTGCTTGATTGCCTCTAGCTGTTGTAACCTGATCAGAGTACAGAAATAACAGCCATAGAACTCTTTTCTTTTCCCAACGATCCATTATGGCTGTGTTTCTGTGCCCCTATTCCTTCTCCAACACAAAGCAGAGAACATGCATCTCCTCCTGACTCCTTTTCCAGAAGTTGAGAAGAGATCCCTGACAATAGGGAGAAAGAAGGTAAAAAGAAGGGCAAATGGCATCTTTGCGGTGTGAGAATAGCTAAGACAGCACCTTTTAATTACAGCTATTGCACTTGAAAGGCTGAATTATCTGGTTACAATTATTGGAATTCAATGTCTCCACAAGTGCAAGAGTGGACTAACAGAATGTTCTGATCTGAGACTCAAGAGCCTAAAATTCTGCTTAACTCCTAGTTTTGTACCATCCAGGTACTGAATTACAACTTCCACCATTCCTAATAATTGCTCAGTGGTCAGAACCAAAGTGACCAAAGTTTAACAACATCTTATATTGTCTGCCAGTGACGTATCCATGTGGCTTGTGCAAGTCACTCACTTTGACATTAATAGTATCAAGGGCAGGAACAATAAAGTACCAAACTCCAGTTGATATAATTTGTTAGTAAATACGGATGTTGTTATGGAATAAATCTCTGCAATCATTCAGGTAGGGCTTTGGCAATTAAGAAGTTTTTTGAGTCTTCCAGAACAAAAGAACTGAGCTGGCTCTATAAAGACTTAATGCAGCCTTTAGACATTTGGTGAACATAGATTTAAGTGTAATGGGAAAACTGTATTGAACAGTCAAGCTTTCATCAAATATTAACAATAATACATACAATTAAAAACCTTGGAGTGTACCTTCCATGTGCTTTTTTTTTGAGTATGAATGCTTCAAAATACTTCAAAATTGAACATTACACCAATTATATTTTATATGAAATTACTCAAAATTATTCCATTCATGCAAAAACATTTAAAATAAGCACAGTACTACTTTTACAGAGTTGAAGAGCTGAAGTTCTTCTGTCAAGCAATCCCCAAACGTTCCAAGAAAACAGGACATGAAAAAATGAGTGATAGAAAAGCACACAGCAGACATGAATACAACTACCAAATACCAAGCAATGGAACACAAATCATAACACATGAGCAGCAGTAACAGTTCTTACCCTGTATCCTGAAGATCTGGATACGCACATACTCTCAAAGTTTTGGAATTTGAGCCAACAGCATATAGAGTGCCATTTGGATGAAAAGCCACAGCTCTGACAGCTTGTGTATCTTCTAGGGTATTGATACAAATGAATTGCTTTTTTGATTTGTCATCCTGTTGTATCAAAAGTTACAATACAGGTGACAATTTCACCACCATTCCACAAATTTTCAAGAATGCCACACAGAAAGTTATTCTTTTATTTGAAAAAAATATTTCAAAGCCACTCAATAAATATGAAAATTCACAGTGACCTTGTACAAATTACTACTAGAGGCTTCACAACCATTAGTTACGGTATAACATTTGTTTCTAGCTCATGGCACTGTTTAGGGCACTACGAACAAATGGCAGAACTGAGCTCAGTCCTGGTGCTTTTTTGTAAGATTTGCCTATTTTCACTTAATGGAAATTTTCTAGCATGCATAAACAGAGAAGTCGCTATTATATCAAAAATAGGATTTGGCTTAATGCTAGTAGGAAAAATAACCATGGATGTGATCCTACTTATTTTAGTTGTTTTATAACAAACATGGAACAAAAAAATTGTGATTGTATAAACCAGGATCTCTGACCAAAGCAAACATTTCAGGAACAAGGAGAAGTTAGTGCAGTGGAAAGGAAACACACTTCTTTTAGGATTCCAGAACAAGCTTAGTGCACACTTGTTATCTAGTAGAGATTTTTATATACTACTGAGTGATTAACTAAGTCAACTGTGGATTCTATTTTAAATAAGTTTCTTCTAGTGAGAAGTAAGTATTTTGCTCATATATAAGTTACAGCTGAATGTAGGTGACACTTCCAAATTGTAGACTAAAACTGTAGATTACTACAACAACATCAAAAGTTCCAGTGATTCTGATTATAGGTCACACTCCAAATTTTAAAAGTGCACTTTAAAGGGGAAAAGGCAAATATAAACATTCACAAATTCTTGGCAGTTGTCTTTTAACACTGTCTAATGCATGCACTCTGCCATCAGGTGTCACTACAGTTCAGCATTTAACTGACAGTCTAAAAGTGGGCTAACCAATCATGAAAATGCACTTCACAAGTACTATACTGGTTCTACTGAACCTCCAACAGTATCATAGTAATTATATACACTGTGGTATTATTTATGATTCTAGACCTGAATATGATCTTCTTTCGGGTATAAATGCCTGGAATAAGCACTATGTTCTTCATCTGGCCTTAACATTCTTATCTTAACAGAAAAATTTCAGTGTCCTATTCAGTATAATGTAAAATACTACAAGGGCATCTTACCTCATCAACTCTTGTTCGACTCCCTGGAGAATCTCCATGCTGTGCTGGAATGGCACCATGATCTGCTATTCTGTTTCAATACATAAATTATGTTGAATACATAGAAATAAAGCAGTTTCTTTCTGCTTTTATAAAATATGGATAGGATCCATCATGAAAACATTCAGTAACTGAGAATATGAATAATAAACAGTATAAGGAAAAACATCTGATTTTTAAATGCAATATTTTCTTCTAGAAGAAGAAGAGTTGGCTTTTATACCCTGCTTTCCTCACCCTTAAGAGGACTCAAAGCGGTTGAAAAATATTATGTTCTTCTCCCCACCACAGACACCCTGTTAGGTAGGTGGGGCTGTGAGAGTTCAGAAAGAGAGCTTTGACTAGCCCAAGGTCACCCAGCTGGCTTTATGGAGGAGTGCAGACTCAAACCGGCAGACTAAGGGCCTTTCCGCACAGGCCCTAAAAACAGATTTAGAGGCAGATGCGGGAAGGATTAGGACGTGGCTTCCGCATAGGGAACCCAATTAGGGTCCTTTTGATGACGCCACGTCGGCACGTCGGCACGCAAAACCAGTTGCTTAAACCGGTTTTGCTGCCAAATCCTACCGAAATGTAAGACCTGAAAAAATCAGGTCTTACGTCTGGCTTTTCCGCTTAAACCGTTTCAGAAGAGAATGCTTCCGAAGCCGAGGGGGAAAAACTGGATTGCTGGCGCATGCCCAGCTGTCAAACAGGGAGAGCGCATGCTCTCAGTTTGACAACTGGCCCTGCCCACGGGCCTCCGCCATGGCGTGGCCGGCTGCCGCCTTCCCTGGCCTTCCCCTCGCAAGAGAAGGGGCCATGGCCGGGGGGGGGAGGGTTAGGCTTTGACTTCCCCTGGCAAGAGATGGGGCCATGGCCCCTTTTCTTGCGAGGGGAAGGCCAGGGAAGGTGGCAGCTGGCCGCACCATGGGAGCTCCCGAAGGAGCCAATGGTGCAGGGTGGTGGGCGGCCCAGCTGTCAAACGGAGAGCATGCGCTCTCCGTCTTTGACAGCTGGGCATGCGCTTGGCAGGCCGGTTTGGGATGGGTGCTGTTGCATCCGCACAGCACCCACCCCAATCCGTTTCCCCATCTGGCCCTGCGTATATGCGGCGCCTCCGAGAATCTGACCCTATCTGGATCAGATTCTTTTTTAAAACTGTTCCGCCCGAAAACGTATCTTTTAGATCTGTTTTTGGCGGCACGTGCGGAAAGGCCCTAACAGATAAGAATCTGAGATTCTACAGCATTAAGCTGACAGTTTAACATTCTAGATTTAATCATTTACTATATTTATATAATCTATTAACTGCTATTTAGAAACAATAAAACTAATTTGCATTGAAATATGCTACTGTACATGAAATCACTATGAACACTCTCATTTGTAGCAGCTTTGGGGGCTGTTATGCCGTGCTCTTGGTTTCTTCTGAGAACGTAAGCTTTGACTCGTCCCAGAGCAAAATCATCTTAAGATGGATATCACAGCTGTATCCAAAAACCTCAGTTGTCAGAAGAAACGTAGAACATGGCATAACAGCCCCAAAACTGCTACAAATGAGATTGAATCCAGCCGTGAAAGTTTACATACGACTATTAACACTGTGATACAACTGAAGAGGACAAAGACTACCAAGACTAGAAGAAGTTAAGCATATTCAACAGTTGTTTTTTTTTAAAGAGGAGAATTTGAGATACACTGTTCTGTTGATGGATGGAACAAAATTTATCAAAAATGCTGTACATTACTGAGTTACATGTTAGCATTTATGAAGAAGCAACTACAAAAGTATCTTAAGTACTTACACTTGATTTCCATGCACAGGTGACTCTTCAAGAGAGGGTATTAGATTAGAAGATTCTCTTTTTTGAGGTGTGCTTGTATTAACATTTGCATTATCAGTTGCTATTTTCTGACTAGAATCTGAAAGGGTAGTCACATTTCCTTTGCTTCCATTGTAGTGTTGGCTTAATGTCTGCATATCATTTCCCAGACTGTCCATTCCCATGTTTAATTCTCCCAACTTTTGAATCGATCTGCAGAATAAAATTATCCAATTTTATTTATTTATTTTACTGAACTTACACAGCTACCCAATAATCAATGAACATTTGAACCATTGAACAATGGACAGTTCAATGAAGGTGTCAACCCAGTGTGCAGCAGCAGTGAAAAAAAGCAAATTCAGTGCTGGGAATAATTAGGAAGGGAATAGAAAATAAGTCAGCAAGTGTCATTTTGCCCCTTTATAAATCTATGGTGAGGCCACATTTGGAATATTGTGTGCAGTTCTGGTCACCACACCTCAAAAAGGATATTGTGGAACTAGAGGTGGTGCAGAAAAGGGCAACCAGAATGATTAAGGGTCTGGAACACCTCCCTTATGAAATCAGGCTGCAACGTCTAGGCTTCTTCAGTTTGGAGAGACGGCGTTTAAGAGGGGACCTGAATGAAGTATATAAAATTATGTATGGTATAGAAAAGGAGGTTAGAGAAAACTTCTTTTCTCTATTGCACAACACTAGAACCAGGGGGCACTCTATGAAGCTGATGGGTAGGAGAGTCGGATCTGATAAGGGGAAGTATTTCCTCACCCAGAGGGTCATCGGTTTATGGAATGTGCTGCTGGAAGAGGTAGTGACAGCTACCAGTCTAGATCGCTTCAAGATAGGGTTAGACAAATTTATGGATGACAGATATATCAATGGCTACTAGAATGAATGCCTAGGTATATCTTTCAGGCTGGGGGTGGGGGTGGAAGCAAGACACTTCTAATGCCATTTGCTGGGATTCAAGAGCAGGAAAAGGTTTGTCCTTGTCTCTGTTTGAGATGCCTACGAGCATTTGGCGGGCCACTGTGTGCGACCGACAGGATGCTGGACTAGATGGGCTGTGGCCTGATCCAGCAGGGCCTCTCTTACATTTTCTTATGTTTAAAGCAATGAACATTTAAAGCAAAGATTAAAAGATGAAATGGCAATAAATTCACAATAGAATAAAACAGACTAAAACTCCACCAACAATTTAAACTATCTGAGGCCGCGTTCCCATTACAAGCTTAAAACGGTTTCGAAACGGTTTTGATCCTCGCAGTCCCCGTCAGGTTGGCTTAACACGCTTTCCACATGTTAAATCGCCCCAAAGCATTGTAAATGTTAACACTCATTTCAACAGGTCTCGCTCTGGTTCATGCATTTGAAACATTTAACATTTCTTACTGTGGTAATGGTACAGTTTTAGTGGGATGAGAATACATGTTTAGGGTTTCCCTCCCCCAATAGCTTGCTTCCAAAGCTAGTGATTTCATTGTAAAAATCCACCCCTTACAGCAGCTGTTACACTGTAGCAATCCACCCACTTCACACCTGATAACCATGTTGCAATTTTGTGCAATTCTGGCTCTTTGGAGTTCTGATCTTTAGAAAGGGAAAGAAAGGAAAGCAGCTGCAGGTTCTGGGAGACGTGTAAATGTTTAAGGCTGTGGCTGTGGAGGTGAGTGGGTGAAGGGGGCTTGAGTTGCCGCTGCTGCTGTGTGCCCTGGGCAATGGGGAGAGGAGGGGAAAGAATTGCTGGCTGCTCGGTGCCATTTTTCATCCATCCAGGCAAGCGGCAGCCACCCAGCTAGGCTCTGTGAAGGGGTCTGTTATGGGTGGTGCGTTCACACCAGGAGGAAGAGGGCAGGGCAGCCCCCAAAAGCGGCTTTTAGAAAGTAGCCACTTGAGTCCCCCCTTGAGTCCTCAGAATCCAGATTGAACGCGATTAAGGGTGTTTTCCCACTGTCACTAGAAATACCCATTAAGTACCCATTAATGGCATTTTTGTACCCATTAATGAGTATTTAATGGATACTTTTAGTGACAGTGGAAAAACACCCTAAGTTGAAAGTAATGGGATCAGGCAAATTCGTGTTAGCATCTGGTTCTATTATTTCAGTTTAGGAAAACCATTTTAAGCTTGTAATGGGAACTGGGCCTGTGTGAATAAAAAGATTTTTAACTTGCCTAATAGCATATACCTGGGATATGCACAATTATTCAAAACATTCAAAATTGATCAATTGGAATTCGAATAGAATGTCTATATATTCAAATTTAAACATTTGAAAGAATTTCAATTTTTTTGAATCTATTTGTGCAAATTATTTGGACACTTGTATATACAAGATACATACACAAAGCATACTTGCCCATATGCATCTTTCCTACATCCATACACATTTGTATGGATCCGTACGGGACAAAAAAGGGATGCATATAGGAAAAATATGGGACGCGTATGGATGTCTACGCTTGTGTTAAAAATTCAGAGAAACAGATTCAAATATATTCAGTTTGAACTGAATGTGAATACATTTGAATTTTAAACATTCTAATCTATTCAAATTTTCAGATATTCAATTCGAACTGAATCCCAAAAATTGCATTCGGGCACACCCCAGTATATAATGAAATTGGGAAGATTTCCCTGATCAGGTTATTCCAGATCTTGGGTACTACCACTACAAAAAACCCCTCTCTTTGGCAGCCACTTCATCTACTTATTCTGCAGGCCTCATGGAACAGGACTTCCATAGCAAATCTTAAGCAGATCTTCATGGCCCTTAAATTTCATGAAAGTATACAAGGTATTTATTTCTGTTACCACAGAAGGTGAACCAATTTATAATGACATGTTTTCCATGGATTCAACACATGATGTCTAGAAAATAGGAGAACACGGATGTATGACAGCAATTTTACATTTAAAATTGCTAAATTATTTACTTATTTACTTATTCACTCACTTTCTGTCCTATAGCCAAAATTCTTAGGTGGGTTTACAATTAAAATATAGCAGATAAAATTGTAAAACTAATAGAGAATCAGAATGGTAGAAAGGAAGCCGATGGTCAAATGTCTGGGTGGTGCAGCTTTACCTCTAGGGGAAAATTGTTCCCCAACCTAGGGGCTACTACAGAGCATGGCCTCCTCCAAGCTGCCACCCTCTTATAACCGAAGATGAAGAAGCGACAAGGAAGGCCCACTTCGTTTGTTGATCTTTCTCTCTCTCTCTTTTTAAATAAGGAATGCTTCACAAATTTGCATGTCTTCCTTGTGCAGGAGCCATGCTAATCTTCTTTGTATCGTTCCAATTTTAATCTATACGCTGCCGAAGTGAGCACTGCCCACTTGTTGATCTTAACTGATGGGCAGGTGTAAATGAGAATAGGTGCTCATCCAAGCATATACAGTCCAAGCTGTTTAGGACTTTATAAGAATCAGTGCCTCAAACTGGGCCCAGCAATAAATAGGCAACCAGTGCAGATTTTTCAAGCAGTCTAACTGCTGAATTCTGCACCAGTTGCAGCTTCCAGACCTTCTCTAAGGAACCCCATGTTGAGCACATTAAAGTAATTAACCTGGAGGTTTCTAGAACATTGGCCCAGTGGCTAAGGAATCTCTGAAGGGCAGAAGTTGGTGAACTAGCTAAAGCTATGAGTAGGACTCCTGGCTTTGGCTGCCATGTGAGTTTCAAGAGAAAAAAATGTTCTTACTTGTTTTTTTCCAGAAGAGGGCAATCTTTTCTAGAACTGGGTGCCTCTTTACTTCCTGGACATGAGCACACTGGTGAAAACTTCATTAAAGATTTGATGGCTACTCCAAACACCTTCATATAGCATGAAGGACAAAACCGATCTCTGTGGAACCCTACGCTCCAAAAGTATCAAATGATACTTTGTGGGATTCTACCTTGGAGGTGGGACACAACCACTATAATACAGTGCCCCAGCTCCCTCCAATAATACACCATAGATAAGGGGATCAAGAACTGATGAGAAGCCAAGTAGAAGAAACAATGTTGCATTCCTCTTGATTCTCTCCATCACAACAATCAATGCAGATTCTGTAGAAAATCTGTTTCATCCAAATGCCTGCTGTTGGATTGCAACAACTCTTTCAAGCATCTTGCCCAAGAATGAGATACAGGGCAATGGGTATTAGCTCTTGTGGTTCCAGCTAGATCCTCTCAAGGACTGGGCACTGGCAGTGCTTCCTTAAGGGCAGCTAGCACTACCCACACCCACAGTAAGGCATTTACTACACTGTGGATCCGTACAAACATTTCCTTTTGACTAGCTCTTATTAGCCATGCTGAGTATGAAACAAGTGACTGGGTAAACCTCAACAAGCAGCTCATCCATTTCATCAGATTGAAACTTAGCCAACAAAATAGGAACAGGCAGGGCACTGAGACCTCCACTAGAATATCCTAAACTGTGATGTCTCCATAAATCCGATTCATTTTATCCCTAAAATGGCTTGTAAACTTGCTATAGCAGGCTACAATGGTGGTACCTTCTGACCAGATGGTTTTAATTTCCATGCCACTTAGGAAAGTTCTGCTGGAAGCCTACTTGAAATCACAATGGTGGTGATGAAGTAAACCATCTTTGCCACCACTACTGTTGTGTGGTAGCCACTGTAAAGAGTTCTTACCCGTTAGTGATTAGATTCACATTGGGATCTGCACCACCTGACCCTCCAGCTTCACTACACTCACGTCTTTATAACACTGGGGTGCTTTGCAAACTTCAAAGATAATTGACTGAGCTTCAGAGTGATCAAACTGAGAGCCCTTATTGTCTCATGATCCAGTTAGAGACCGGAGCCTGAGCAGAAGCACCAGCTATGAAATTTCCCCAAAGGATTCAAGAATGGCCTGACTGGGTCTTCCTCTCCTACTATGAGATACAAAATTCACTAAACAATGGTCCATCCATGACAATGGCCTTTCGGTAAATCCACAAGAGCAGATACTTACTCTCTAGATCTGTACCATACACCAGATCAAGGATATGTCCTCCCACATGTGTGTAATCCTTGACGTACTCAGACAACTCCATGGTTATTAGGGAGGTCACACAGCCCTTTTGTGGTATCCTTCACATGAAAACTAGTCCAACAGTACAGTGCAGGTTTCCACAAACACACCAGAAACCACCCCAACCAGCATAAATAGGGATGCTGCTGAGCAGTATGATACACACTATCCCAGAAACCCTATTCAGTCTCTCGGGCACCACATTGGGAACACAGTCTTAACCTCATCCACAGAGTGAACTGGGTATCGGGTAAGTGAGATGGTATCCTTATGGCCCATGACAATATTAACCTAGGCTGATGATGCACCAAGTACCCAGGGGGACAAAGGTGGGTAGCATTGGACCTTCCAGTTCATCAGTACATGTCTCAGTACTACAAGCCTGGTTAGCCTATTCATCTAAGTCACATCATGAATCACTGATGACTTATTCTGGACCGATCTGACATACAACAATAGCACTACCAGACTAGCAAAGTGATTGACTGCCACCCTCAAATTCTGATGGTTTTTTAAAAAATCATCACACACCTCCTGCCATTTACAACTGAAATACGGACTACCAGTCCTTCCCTTTCCTTACTCTAATAACATTTGCTAATAAAGTTGTCGCTGATGCTCTTTCTGCTCTAAATGCTCCCTATCTCCTAGCCACATGACAATTATCTTTAAAATCAGGAAAATCTTGGTGCTATTTCTGGTGTTGCAAAGGCTTAAAGAAAGAGGAATAAAAAGGAGGGGTGAAAAGGGGACTTTAAAAAAACTTAAAAACACTTAAAATATGCATCCTCTCCTATCTATCCCAGGCACAGGCACTGTTGACTATCCTAGATGCTGGCAAGCAGTCCTAAATGTTACCAAAAGAAAAACTGTCTTTTTTAAAAAAAACCTGAAACATTTGCCATTTATTTTGAAGTAAGATCCAGTATAACAGCGTAAGTGTTAAGAATAGATCCAGCAAATCCAACCTGTTAAGAAATTGTTCTGTAAGGTTCTGTTGTGCATCTGAACCGTCCTCCTGGTTTACTCCTCCTTCTAATAACATTTGCTGATAAAGTTGTCGCTGATGCTCTTTCTGCTCCAAATGCTGCTGGTATCGTAACCGCTGTCTGTAGTATTCCTGAAATTGCTCTGTTGAATCACGAAGCTAAACAAAATTAGACACAATTACATATTGTAACACATTTTAGCCACTGTAATTCTTTAGCTGCCATCAGACGAAGAAAAGTTGTTTTTTTAATGTAGCCAGGCATGTCTATGGAGGAACAAAATAATGATCCATGCTTTCCCTTTGATGGCACTAAAAGCTGTTTCATCCACTGCAAATCAAAGCCTGGCATCATCCAAAATAAGAGGCCAATTACTGCCTTATACTACCCATCAGTGTTGAATGTATTTTTAAACTAGCTGACATGCTTACATTTGATATTTGTTCCTACATATTAATCATTCCAGAATACACAAATAAACACACATAACTTGTCTCCAGAAATATAAAAGCTTGGAAAACCTTAAGTAAGATTCCAAAACTTAGTTTTAAAATGTATTCTTATAAGATAGAAAAGGAAATATAACTTTACACTAATTAATATATGTTATGTGGGCACTCACTAGCTCAAAAAACAAATACCTCTTTCAGTCAAGGTAGTAACTTCTATAAAGTGATTTGTAGACTACACTAGATTCATTGTGAACTTTGGAAGAAAAATGCTGATTGAAGTGGCAGCTACACAGAGGTGCTTAAGAAATACTTCCATGGAAATGGGGGTATTAGACCAATATTAGGCTGCTTGGGAAAGATACTTCCTCTCCCCTTTTGCCAGGACCATTTATATACCACAGTTGAAACTTTGAATAACCAAAACCAATTACAAACTTCTCTTGTTGTGGTCTGATATCCTTGAGTCAGAATCAGCTCCTGGTGATTACATGCACACACATACGCAGCTGCCTTGGCAGATATAGAAGTGTTATGCCATTATCTTCTGGGGAGATGCCAGCTCTGAAACTGCAACTTTGTGTTCTCCAGGTACTACTGAATTATGGCCATTTCCACAGGCTCTTCATGCTAAGCTCTTCATACTTAGATACGGAGCTTTGCATGGTGTCGGGGCACAGAAGGAAGCTTATAGCAATTTTACCCTAGAATTCTCCCCTAACCATTTTTCTGGTTAAACAACTTTTCAGAAGTGCATCCCAGAAGATGTAATCCTTGCGCTTTTCTAAGCTAGCCCAATTCCAGATGTGCTATGCCTTCCAAAACCTCATAAAAGAATAGGAACTATCTAACTTCAGTGTAGAGATTATTGAAAAAAGATAATTGCTGGTTTACTACTTCTAAATGGGCTTTTTCTTGTCCCTATCTTGTCCCAGCCTAAAAAGCTGCTCCTGGAGATTGGGGTGCCCTACAATAAAATATGAGAATGTGCCAGAAGACACAATGGAAGATACAAAATAAGAACCATTCAGGTAGAGGAACTGTGAACAAAAAGTCTTCAACCCTCATTGTTTAAAAGCAACAACCCATCACCTCATTTTTTTCTTGCTTGGTTGAGCCTTGATTTTGTACTCCATTCCCTGGTTCTTTTTCTAGCACTGAGTTCTGGGGCACAGTCTCATTGCCCAATGACTGCTGGGAATCCACAGGAGTGTCACATCTTTTAATGGATAAAAAGGTCATAAAAAGATTTAAAATGTTTAATATGAAAACATTTATAAAATACACCTTATATATTTAATCATCCTTTAAGTACATATTCCCCAGATATATTGCTAGCAAGCAATAATGCAGAATATGGTCCCTCCACTCTTGACATATTTGTATTTACATCAGGTGTGTTCCATCTCTAAAATGCATCAGCTGGGTATGTCTGTCTGTCTGTCTTCTGCTACAAGAACTCCCCCTACCTTAAAATAATTTTATTATTAGGACAAAAGTCTTCTCAATTAATTAAAAAGAATCACAAGATAGCTTAAAAAGAAAGAAAGAAAGAAAGAAAGAGCCAACAGGACAAAAGGCATATTCAGACAAAATAGCTCTCATCTTTCCACCTGAATTTTGCTAAGAGAACAAAAAACAAAATCTTTTTAAGGATGTTTTCCACCGTGCTCCTTTA
>MTQE01001134.1:19401816-19416564 GCA_014337955.1 Aspidoscelis marmoratus | reverse complement strand
CCTCCCTGCTTTGGAAACATCAGAGCACCCATTTGCAAATCCGGATTGACCCATAAGGGCTCTGCCTGTCACCCCAGGTGTTTTGGGAGACAGGAGGTTCAATCTCCGAAGTCCCTCTGAAGTCCCTCCAAAATTGCCTTCGGAGGTTAGCAAAGGCTCTGAAGTCCCTCTGAAGACGCCTTCGGAGGTTAGCAAAGGCTCCAAAGACAAACCCCTTGTTAGAGCAATGCAAGAGAGGTGCATATTAATTAGCTCCTTGTGAGCAGGGATGAGTCAGCCTCATTAATATGCACTTCTTTCCATGCCTGGAGGTAACAGGATGAGTCAGCCTCATTAATATGCACCTCTTTCCATGCCTGAATGTAACAGTCCGCTTTGTTCTCCCTTTGTTCTTGAAGGTTTGTCTTTGTTAGTCTCCTTAATTGCCTTAGGAGGGACTTTGCAGCCTTTGCTAATCTCCAAAGCCAACTTCGAAGTAACTTCAAAATGGCTTCGAAATGACTTTGAAATGACTTCGAAGCCTAGGTTTTGGGGCTCCCTCCCATGGGTGACCCTTCCCCCTAGCCTCCTCTAGACCCCATTGCCAAACTAATGTGGAAACAGGCTCCCTTTAATCCGGATTTTCTGGCATCGTAGACTCATTAATGGAGTCTACCAAAAATCCGGATTAAAGGCTGAGATGTACCCATATGATCCGGATTTCCCCAGCGGCGGTGGAAACAAATGTGTCCCAAATGGGTGCTGTGGCGGAAATGGGGTCATCCGGCTCACACCCAAATGGGTCCTTAATGGGTGCAAAAATGGGTACTTTTTGACAGTGGAAAAACATCCTAAGTTGAGATGGTCTCTGTTAGTCTGAAGGAAGCAGTACTGATGTCCATCTTTCTCAGTTTGGGTTCAACCTCTATTACCAGAAGAAATTGTCTTTGCAATTAGGAGGATGGAGGAGTGCAATCCTGTTCCATCTGTTTTGGCTGCAGCTATTCAACAACTGGATATAAGCAAATACAGAAAACCATGTGATTTCCTTTATTAACTCTTAATGCCTCCGGGTGCATTAAGGTATGGGCCTGTTTGCACTTACCTCATTGGAATGCTATAATACCATTCCAGTGAGGTGAAGATCAGGCGTGGTCATGGCTATCTGCACTTCAAGAACTCATGAAGTTCTGAACCAGACCACAAGCGCTTAAAGTGTGGATGGCTAGGCCAGACCAATGGCTGTGGCAATATCTGGTGTGGCGATTGGGGCATGGTGTGCAACTGTGCTGCCATGCCCACTTGCGGTGTTATACATTGTTGACAACTGGGGCTCTCTGGGATCAAAACTGCCTTAGCTACAGCAGCAGACTTATTGAAGAAGTCAAGAATCTAGGGGATTCTTCAGTCAAACTGCTATAATTGTTATGGAGTAGATTGCTAGACACTGCAATGACACAACAGTAAATGACAAAGAACTGAAAAAAACAAACAAATACAAACACCTATAAGTTGAAATAGAACAATGCTGGCAAAGAGAGTAATAGTAGTGCCATTGGGAATTAGTGCCTGAGGTGCAATACCAAAGGATTTGGAAAAAAATAGCATGCTTTTGACTGACATACTTTTCACTAATCAATTGCAAAAGGTGGTACTTATGCAGGAATAGTGATATTTTTAGACTCTACCTTAAAGGATCTACAGTATATTCTGGTGTATAAGACTACTTTTTAACCCAGAAAAATCTTCTCAAAAGTTGGGGGTTGTCTTATACGCTGGGTGTCATCTTCTTATATGGTGAGCATATCCCAAACTCTATATTTTAAGTGGAAAAGTTGGGGGTCGTCTTATACACCCAGTCGTCTTCTGCGCCGGAATATACAGGTAATAGTGAAGAGTGTCAATGTAGTCAAAAAGATCTGGTAGACTACATATGAACAGTATAATAATAATATCCCATTTTATTAGACTTAGAGATTATTATGTTTATACAGATAGGTCTTTGTATATTATAGATGAAAGGTTCAAACACCATTTAAAGGAAATTAATTAGGGAGTTTTGTGAAGGACAACTTACCGCTCAGGTGACTCTTCATAAATGCTGTGACAATCTGTATTTTCCAACATTAAACTTCGTGTAAGATTCTGAACACCTGGGTAATGGAAGTTAGCAAAGGAGTGAGACATGGGAGATGTCTTTGTCCCAAGATCTGTAATGCGCTTATCATGATTTGTTAATCCACAAGAGAGTCCATCCAAGGCAGGATTTAAGGAACGTGTCATATAAGCATCAGCAGACTGAGGCCTCCTCATGGGTGATGATGGGTATGGAGAAAGTTTGCTGATGAGGGGGGTCAAAAGATCTGCATAGGCAGCTTTTGTAGGTTTTAGGAGCTTATCAACATGAATATTAAGCATCTTTTGTTCGAAAGCACAAGAAAAAACAGTTGATGGTAGATTCTGAAGCCATGACAACAAACTAAGGTCCAAGTCATCACATCCATTACCACATAACAGGTCAATACCAAGTAACACTTCACTCTCTGTAATTTCTTCTCCTGTTGCTTTACTCTGACAGAACTCCACACAACATTCGTACAGGAGTCCCTTCATCACAAGCTGAAATAAGCGATTATTGCTTGCTTTAAAGCCAGCTTCACTTAGTTTTCTATCAGCAGGGATAAACTCTGCAACCATGGCACAAGCTTCTTCAAAACAGTGGACTCGTGCAGTGCTAGGATTCCAGTCTTTGAATTCAGCATGGTTAGTCAAACGAGGCAAAGTCAGAAGTAAACACAGTTTGCTATAGTCTTCTTTTGAAGGACAATACTCTTCTAGAGCATGTAGGCACTGCACAGCCTCTTGCATGGTAAATTCCAACTGAAAAGAGAAGACCCCTATTCATTTAAAGATCAAATTGCTGAGTTTTATCATTTGTCGTTGGATAAGGAAACAGCTAATTGTGAGTTTTTCATACAGAAATACAATCCCAATTAATATAACAATTTTATGAGATCTCACACTGGAACATATTTTGTCTAGGTATTTTCTATATTAGAGCTATTGCACGGAAAAGAGGACAGGAGTGATATACTACTAATAGTTGTATAAAAGAAATAATTTCAGGAAGTATGGCTTGTAGGGATGTGCACAAATGCAATTTTCAGGATTCGATTTGATTCAAATTGAATATCCAAAGATTTGAATCGATTCAAATGCTTAAAATTAAAATGTATTCACATTCAATTTGAATCGAATACATTTGAATCTATTCATACAAATTTTCTATTTGTATTTGAAGATATGAATGTCGACAACATTCAAATGTGTCTGTACACATTTGTACGCATCCTGTTTTTATTCGGTATGCATCCCATTTTCGTCCCATACGTATCCGTACAAATGTGTACAGATATTAGTAAGATGTGTACGGATACGTATGTAATGCACAGTACTGAACTCATGAAAAACATGAGTTTTTGGTACATGAAAAACAAAGAATGCATCATAAATGCATAAATATAAGATAGACAAAAGGTATTTTAGACAGATCAAGATAGCTTGCACTTTTATAAGCTTACTCCTACCCCAAATGTGTAGATGACCACAGCAAGGAAATTCACAGGTCCTGAAACCTGGAGTCCAATATCATCTTGCTCTCAAAGACCTCTAATAAAAAACTAATTTGCTAGGTAAAACTTTAGAAAATGTTATAGGTGACACACACACTATCTTTTCTGAGGGTCTTCAGTACACAAATCTATTCACTGTGCACAATCTGAACTAATATGGGAGTGCATTAATCCAGCCAAGTGAGCATACAATAAGTTCAGCAGGAAATTCTTTTCCCCTTAGATCTGGGAACCAAGCTTCATACAACAACTCCACAGGAAAACAAAGGACATAGGATTATAAAGGATCACAAACCAAACCAGCCAAAGGTTTTTTTGGCAAACATTTTACAACAAGTTCTATGGGACCCTGCTATTTCAAAAGCTGGGATTGCTTTCTTCCTGGAAAAGCAGTTCTGTATGGTTGCAAAAATTACTCTCCAATTCAGGTGAGAACACAGTTTGAAGTCAAAACAGAAACAAATACATTCTCTGCAGTTCTGACAAAAGAGGAGCTGTGTACTCTTTTCAGTTTGTTTTGTTGAAAATGGGGAATGAATCTGAGCCACTTCACTCTAAGTAATTTCTCAATTCCTTCTACAAACTGTAGGCATTTTTATTTGATCACAGTTTATTTTAAGCTTACATGTTGAGGCTCTTCTTCTGCAGACATTGCATTGTTTACACATAAGGCTTCTAAAAACTTTTGCTGCAGTATGATATAGCGAAACCTGCAAAGCAGCAAATAAAAATACAATTAAAATTCATATTACATGGAAACAAAAACATTAAAATTTAATTTAGAATGAGATTAGATGGGATCTCTCTTTCTAGAATTTGGAAAAAGAGGGTTCCAAGGAGTTGGTTCTTTGCCAAATACATCTTATGGATTTAGGCTTTTTCTGCACTGGGCCTTATTCCAGAATTTATTCTGAAATATAGGCTACCGGCTGCATGCTAGTGCAGACTAGGACAGGGCCTACCCAATTACACTTTGTGCACTTTGCAGTAGATTCCAAAAGCCAACTGGAAATCTGTTTATTAAGTAAGGAAACACCTTTAGTGCTATTATTGCTGATATAGTAGGTGTCCTTCCTTTTCCATACCTGCAAGCTAGTTTGCCAACCATGGCCTTTTTTGAATACGGGCAAAATGGCTGCAGCAATCAATGCCCTGGCAAATTCCAGACTGGATTACTGTAATGCAATGTATGTGGAGCTGCTCCTGAAGATAGTTTGGAAGCTTCAGCTGGTGCAGAATGCAGCAACAAGACTGCCAGATGGAACTGCTGCTGACCACGTATCGTGCAGGGTCTAAAAAAACTGCACTGGCTGCCAATTTCAAGGTGTTAGTATTAAGTAAACAGCTTTGGTTCCAAATATCTAAAAGTGTGCTTCTGCCCATGGAGATTTTCTAGTACCTTAAGATCCGTGAAGGTGTCCTCTTGGCAGTGTCATCACCCTCAGGATTTAAAGGGATGGGGATGCATGAGTGGGCCTTTTTTTTTTTAACCTGAGTGGGCCTCCTTGAGGATAGCCCCCCAATTATAGAACAGTCTTCCCTCTCAAGTGTATCAAATACCTTTACTGCATGAATTTAGATGCCTGGCAAAGTGCACATTTTTACCCTAGCCTTTGGCTGAAGAAACAGTTTCTCTTACCATTTCAGCACTGTTATTTGTTGCTTTAATGGGTTCATTTTCAATTGTGTATTTATATTTGTCTTCTTGTAACCCACCCCAGGAGCTCTGGGTTTAAAATACAAATAATGAGAGAGGGGAAATAAAGGCAGAAACAACGTTGTGATTCTGAAAGTAGTTTCAAAGTTGTCTGAAGCTGTGAGAACATACTTAACTGAGAACTGATTAGATGAGATGAGTAAGATTGTACTTATAACTCTCCGAACTAGTTTACCTTTTCTTGTCAAATTTATCCATACACTCGAGAGGTTGGATGAACTGAAGAACTTCATCCCACTGCCCATCGAGGATCAACTGTCTTTAAAAAAAAGAGATCTTTTGAACCATGTTAGCATTTTTTAAGCTACTCAAATTGCACACAAAACCACAACAGCTGACCAGTCAGCTTATGAAGTTAATACTCTGGAAAGAAGTTAATAAGATTACCTTCTCATTTAAATAGATAAAAGTAAAAACTTAAATCCTTATAAATAACATGGCTTTGTAGTAGTGTACACTGCTCCGTGGATACACAGCAAAAATTATGTTTTGGTCAATTTTTTCTAGCTATAGATATGTAAGCCCAAATTTCTGAAACGTTTACCTAAGTGCTACTGCCTAATTTCAACAGTGTGTTCCAAGAGCAGAAACTCCACTACACCTAAATTCAACATAGTCCTGAGATAATCCCATATTTTAGCCCCTTGCCTGCACACTGCCTATGACTGTAACCTTGAAGAAGAAAAAACAGAGTTGGGATAGCACTTGCTGAAAGCACATCCTGTACCAGCAAAAAATAACTTCTTTTCAAAAGGCTCCATGTTATGTTCACTTTTGATGGGTTTCCATCAAGAATAAGACTAACAAATGTCAGTGAGACTTTCATGACAAATTATACTCTTAAATAGGTAACCGTTTCATATAAAGAGTTGTACCCGTCCAATACAAAAGAATTTTTGATTCCTCAGACCACTAGGTATATTTCTAGATGCATCATGCTGAATACTACTATTGAAATATGTGTAGTACAAAAATGTACAGAGTGTTTTTATTTATGCATTTTCAATTAGAAGGATGTACTTCAGATCACACAATTAAAAGTAATTGTAATTATACTTTGCATGATTGCAGGCAACATCTCTAATGTTTAAACAGAATTTTGGCTGTATGTCTAAACTTGTTAATTTTACCCTCTATTTGCCAAAACCTTAATATACTAATTATTTCTACCTTAAAAAAAGCATATCATCTGAGAACAGTCCATTAATTACTCCACTTTCTTTCTCTAGGGCCAGCATACTGATATGAAGTTTTCTTGAATTCAAGAAATCCAGTATTAGTTTCACTATTTCAGCTTCTTTTACATTCACTGTCTCTTCTGCCGTCATTGTAGCAGACTGGAAAACAAAGAAAATACATATAAAATTAAGATTTAATTACATTATATTAGCAACTAACAAACACACTCATTTTCCTCTTTGTTTAACTTAAGCAAGTCAAAGTTTTGCAGCAGGGTCAATACCACAGCAGGGTCAATACCACAGTTCATGCTTAAAGCTTTAATAACTAATGCAAAGATGGTTATAGCTCTACACTGGAAAGAGTCTCAACAGTTTTCATTAGAGCAGTGGTTAAACAGGGTCTGGTTCTATTTTAAATGATAGCATAACTGCTCAGCAAAATATGTTAGATGCCTCAGAACAGGTATGGAGTGGTCTCTTTTTCTAGAATTGGCTAGAAACAATTCCTATCTTCCTAGCCTTTCCCTAACAATGCAAATTTTTCTTAAACATAGACTTAATGTTTCATTCCCACATCTGGCGCACCTACTTGATACAAGTTAGACTATTTCAAAATTTAAATGATTCATAAAGCTAGTTGTTCCTTATTTTGTTAGTGAAAACTGCTTGTAAATGAAGTACACTCATCATTTTACTCTTTTAGCAATGTACCATGGTAATATTTGTTCTGTGATTGTGTTTTTATAAATGTTTATGCTGTATTGCCATGTAGTTCTGCTTAAAGAAGAAGAAGAAGAGTTGTTTTTTCTACCCTGCTTTTCTCACCCATTTAAGGGGACTCAAAGCGGCTGACAAAGCTTTTCTATTCTTCTCCCCACAACAGAACACCCTGTGAGGTGGGTGGGGCTGTGAGAGCTCAGAAGAGAGCTGTGACTAGCCCAGGGTCACCCATTTGGCTTCATGGGGGAGGGCAGAATTGAACCCGGTATTCCAAGATAAGAGTCTGGCTCCCTAACCACTAGACCAAACTGGCTCACTTTAAATAGTCACAGATTTTTTTAAAAAATACCACAGTTCATGCAGCTCAATGTATAATAACTAATATCCCAGCTGTTTTACTCTTTTAAGTTAGAGCCAGCTCTTTTCCTGATTCAGAGCACTGGTTTATAAGACCATGAGAGACAAACAAGGCTATTGATATAACAGCTCTTCTATTGGAAACTTGAAAGAAGATTTGGCTGACAAAATACACAAAATCTTATTTGTTAGATCAAAAATATTACAATCCACATTGATAACCTATTTTTAAACAATGATTAAGCAAAAAAGCTAATGGTCTGATTGAATAAAGTTATCAGACTTGTAAATATTAGCAATGTTTAAGAATATTTATACCACATTTTTGTTCTAGAAAATCAAACATCTGAAGGTAAAGCAAATGTATTCTTAACAGAGATTTTATGTGACTGGAGGTTTGCTTTATATTTCACTTCAAACCCAAAGATCAAGTCAATGTGTGCTCTTCACTTAGCGCGAGGTCACCCATGGAAACACATTGGGTACTTCCCTTAATCCGCATCTACTAGATCTGGATTAAGGGAAGCACCCATTCCTTAGATCAGGATCTTCTTAGATCTCGATTAAAGGAGCTCAGTGGAAAAACACCCTTAATGAGAAACTTAAAATTAACTAGCATTAAGCACTGGGTAACAAGAATTTTAGCTCTGTAAGTTTGGATTATTTCACTGAGAAAAGGAAGATAATGCTTGAATCCTCATTAAATGGAAATGTAGTTTGTTTTTTGTTACTGCAGTTTGAAAAATATGGTTATGTAATACAATTTTAGGAAACATCCCTAGAAACAATCCCAGGAAAAATTAGGCCAATATCATATGTGGTTTGGCTATTGGGATGAAAAATGAATGGGATATGAAACAATTCCACCATCCACAAATTGCATAATTTTTGGTTCATACTGTTGATTTATATTCTGAGTTCTTGTGTTATGGAAAATTCACACTTCAAGTCAGTAAAGATGACAAAAGGCATGGGCAAGTTTTTCCTGAAGATAATTTCTCCAGACATATATCATATAATGAATGAACATTAGACACTTGAAGGCATCCTGTATAGGTAAACTTAGCACAGTCCAATTCACAGTGGGATTAAAACCTCTAAATCAGGCATGTCAAACTCAAATACACAGTGAGTGGGCCAAAATTAAAAACTTGGACAAAGTCCCAGGCCAAACTTGATATATATTGAAAAAATGTCTACAATTGAGAAAGTTTTTCCTTCTCATAAGATATGATGATAAATCTTTTCATATGGAAACAAACGTAAGTTTTGCTTAAACAAGCAAAGCTTAATACTATAACCACATGTAAAATTAAATGTCAAATAAAAGACATATCTGTGGCATTCACTTTTCTATGAAGTTTCTATTTTCTATCTTTTGTTTGGCCATTTTTTGGTAGTGGTGGCCCAATGTGAATGGTAGCATGAGGTCACTAATGAATGTCAACAGAGAAAGGGGCACTTGTGGGTCCTGACAGACAGACCAACGCACCAGCAGAGCATTCTGGGATTTGTAGTATTAGTGGTTCATGCACTGTCTACCACTGGCTAGCTCTAGTAAACATTTCGTATTTTCTATTGGGCCAAATATAATTACACTGCAGGCCTGAGTTTCACATCTATGCTCTAAATACAATGGCATACTGAAAGATATTGCTACTGAAAGATATTTGTCATGGAGACATGTATTAATATATGTACAATTTTTACTACATGAAAAGTATTTCTGTGAAAAAATATGCAGTTTTATTTATAGATGGAGTTCATGAGAAGGAGTTCAGCTTTGGATTCGCAATTTACAAAACGACAGCAACAGCTAATGCTTCTGGTATGTCAAGCATGACAGATTCTATCCTTGGCATTCATGCAACAATTCTACTTCAGAGCCTTTCTGTTCATTCTCTCCAGTGGCTGTGAGGGTCTCATTTTAGGACAGCATGTAAAATCCAACAACAATATTAACAGGTGCTTAGAAATACATAATAGTGTAACAGTGTAATCACAAACAGAAAGGACAGGAAATGTTCCAAACACAAGTATGAGACAAAATTTGAGTCATTTTACTTCTTTGCATCCCGGTTTTTGTATTGGGAAAGACACCAGGGGTGGTATCTTTTGCTTCAGAGCTTAACTGAGTGATTTAAACTCTATGGAGTAAGGTGTTGTTCTTTTGTTTTAAGAAAGCTTTTACTTGGGAAATTTATTAGATTCCTGATTCAAATTACCTAATGCAAAATAAACAGATCTGCATGGTGACTGAATACTGTTACAACCAATTTGCAATAATAAGTGTAATCATTCATCACACTTGTTTATATCCTTTACATAGGATAATTTGTATTAGAAACTGCTCATTATCTCTGTGGTCATAAGCTTTAGGGGTCACACAGGAATGTTTTGTGACCATTCAGCTATTCCATCTGATTCTTCCAGATTCCATGAACAAAGAAGTGCAAATGCAATTTCCATGGCATCTATACAAAAATGGATCCAGTATAATTAAAACAGACTTGTTCTGCACTTGACTTAAGGCTCTTCCTTTCAGCAACCCAGTGTTGGAAAAGGCACATCTTTCTAGGTTTGCTACAGAGATTTCTGGGTACTCACTGCTTCAGTAAATTTCTAAAGGAGGAGGAAAGAAGGAAAAGATACTTCAAAGAAGGGCAACCATAGTGTCTCTGCTCCTTCAGCAAGAGACATAACAGGTCCCACAGTTAGCAGACGGAAAGAAACAAGCATTTTAACAATGAGAAGAAAGCTTGGGATTCTTGTGAGAAAAAGATGTCAGGGGAATGTTTGTAGTTTTGAAATTCATATTTTAATTTACTATTTCTACTATTTTAAATTTTATTGATCTATTTTAGTGTTTTTGAAATTTTGATATGTTTCATACTTTTGTCTGCAGACCACTGAATGAACCTTGTTACTGAGCAACTATACAAACGCTCAAACAAAATAATAGTTTTTCACTCTTTGTTGAACTATTATTACTACTCTGAACCCTACCCTTCATCTAGTCTTTGCATCCTCACAGAATTCTTTACTTCTAATTGGATCCATGTACTGATTTCAATTTGCTTGTTCAACCAAGAGACATCAACCTAGGTCTGCAGCCCCCAAGACTCAAGCCTGTTTCTGCTGAACTCCCACAGTTGGAGAGACACATATGTTTACTGAAGCTGGCCAGTTCCACAGTTCTAATACTAGGATACCAAAGGGGGAAAAAAAGGGGGGGGGAGTCTTTGCACATTCTCATTTCCATTATATTCTTCATAGACAGTATGGGTGTAACTTTTAAATAAGCTCTTAATCCTCTAGTAAATGGATATAGATAAAGATCATCTTCACATTTTCAGCTCCAGAAAATTTCCATTTTTTTTACCCTTTGTCTATATATGTACAACTTTGTAAGGCACCTAACACCGTCTCCAACTACTTTTTCCAACTTCAAACTTTAAGTTGTACGCAGAACTGCAACTAAGGTCAACAAGAATTATGCATATGTATTTTGTTTACATATGTTTGAGCTTGAATGGGGTTTACGGTAATTTTTGAAGTAAGAGAGGTTACAGTCCAGGGATTGCCAACATGACGTCCACAGACACAGTGTTGCCTTTGAAGATTTTTCTTGGTGTGTCTGCCAGACTTTTTACCCTGTGGTGCACTAAGTCACAAAGTGGAAAAATTGTTACTCCACACTCTGTTCCTTAAAAAATAAAATGAAAAAATGGTACAAGATCTTTTACTCTCATCTTTTCTCTAGGCTCACCCTGGCAGCACAAAAGTTAAAGAAGGGAACTATGCCATGTTCTCAGACTTCCAAATGCTCAGAAAGGTTCACAATTCCTAGCCAATCAAAGTTGCTTATTCTAGCAGACATATTACATCAATAATACCACAACCACCCCCTTTGCATTACAGGTTTGGTTGCATTTTTTATCTTGTCTGTTTTCCTCTGCCAGGAACAAGCTAAAAAAAAAACAGAGAGAGAGAGATGTATTCATTTGGATTGGCTCTGATTTGCATTCACATATTAAGAAACACAAAACTGCAATTATAATTATTATACAATACTTTCCAGCAGATCTGCTAAGCCTGTATCTAGACAAGCAATGAAAGGAAGAAACTGAGAGCAGGACACGGCTTTTAAATAACCCTCCTCATACCAGGTGCAGCACCAAGGGTGCCCTTTAGTTCTAGGCTGGAACAGCCAAATCTGTCGCCATCTCATTTCCATATATAAAACATCATTATTCTCCACAGCTGAATCAGAGGCAGGGGGATAAAGAGAGCAGGACTGATATGCAGTTTTTCATTCCCTTTCTGACTCTTGTGGGTATAATAAAAGGAACTGTTCAATATCAACCATAAGTTGGCTATCACTGAGTGAAAACCTAAGTGGACCAGGAAGAATGGAGATCTGGCTATCCATGTCAGCAGTTGGGTCGTCTTTAAAAAAGAAAGCAAATAGACAAAGCCACCCAGATGTTCCACTGTGGATAGTGAACCCCATGTGGTGCCATCCTTCACCTTTAGAAACTGCAGTTTTAAGAGTTATTTTTTCAGCTAAAGAAGAACGAAGGCAGAGAGTCCACATGTGGCTGTTTCACTATCCAGTCACTCTAATACAACGGCATTCAGAACAGGTAAATGCACCATAAATTGGAACCTGTGCTGTTACCTACCTACATGGGAGGGGCATAGAACATAGCCGGATTGCAAAATGGTTTCTTGAAACTGCATATGAAGAAAGTGAAACCATACATAGCCTAATTTACTGTTGAAAGCAGCTGCTTGCATGTTGTAATTGTCTCCATGAAGCAGGTGGAACAGACATTTGATCCATGAAGATATTCCCTGTATAGAATAGGACTCCCAGGGGGCTAAACTGCCTGATAATCCTAAGAACAAAAGCCTCTTAACTCTCTCCCATCCTTCCACCTCATTAGATTCCAGTCTTCCTAGGTTTTTAATTTGACAATATGAACAATCAAATATTTATATAGTTACTTTAGCTGCCCACTAAGTTTATCATAATTAAAACAGACCAGATGTTTCTGAAGTAAAACGTGAGCCAAGTTTTAAATTTTAAAAGCTAAAGGAGAAAGATAACATGACTTAGAAGCCAGGACTAGTAATTTTTTTAAAAAAAGTATTTATATATACTATTGATGCAGAAACTGGCATGATACACAAAATATTGCCTAGCTGTATGTTAAGCAACAGCTTTAATATCAGTCTTTGCAGAAACCTATCCGTAACTTAGAGCCTGCAGGGCAACCAGACACAAAAAGAGAATGTGGCACAATCACATACTAGAATGGCAGAGCTTTTTAGAATTGTCTTTTCCCAAAAGAGGATTCACTGGAATAATTGAATATAAACTAAATAAAACTAACATATCATCCAAAAGAATAAGGCTGCATCTTCATGGGTGGAAGACATGCCCCCTTGGACATACAGGATCCAAATTTACCCACCCTCAATAAGCCGCAAGCCTCCACATGTGATCCTAGGAGTGGTTTAACTGTAACCTCCAAGAAATGACTCTTGAGTAGTTGTGGAGTATGCACTTCTCCCCACCTCCAAGCATAGAGGGGAGAAGAGGAGAGGGATGGACCCTATATATATGGAGAACCAAAAATGGCAGACTTGTGAGGCCATTTACAATTCTCTTGAATGAGTCCTAGTAGGGATCATACTGCTGTGCACAGTGGGTGTTTTCCCACTGTCACTAGAAGTACCCATTAAGTACCCATTAATGGGTACATAACGGCATTTTTGTACTTAATGGGGTACTTCTAGTGACTGGAAAAACACCCAGTGTTTGCCTAATGCAGGAGCTGCAGACAGACTGGTTCTCACCCTCTGGCTGCACATGGGGATGCAGCCATGTTATAAAAGTTGCAGAGCTGAGCCTAAGAGGCAAAGTACACTACAGAAATATGCACACAGCACCAACTTTATATGGCTTCCAGAACCTGGTTAAAACATACAGCTTCACCTGTGTTTTTGATGCATAGTTTCCTCTGAATGAAGTCCTGTCAGGTGAGGAGGTAAAGTGGGTGGGTTGCATTTTAATTATGTTTTGGTGTTTCATGTTTTATCATATACTGTGACCTGCCCTGGGACCTTCAGGTGAAGGATTGGATACAAATGTTATAAATAAACAAAATGTAAGCCAAGGAATTAGCTCAGCTCTTGACAAAGAAGATGTGCTCCTTTTGAAGTGCCAAGTCTGCAGCTTGATCTAAAGATGATCTTCAGCAGATTCCTTTTAGATTACAGGAAGACATCGGTATGGCCCTGACTTTGAAAATAGTGGGAAAACTGGAGCTGCTGCAAACAAAATGTTGTCAAAATCTTTTTAAAGAAACATGTAACACATGTCCTTGGCTGCCTGCACAAGCTACCTAGTGTTTCAAAGTGTGGTTGTTTATAGTGATAGTGATGACCTTTAAATCCCTGCACAGCCTGAGTTACAGCCTCTAAAGGAAAATCTGTTTCTACATAGTTCAGACCATTGTAAAGATACGTGACTTTTCTATATTTTATCTCTCTGTCTAACTAATACATAAAGGGTTGTGATCAGAGATATTGGACCTCTTCAGTGGTGGCTCCTCATTTGTAGGATTCTCTTGCTAAAGAAGCTAGTTTAGCACTAGCCCTATTATCTTTAGAAACCACGTTACATAACAGTGTAATCCATACGTGGGTTATTTTGTTTTTGTGGTTGATTTTTTATTTTATTCTGTTTTAGTGATATTTCTACATATTTCCAATTAGTGATTCTGTTTGTAAAGTGCACTGGATTCTAATGAAAGGTAATATATATTAATCAAATGATGTATAATGTTGTGTATATGAGAGAAACACAAAACTGAATAACGTATGTCTATTAGAGATATAAAGATGTTGTGGGAAACAAACAAACAAAAAATAAAGGACCCATAAAATCGACAAGGAATTTATTTTCTTTCACATGGCTAGTGGCCATACACATTTGTGTGAGAAACTGCTGGCTCTGGGCGTTTTATTCCTGTCTTGCCCATTGTTCATATGCCATCCACAACAGGCCAGAGCATGGTTTACAGAGACCAAAATGACTCCTGGGCCCAGTTCCCATTGGCACTTTAAAACGGTTTAGAAATGGTTTGGATTC
>MTQE01001134.1:19356177-19369564 GCA_014337955.1 Aspidoscelis marmoratus | reverse complement strand
TCACAGCTGAGTGACCTTGGGCTAGTCACAACTTTCTTTCTGAGCTCTCCCAGCCCCACCTACTTCACAGGAGGGTGTCTGTTGTGGGGAGAAGAATTGGAAGTTTTATCAGCGGCTTTGAGTCCCCTTAAATGAGTGAGAAAAGCAGGGTAGAAAAGCCCATTCTTTTTCTTTTTCTTCTATTTATTTTAATTAACCCAACTTTATTTTCTGATAAGAAGTTCAGAAAAGTTTAATATCAATAGTGAAGATTTGTTTATACTTGGGAAAACAAAGGTCCAGAGTGTTTGACAATTAGGGACTCTAATTCTAACAGACTCCCTACCTCACGCAAAATGTGCCATGGCATTTGCCTCAGGACCAAACTGTATGCTTGTGTCAAGTGAATCATTGAAGCTTTGGGAAATTTCAAAAGACGTCTATTACGCACCTGTCTAGTTGCAACTGGAAGTGAGAAACTACAGAGCCCTCAAAAACCTGAACACTTATTCAGCAACATGCTGCTGTTGCTAGCAACAAATAACACATGCAGCTCTATGCTCCAGGCATGCCTGCCAATGTTTTCGTCAAGACATTTTATATAAACTGCTGGGGAGATCATATAAGTCTATTAAAGCACACCTTCTAAAGCCATTCCTGGAAATGCCAAATGCATTCAGGTTCCCACAGAGGTCAACAAAATTTCCCCTTCTCTCCCCTCCAAAAAGCCAGAAAAAAATGGCCACATCAGAGGCTTTCAGCATTCCACATTAGAAAATAATAGTCTGTGTACAGGCAACATCTGCACATGAAAACTGTCCAAGGTCTTTAACTGCTACACATAAAGCAAATTTTTAAAAAAGTAATGGAGTTTTAAAAAATGCTTATGGTGTTGATTGTCAGGACAAAAGCTAAATAATTAACCCATCTGAAGCCCCATTACTTAGTGTAACAGCAGCTGGAGGGTGACAGTTCCATAGTACGCAGACATTCATCTTCTGTACCAGATGCCCAAGTCTGTTGCTAGTACTAGTTTTCAGAGATATAACAGGGATACTGTTGATGTGCCGCCAATCCTGTTACCCAGCATCCTCCATACTCAAGTTGATGGAGAACGTTCTAGAAGTGGTGCTGCAATCCCCATTGCTCTGGTGTTGGAAAACTTTAATTTCTGGCCTCCGAATGGAGGCATTGGTGTGACCCAGTTTGGTCTTGTGGTTACAGTGTTGGATTCTTATTTGGAGACTGTGAGCATCCTTGACAGATGTTCCTTACGGTCCAGTTCAGGAAGTCATAGTCTCTGTGACAATCATGAAGCTGTTTCAGTCCAACTCGGTCCAAGCACATAGGCCCTTTCCACTTTTACATGTGGTGCTCTTTCTGTGTTTAGGTGTGGTTTCCGAATCTGGGACAGGTTGCTGATGAAGCGGAATAGGGACATCCACAATGGGGTAGTTGGTGCTGTGGCACAATAAAACCATCCACAAACCACTCGTACCCACACAGACCACCAGTGATGCCAGGTGGCTGATGACATGGCATATGCTCAATGCCCTTGATCAGTATCTTATCTGAATCAGTGCCAAAGGCCACTAGCAATCTGAGACCTGAGAAGGGCTGAGTTCCCACTGGACTATTTTACCGATGTTTTAAATCTGTATAAATTTAACCAGCATTCAATCTGTTTTTTCATGTCCCCATTTATGGCTTTTTATGTGGATTTACGGGGGGGGGGAAGGACCCCTCCCCTCTCTCTTTTGTGTCATACCCTGACTTTATGGGGTGGGGATCCAAACCCTGTAAGCCTGCCCCTGGTTAATGTTAGAATGGAGATTCTAACATTTTGCCTAGTAGAAACAGCTAAGCAAAAGAACAAAGCAATTCAACACTTTCCTTTTCAGATGGAATCTCTTTCCCTGCCGGTTCTTCTGGTTTGCTCTTAAACAGGAGAACCGACATGGCATATTCTAATGGAGAGCTGACAGCTCTTTCTCTTTCTGTGAGGTTTGCAACAGTGTAATGGCTTGAGGCTGGAGTTTTAAATGAGCAAGAATTTTGATGCTTTGTTTTCCCTCTTGCAATCGTGTTCAGAGCATGCATGGTGAGAAGGGAGACCTTTGCAGCTATGAAATCCCACCCACATCTGTCAGGCATTGACCAAAAAGACATACCCACCCTAAATAATTCAGTAGTATTCCCACTGGGAAAAAATAAAGTGGGATAGCGGCAAAAATAGGAGTGAGAGCTGTTTCTCCGAGATTATTTTAAAGCGAATTTTGGCTATTTACTCATCAGAAAATCTGGGAGTCTATATTTGAATGGGGCCAAAGGACACCCAAACCATTTTCAAAGCACTATAAACCTTGAATGGGGATTCAGTCAAGGTGATGCAGCATCTCCATCCTTGAATCACTCAATAGATCTTCCTTGGCCCTGCTCCTATTTCAGACATTAAATCAACATCATGTATAGATAGCAGCAGATGTCCAACTCAGATAAGGTTAAATACAAAGGTAGTTTTTTTTTATAAGGTGCTTACTCATGTCATGTGTTTTTATATTCATTGTTGCTTGTGGGTTTGGGAATTAGGGCTTTAATTTGTAGATTTTCTTTTTTTTCTGGGTTTAAAAAAATGCTTAAAAAATACCTATCTTGCATGACAGACTGATGGACGGATGGACAGACGGAAAGAAGGAAGGAAGAAAGGAAGGAAGGAAGGAATCCCATCTGTGATCTCTGAGATTTCAGGAGACAATGTCACAGTGCTTGGAACCATATATCAGCCAGTCTGAAGACTATGAATGTGTTCACAATTAGCACAACAGAAAGCAGTTGAACCTTTCAGCAGAATTCTAGAGTTTATCAGCATAAACTCAGTGTTACCCCAAATCACAGGGCCTTTTGGCCCATAACTGTCATGGAAAAGTTTCCTACAGGAGGTAATATCAGGGATGGTGGCCAGCATTTGCACTGCAAGTGCCTGCCCGTCCCAAACTTCATCCAGACCTACATATGGTTCTGATTGGTTGGAGATGGACAAACAGCTGCTTTCTGTCAATTTTGTTGCTTTAGTGCTCATACATAGTAGGGATGTGCATGAATATTCGTAACATTTGAAATTCATTCGGATTTGGCTGAATTCAGACATTCAAATTTTAATTGAACGTTACAATATCTGTATGCTAACATTTGAATGAATAAGAATGTTTCTGGACATTTGTACGAATAGTTTGGTCTTTTGTTAAGCTGGGTAAATGTATCAGATATGTATCTATTCATATCAGATAAGAATCTATTTGTATCATATACATTTCTGTTTGTATCAGATACATATCAAATGTTTGTACGAATACATACAAATAGATTTGTATCTGAATGCAATCTATTCATACGAATACAAATTTTTGAACATTTGATTCATTCCAAATCAAATGTCAAAAAAAATTGTGCACATTCCTAGTACATAGTTTTGCTTGATTTTGGTGGGGTTTTTAATACATTTTTGGACTTGTTCTGAAGAAATTGAGTCTATGATTTATAAGTATCTTTTTATAAAGATGTATGTATCTTTTTAAAGGTTTTTATTTTGTTTTGTTTTTTAAGTCATAGCAGAAAGGTCTCACTATTTCTTGGAATTTTTGGATTTAGCTTTAATTTCAGGGTATAAATTAATCCAAATTCTTAATTGTTATCAGCACCACATAGACTACTTCAGACACAACCAGATGTCCTCATAGCAGTGGCTGGTGTGGAACACAGATCTGGAAAGCTTTGAAGATCACTTGGTCTCCTATTGGTACACTCCTGGGCTCTGTTTTCATATCTGAGCATGTGCCAGGCACAATGTCTAAGGAGATATCACTCTCTTAGATGGCAGTAGATGACTTCAGAGTGGTCACACATACTGTTTTCAGCACTGTTGCTCACAGAACTGTCTTCATTGGTGGGCAGTTTCTTCCTGTCCTGCATCAAGGCAGCATGGGGAAATGGCACCTCTTCGCATCCACCTAAACCAGAGCTGCCTCTTCTGTAGGTGGAGACATGGCCTGACTCTCCATTGGTTGAGTTGCCAAACAAACACTGAATACCTGGAACCCAGCTGGCATCATTCTGAGAAATGCATGAAAACTACCTTGGGTATTCATATGTTGTGGCAGCATCTCCCTTATACTGCTAGCTGGTCTTATCCTGAACCTGTAAGCCAAAGATAGACTCATCCCCCAAAGTCCAAACACTGAGAAATAACGTCTGCTCTCTAATGTCAATATGCAAGTGTCCTACATGTACGCAGTCTCATGAATGAGGTTTAGAAATAGCAAAAATCCGGTTTGGGCCTGCTTTCCAAAAAGCTAATTACTCTGTTGCAAAATTTGCTCTGCTTCCTCTTTATGATACACCTATCTTGATTCTGCTGTCATTGCTTTATCAATATCAATCACTGTGTGTCTTAAAGTGTCATATATATTAATCATAGATTAAGATCCAAATATATGACACACCATTTGCTCAGCCATAGCCCTTGCTGAACCATAGGAGAGATAAGGCCTAAAGTTAGAAGCCACCTTCTCAAATTCAGAGATGATTTGTTTGAAAATATCTAAAATTTATTTTGCAGTTGTATACTAACAAGCTTAAAACACAAGATTCTTGACATAAAAGTCGGAGTATATATCAGCTATTGCACTTTCTATAGCGGAAGACAAAAATGAGAGACAAGGAGGCAAGAATAGGTATATGAATAAAAAATATTTGAGTCATCTTCACAGAAATAGGTTAATCTGAAATTGTTTTCCTTTTTTAAAAAAATCCTCCATTTTAAATGTCACATTGGACGCAAGAATAATGAGCAAAAATGTCTGAGGGCTAAATTAGGGGCCTGTTTTAAAGGCAGAGTTTTCTGAAATGGTGTAGTGCTCTACTTGGTCTTGTGGTTAGAGTGTTGGACTCATATCTGGTAATTTCCTGATTTGATTTCCACACTCCTGCACGAAGCAAGCTGGGTGACCTTGGACTAGTCACAGCTCTCTTTCTAAGCTTTCACAGCTTCACCTGCCTCACAAAGTGACTGTGGTGGGGAGAAGAACATAAGGTTCATCAGCTGCTTGGAGTCCCCTTAGGGGTAAGAAAAGTGAGGTATAAAAACCAACTACTACTACTCCTTCCCCATTTTAAAAGCAACGTTTACTCATTTAGAAAAGCTCTGAGCCTGAGTAGTGGGAGCAGAAACTTTAGAGGTCAACAGTGACATCAAAAGTGATGTTCAGATACTTCCTCCTCCCCCTCACATCTTTCCTTTCCTCTTCTTCTTCCAGAGTGTCTGCTGGTTGTGGTTGTGGTATTGGTGGTGACAGCAAACAAAAAAACTTCTCTTTTGTTACTAGGTGAATTTTGCTAGGGGGGAAAAAAACCCAGTAGGCAACTCACCAGCAGGAGCACAAAGTTGGAAATGTCACCCCTTCTAGAGACAATATTCAGCAGGTACTGCCTCCAGAGTGAAGACTTCCCACGGGATGTCCTCAGTGTGTTGCTTCATTGGTGTGGCCCTCTAAAAGAAATCTCTTTTGTTATAACTGGGTTCAAACAGGAGTGGCCAGTAACATAGGAAATGCCAGAAGCACCTGAAATGGCCACAAGTGCCTTATCTGGCTAGATCAATGGCAGAGGTTTGAGTGGTGTGGCATGGGAGTTATATAAAATCACTTGCCCAAGAATTACATTGGTTGCCAGCTTTCGGCCAGGCTCAGTTCTTGTTCTGATATTCAGATACAAAGTCCTGGATACCTCTGACCCAGCAGCGCTCTGGAAATTTCCTCTATGGGGATTCCAAGAAGAGAGTATGGTTCTCTTTGATGTTGCAGAACTATGGCAGAGTGCCAGTGGAGGCTCAAGGGTCATGGTGCCTGCATTCCGGGGGATGTAGTGCACCTCTGAGGGCCAAAAGCACCCTCACGGATATCAGCTCTGAGGAAGAAAGACTCTGAGGATGCTGATCTTCATCAAGTGCTCACTCTGTGCCCATGCTGCTGAGCAAGTGACCTACCTCCCTGGTGTCCCACAGGAAGGCATTTTTTGATGTGTTAAAAATGGCCATGTCGTTTCTTCCAAACTGAGGAAATTTCATGGCCCAGATTCAAGGACAATGAAGGGGTGAGGCAAATGGCCTGAGCGCATTGGGTGAGAAGGAGATGCTCCTGCACACAAGGTATTGCAATCCCATGATATCACGATGCAGCCTATGCTGAAATGTGAATGGGTAAAATCTTAGGGTGCATCCCCATGCAATTTAAAGCCCGCTGAAAATCTTCTTTTGTCGTGGAGCACCCCCATGCATGGCTTTTATCCGGGCTTCCAGTGCCGCTAATTAGGAAAATGTGCTGCAAAAAGCAGCCCTTTAAAGAAGACTGCAAGCGCACTTTCCTGGAAGATGCGGGTATTCAGAGCAACATTTTGCATGGAGACGCTCCGTGGCAAAAGTGGTGGGGCTTCTCTCCGAAGCGGCAAGCTCTCTCTTTTTTTGCCTCTCATCCACAGCCAGCATTCACGATATGAAAACAGTAGGCAGGCATTCCAATCACAAAGAGAAACAGCAAGATACATTGTAATGAATTGCTTATATCAAGTGAAAGTATATGAGGCAAGTGAAAGTGTATGGCAAGATTGCTGGCTGGGGGAGGCAAACAGAGAACTTGTAAATTTTTCTTTTGGACTTGTGAATGAGCGCACAATTGCACGAGCACCCAATGAAACAGCGAGGGGCGGGGAGAAAAAGATGCGGGAAAGCAAAAGACGCTTCCTTGGGGATGGTCAGTGCATTTTAAATGCGCGTTTTGCTGAGCCCCATGGGGACATTTAATTTGGAATTGAATGCGCATTTGTTAGATCCGCTGCAGTAGAGGGACAATAGCGACAGGAAAAAGTACCATGGGGATGCACCCTTAGTGAAGCTTTAAACTGGAGACTCATACCCTCCATCCCTGCTGGGGCACGATCCTCAGGCTACTGTTGACTGCATCCAAATGTGGGGCTTTAATATGTTTATCAAATGTTGCTATTAACATACATTTTGCACTTTAGCTTTTGATTTTTAAAGTTTATCTAGAAATTATCCAATAAAGAGATGGATAGATAGATAGATTCTTTACCTCCTTTAGATCCAGATCAGTAGGTCTGGAATAACCAGGCCCATTAAACAGGATTGCATGAAGGCATAGGCCAGACCAGTCCTGATCCAGTTTGCATTAGCTTCACAACCACTCTTCCCATTTCCTATTGGGTATCTCTGAAACACACACACACACACACACACACACACACACACACACACACACACACACACACACCGTAGTGTGCTGGAGGTGTGCTGTTTTCAAACAGATCAAAGCCCTTGGTCCTCTGGGAGTACTGATTACTACTACAACATTAACTTACCACTCCCCACTTTCACCACTCACAACAAAAAAGAGGCTTCTCTGAAGTGCCTCTGAAGCAGTTTAGAGATGGCTTCAAGGTGGAATTATTTGCTCCCTCCTAAACATTATTCACACTCTCCCTTCCTCAACATCCTGTGCTAGAAAAGGTGGATTAGAGATGGCTTTGAGGGCCACACATGGTCTCTCTGGGGTATGGACAGGACACTCTGCAACCCGCATGCACTTCAATTCAAATTAAGAATCTGTAGTGTAAGCATGAGTATCATTTTAGGGAATAGTTGGCTAGGAAAAGGCATAGGAGTCATATGCTTTCCTTGGTAAAGGTTCTTAGGTTTTCTGACTTTGAATGGTCATCGTCTGAGGCCATTTAAAGCAAATCCCTATAAAAATACACAGGATAACTGCAATGAGGCACCTAAACTCATAGATTCCACAACCATACCCCATAAGATCATCAGTGCCTTCTATGGCATTTTAAAATCAACCAAGAAAGTCAGGGGAAATACATGAGTAATGGTTTTCCTTTTTTGAAATACTATTTTTTTAAAAAAAAGAAACATGAAAAATGAATCATTTTCAGAAAATAAATTAAGAAGCTTCCAAGTTTACTATTTATAGTGAAAGCTACTGCTAACCTCTGACAGATTCACCAGTTGTGGAATGAAACAGAAATCCCAAGCTGCATCAAACACTTAGGCCGTGTCCCCATGGTGGCCTGTTAGCACCATTTGGGTGCTGTATTGGCATGCAGGGGCCAGGTGCGGGGCTCGGCATGCATTTCGGGTGTCCCCATGGGACACCCGGCAATGCGCGATGGGTTCGGGACTTGGTGCAGATAGAGATGTCCCCATGCAAGCCTCGCCAAGCCCCAGGACGGTGGAGCAGCTCCACCCCCTCTCCACCCCCTGTCTCCTCAGCCCACCTCTCTGCAAGGACAGGCGATAAGGCAGGCTTGATTTTAAGTTTACGGAGTTCCCCGTGATTTTTCACTGGAGTAGAGGTCTATAATTTGAGCTTAAAAAAAATTTTTTTTAAGGCACTTGACTTTTGTGCACCTCTGCTCCAGTGAAAAATCATGGGGAACACTGTAAACTTAAAATCAAGCCTGCCTTATATTGCCTAGCAGATCTGGGGTGCAAAAGAAGCAAAAAGCATGCCGCAACCCTGGCTGTCCGTGGCTTCTGAGAGAGGGGATATCACTGGAGCAAAGGTGTGCAAAAGTCAAGTGCCTTAAAAAAAATTGTTTTAAAAGCTAAAGTTATAGACCACTGCTCCAGTGAAAAATCATGGGGAACGCCATAAACTTAAAATCAAGCCTGCCTTATTGCCTAGCAGATTGGGGGTGCAAAAGAAACAAAAAGCACACCCCAACCCATGACGTGAGCTAGAAACTCCTCCCCGTTAGCCCGCAAGCATCCCCATATGGGTTCCTGACTCGCTAAGCAAGTGCACCAGGCTCCCCCTATGGTGCCAAGACTTGTTTTCAAGAGTGTCAAATTTGGTGCTCTGTTAGCGCTGTATGGGGGGATTTGGCACCCTTTTTGTGTGCCAAATCAAAACTCCATGGGGTTGCACAGCGCCGATCCTGCTCTCAGCACCATACCTAAGTGGCATGTGGATGCCCTCTTATTTTAAGCTTATAAAAAGGGTTCCTGCTCTTGGAGGTCTCTGCATGGTCTGAAATCAGGTAGCAAAGGCTCAGAAACTCGCCAAGGAGAAGACCACCACAGGCCCTTGGATATATTCATGACACAAGCTCAAGGATGGACAAGCCAGCACTCAGATGTCTTGTGCACAGAATAGAGATCCTAGAATTTGTGGCAGATATCCAGCCAGGCATACCCAGTAACCAGAAAAGTAGCGAGGAAAAGGAGATCTCTCTCTATTTCAGTGATTTAGCTCCGTGGAGCTGCAAAGCACTGTAGAAGTGAATTTTAGCTTGAGTGAAAATAAGGTAAGGATCTTCATAAAAGCTGGGGCTTCCCACTCAGGTTCCAGGAACCAGGAGATAAAAGAGGGCAATGAGTTTCCTCAGCCCCAAGTTCTGAGGTCAACACCAAGCATTGGGGTGGGAGGAAGGGAATATAGTACACCCAAGGCTTCAGGGGTGGCTTGAATGGTCTTGTGGTTCTTTCTTCTGTGATGTAGCAGTGAATTCCGCTATTTCAAGTTGCAGCAAGAAAGCCATAAGACACGAAGAAGACGAAGAAGAAGAAGAAGAAGGCCCACGGTCACCCAGTTGGCTTTGTGGAGGAGTGCAGAATCAAGTCTGGCACCCTAACCACAAGACCTGAGTTCTTTTTATATCTAACCTATGCTACTATAAGACTAGAGCAAGCATTTCATTGGTCGAGGGATGACTTGAAATCTCTCCTTTTTGATTTGTGAATTCAAACTTTACATTTCAATGTACTGGTTGTTGTAGAACAAGGGGAGAAGGAACAGCACCTCGGGGCAAGAGCAAGATTTGCATGCTGTTTACTGGTAAAATGTAAATGAAAACATTAACTCAACCAGAATTGAAGGACAACCTGAATTTAAAGACAACTGAATTAACTAACTCTTCTTCACAGTGGGTGGCCAAGCGTGAAAAAGGTGTTGAAATAGCAAGCCAAAGATACGCTTCCTGGCTGAGGCCTTGGGGGGACTTCCTGTCTGTTTAGCAAAACTTCTTCTGGCTGAGAATGAAGTTGAAAAGACGATGGTGGGGGTGTGAAGGAAAAAAGTCTCAGTTTAAAGATGGAAACCTGTCCTTCTAAAGAGGGGTTCTTTACCATGCTTTTACATGCTTTTGCAATGCCTTTGGTGGCAAGCCATGGTCAAATCACCGTTATAACTGCACGGAGTCCATCGGTCCATAGCTACCTCTTCTTTCATGTATGCAAGTCTCCTATACATATGTTCAGAGTAATGTTCATAGCATAGGCTTAGTCTTAGTCTTAGATGTCAGCTTTGAGATATAGTTAGGGTTATGGATATTGTTTGGGTTAGGGTTAGAGTATATTGTTAGGGTTAGGTTTAAAGTTAGGTTTAGGTTTATTTGTTAGTGTTAGCAGTAGAATATCATTAGGGTTAAGGTTAGGGTTAGAGACAGGGTTAAGGTTAAGATTAGCATTAAGAACAGTGTTAGGGTTAGCTTTGGGTTAGAGGTATAGGGTGTTTCTGCACAGACTGTTAGAACGCATTTAGAAACACATTAAAGACACATACAGAATACATTGGAACGTACCTTCCGCATTGGAGGCCAGATCCGGCACTTTGAGGATGCCGCTTCTGCACAGGCTTTCACAAGATCCATCTCTAACATGGTCTTGGCGCTGCTAAAACCAGTTCCCGGAAAGACCTGGAAAATTAGGTCTTAATCCGTTCTTGCGTGGAAAATCCTCATCAAAGGAGGACGCTTCCTCACACTGACAGGAGAAGGAATGGATGTCCCTCCAGGCGCCATGTTGGGAAGGGGGAAGCAGGATTGCCTGCTTCTGAAGCCCCTCCCCTGCGTGCCAGGCGCCACCAGAAACACAGAGTGACTGGCAGCTCACCGCACCAGTCCCACAGCTCCGGGGGAACTGTTGGCGGCGCATGAGCTGGAGGACTTTTGGAATGGGTGCCGATGTGTCTGCACAGTACCCACTCCATCCATTCTCCAGAATCCGGCCTTCACATGCGAGTGTGGAAGCAGGGGGCCTTATTTGGATCCGTCCCTTTTTCAGACGGATCCGACCCTTAATCTGGCTTTCAGGAGGTATGTGCGGAAACACCCATAGTTAGGGTTATGGATATCTTTCTTTAGCTTTTAAACTTTTTAATATTACTTATGATTCAAATTATACAATGCGCACAAGGGCACTGAGACAGGTGGGACAGGTGACAATGGAGAAACTGCCAGTGCTGCTGTGTCATTCCCTACACATTGGCAGCATTCAGGGACCAGAGGTCCTGGTGGGAGAGGACTCCCTACGTGACTAAAGGTGAACGTGGAAAAGTGAGCCCATAGGGGCACACAACAGTACTTGCCATGAATTCTGGGGGATTAGGCATCCCTCTGGAATGTGCAGTAGTGGACTAATGTAGCAATTACCACTGTGATGGGTGCAGTAGCCACGTTAGCAGCATGTACCACCATGATGTGGAGCCTTCCAGTAACCCACACCATCAGCCTGGGAAGAAAAACACAGGACAGGTAAGCAATTGTGCCAAGCAATGCAAATAAGATTTATTAATAGGGAAACATGGGTAAGCAATGGGTGTCAAGGAACAGAAAGTGGAGAATTGAAAGGTGGGGGAAACTAACAGAACATGTAGAAACAGCGGTACTAATCAAACAGAAAATAAAGGACCAAAGATACAACAAAAATACTTGTGGCATGTTCCTTCACCCAGGTGCCTCATTTGGGGTGGGAGGAACTGGCCATGGTGGTGACAGGGGAACATCCGCTTTCCTAGCACAGTGACAACGTGGGTCAGGGCATTGCCATATGTGGAGATCTGTCCTAACCTGTTGGGAAAAGGTGGGACACCCTGAGAAAGGGACACAAACAGTGGCAGATATGCTCACTGACAAACCCAGTGCCCCCCAACACATTTTCTATGGATATGATGCATAGAGAGAGAATGGCAGCAGAACATGGTTGTAAGTCTGTTGGGGCTGTGGGGTCCAGTGACACCCAGTAGGCCCTTGATGATGCCATGAGACAGAAGCAGGTGTAGGCTAACCAACAGGGAACACAGTGGACCCCATGTGCTATGCATTATGAGGTCCTGATTGCCAAGCCCTGTACCCATGGGGCCATGACACTAGGCATATGCCACACTGATAGTGGCAGGAAGCTGGCAGTGTGAGAAGGGTGATGTCCAGGAGTGCTGAACCACCTAGCCTACAGATGTACAGTCCACACAGTGCAGGAGGGCTCAGCAGGTAGCAAGGAGACCCATACCAGGATCCCAGCTTGGGGTTCATATACTAGGGATAATGGAGATCCAACAGCAAGCTGGCATGAGCAAAAGCATTAAAACAAAAATCCAAGCAAGATAAATCAGCCAATAAGGACAACAAACAGAAAAGATTTATTTTCATGGATTATTAATCTAGAGGTGATAATATGACTATAATAGCAATATACGTGAAGAAAAAGACACTAAAAATGTACATATAAAATCCAATTTTATATTTAACATAACATATTGGATTTTATATGTAAGTAAGCAAATTTGAAACCTAGCACATTCAAAATGCCCCCATTCACATGAATGCAAAGTTCTGTCCCATTTGGTTAAATGAGAAGCGAAGGGGGGGGGGGAATTTTCTTTGCACATTAATACAGAGAGCTAGAAACTCACAACTGTCCTCCGTCACATAGCAGTGTCCCAGCAAAGCTACTGGATTTGTGTACTGTGTACGTAAAATAGCCTGATGTGATGTTATTCCAGATGCTGTGCTGTGTGAGAAGATACCTCTCTGCTTTGCTGTATTGTAGCTCCCTAATATTTATAATGTTTCATAGCAACAGAGAACCATCAAGTTATATTGGTCAGGCTTACCAGGCAAAAGAAAAGGCTGAGTTCATTAGAGAAATCTGTCTTAAAATTTGATCTTTGCTACACTGGCTGACCAAACACACATACAAACATTGTATACTCAAAGGTCCTTGGAGTCTATCTCCTTTCTATTCTCTGTCACACTATTAGAATGTACAATACATTTATACAGTGAACAAAGCAACCATCCATCATGCCTGTAACACGCCTACAGAATTTGTGCCAGAAGAGGTGGTAACAGCAACCGGCCTAGATAACTTTAAGAAAGGGTTAGACAAATTCACGGATGACAGGTGTATCAATGGCTACTGGAATGGATGCCTAGATACCATCTCCAGATTGGAGAGACAGACAGGATTTCTCTAAATACCGTCTGCAGGATTTGAGAACAGTTGAAGTTTTTGCCTTTGTCTTCTGCTTGAGATGCCCATAAGCAACTGGTG
>MTQE01001134.1:19338432-19353715 GCA_014337955.1 Aspidoscelis marmoratus | reverse complement strand
TATATATATATGAAATAGATTAAGGGCTGAGAGAGGCGGCCTTTACAACAAGGCTTTCTGATGTTAAGTTCCTTCTTCCAAAAGACAAGGAAGGCTTTATGTGCAATTGACTATAAGTTGCGATCCTGATCTATAAGCTATGGATCCACTTACTGTTTCTAAGCTTTGGAGTGGTGGCCCATGTGGATGAAGACATAGTTTGGTAGCCCTCCTTCCAACCCAACCTCTAGGCACAGGTGCATAACAGGTCAGGGTGTGAGGTACTCACTCCTCAAGCACTGAGCCTCAGGTATATTTCCCAGGCACCCCAAACCCCAAGCATACAAGTGCCTGTCCCCTTCTGCACAGCACATAGTGGATATGCACCACACTGGGGGTGTTCATCAAAGGCCATGCAATGGAGATGCAGAAGTGGAGGTAATTGTACATTGGTTGCCTGAGGTAGAGATTTGTTTCAATGACGTCTATCCACTATTCAAACACAGACCTCTGAAATTCATGGCCAACACTCTATCCAGTTAATTCCAGTTATTATTGTAATAACAGAAGTGATTTTTATGACACAGATCCACAAAATTTGACTCTCTCTCTGTGGAAGATCTGGGCAAACAACTCATACTCCTGGTTACTCTCATTTGACATAACAGCATTTGAGGACCTTGTAAAACTCTTAGGTAGTATCTGCCCTGGCCTCTTTCCAGCAATGCTTTAACTACTGTGCTGCCAGGAATCGCCATAAACTAGAGTGCTACACTTGTAGCCTTCCCACATATGGCAGTGTGCTGTCTTCATACCTGTCACTTGCTCCCTTTAGTGCTGTGAAAAATCGTGGTAGAAGACCTTTAATTCCCTGGTTACCATGTCACTTGTTATGGATATTAAACCCATTTCCTGCATTCAAAATGACAGGGTTATTGCTGGCAACAATAGCAGCAAACCAGGAAGGTCTGCTTGAATGTGGCCAGGGCAATGACAAAATGGCCACCAGAAAAAGAGAGAGCATAAATATTTTGATTGAATTCGGCCGAATTTGGACATTTGAACTCAAATCAAATGTTATGATATTTGAATGTTAACATTCAAACGAATACAAATGTTTCTGAACATTCATACAAATAGTTTGAACATTCATTAGATTGGAAGCGTGGAAAAACGAGCACCAGCCACATCCGCAATGGATCCAGATTGCATTTAAGATGGATTGACAGTGTATTAAAAGTGGATTCAGGTCAGATTTGACATTTTCAGAGTGCTGATATATTACGGATATGTATCGGATATGTATTCATTCATATCAGGTACTTATTTGTTTGGATCAGATACATATTTATTCGTATAGATATGAGACGTTTTCGCACGGGGGAAAACGGAACGCGAAAAAGCCAGCTGTGGACACGTCATCCGCATTGGCCGCGCGCGCCTTGCGTTCCGACGTGTCCGCAGCTGGCTTTTCCGCGTTCGAAATGTAGAGCACTTCGAAGTGCTCTACACGCGTTCCAACGCGGACGAGCCGCCCGCAGCCGTTCGGGAGAAGAAGCGTTCGCGCTTCTTCTGTCTCCCGAACGGCTGCCGGCGCGCCTCCGACGCCGCGCGGCTTTGACAATCAGCTGTTTTTCAAACAGCTGATTGTCGATCTGCCTCGGCGGCTGTCTGCGCGCCCCTGGCCGGCGTTTGCCGGCTAAGCCAGCTTCGGGCGCTTTCCCCTTTCGCACACAGACGCTCCGGAACGCGTTTACACGCGTTCTGGCGCGTCTGTGTGTGAACGGGGAAAGCGCCCGAAGCTGGCTTAAGCTTTCCGCCTGAACGCGTTCCGTCTGGAACGCGATTCAGTGCGGAAATGCCTATGTATTCATTCATACCAGATACATATTTGTTTGTATCAGATATGTATTCATTCTTTTCCAAAATGTATCGAATGTTCGTACGAATGGATTCATATCAAATAGAATTTTACTATATTTGAATGCAACCTATTTGTATGAATATGGATTTTCAAACATTTGAACATTCCTGCTCACCATTTACAGTTCTCAAGTGAATACTTATGGTGCCTGATCTGGCATTTGCACTAACTCAGCTGTGAAGGTACAGGGACAAACAAGTCAGACACCCTCACAGTTGAGATACAAGCACCAGGGAGATATTATTTTAGTTGACGGCAACAATCCAGTCATCTGTAGCATGTCAAGACCATGTGAGCAATCAGATGGCAAAGTCACTGAAGCTTGTGAGGGAGCATAAGGCAACCGTCACAGTTGAGGTCACAACCCATGACCAATGTCTGCTCCCATCTATCATGTCTTCAGCAAGGTTGAGTTTTTCTGTGTAAAGAGGTCTTCTTATGGGGACGGGCCTTGTCCTACTCTAAAGGAGGTATATACATAGAGAAACTCTTCATGTGGCAGGAAACAGATACTATGCATTAATATTTATGAATATACCTTGCTATGGCTGGCAGGATTGAGAACATGGCACCTAAAAGGAAGTGGGGTTTGAGGCCATGGTAGGCAGTCCTGACATACATGAGACATTATGGCTGTATCCACATGCATTAAAGAAAGCACTTCAAAAGCAGCTTAGAGATAGTGGTGTGCTGGGGTGTGCACAAATATTCTTAACATTCAAAATTCATATGAATTTGTACAAATTTGGACATTTGAATTCAAATTGAAAGTTGGCACAATCGAAGATCGATATTCGAATTTGAATAAAATGTTTTGATACATTCGTATGAAGCTTTGTATGGGATTCATACAGGAGTTGTATGGCATTAGTATGAGATTCGTATGGGACTGAACATTCGTATTGACTTCGAATCACACTATATCCAAAGGAGATCTATTCAAACAAATATGAATTTTCTTGCATTTGATTCAATACGGATCAAATACAAAATAAATAAATAAATAAATTCTGCACATCTCTAGTGCAGATGCTACTATTCCCACCCCTCCTCTAATCTACATCAAAAGCCATACCAGTCAGGTAAAGTATAGCATGGTGGTGGCCATCTCTACTGGTCACATTGGACTAACCCCCTAAGTGGCCAGCAGCACATGAAGTATGAATGGCAAGAATCGCTAAGGCAGCCCCCAAGGCCAACATATGGTGCATTTTGGGATGCTGACATGATGATCTTAATGCTGCATGTGACATGCCCACACACTGAGCCATACCCAGAAGAGGTTGCAGATGCAATGTTCAGAAGCAATCCAGCCATTTCAGTTAAGTGTCTGGACAGTTGGATCACTCCAGGGAATGCCCTGGCCACTCCCAGGGCATTACTGGTGCAGATCATCTCACCAGTAAGTAGACAGGATCTTGCTATCAGGCCCTTCCATTCCCAAGCCAAGCAAACATCCTGGGCTGCCCTTTCATCCAGCCTTGATACCAAAGCTGACATCACACAAACCACAGGAGCTGTAACACTAAGTACGCATGATGTAATGGAGACCTTCTATGTGTGTTGGATTAGTTCTGCTGAAAAGGATGTGAATATTGGAGGATTGTTTTGCACAGTTTGGCCAATCTTTGCAGAACAAAACACTACTGTAGTGTGAACAAGGCCTAGTTCTTGATTCCAGTTCAGAAACTCTTTAATATATATAAAAAATGATGCCCTGTCATTTGCGTGTGAAATTTTGCCTCCCTCAGTTGATCTGCACAGCTAGATAACCTAACGAACATGCCTCAGAAGTACAGGAAACCATACTATGCACTCATAGGACAGATGGCATATCTGGATAGCTTTGGTATGTTTATCACTTCCATCAAGCACCACATGATTTCATAGAACTGAACCAAGCATGCTGTTTCAAATTAGAGATCCTAGTCTGGTAGTAAGTGTTGTGTAAGCAGATTCCCTGGATGTGCATCCTTGTTTTACCAACCTGCAGGAAACAGGTTCTCACCTGTCCTAGGCTTGTTCCAAACTTAAGTTCAGCTGTTTTCAAACCCTATGAAGAGAGCCAGGAGTGTTGGGTACCCTGTGCAGCCTGCTAGCCTCTACAGCAGCCAAATAAAAATGAGGGGCGGTTACTTCCTGGTTTACGTGCAATGGTGTTCTGTGTGAGCATGGGGGTTTTCACACTTCCCTTCCTATCTGCTGTATGGGAAGGAGCGTGATAACCTAACATTGATTAACACCTGCACTTGCAAGAGCTAGTCAATAACAGCCCATGCCCTGCGTGATCAGTCACTCGCCTGTGATCACCTGGGTCCATCTTGAATGCGGTGCCCTCCACAGTGCGGACGTGGATTTCGGAAGTGTTTAAAATGTGTGCTTAATGGGTGTTAAGGGTCCAATGAGGAAGCACCCAAAGTTAACAAGGAGGTAACAGCAGAGAGCAGGTGTGTTTGCCTCCATTTTTTATTGTGCTCTTCCGCCTTCTTTGTGGGGTTCAAAAAAAGACCAAACATGGCACAGCACAAGTGACAAGTGACAAGAGTGAGAAAATAGATAAGCAAACTGACAAGCTGTTTTCTTTCAGTTTTAAATAACTCAGAAAATTCATCTTTGAAACAGATAATGTGGAAAGAAAATTACTAGTCACTTTGCTGATGTGTTCTCTCACTCTGAAAGCGGACTGAAGATGGATTAAACCTTAGCTGTGACCACAGCCCCAGTGAGGGTGGATGTACGCACACAGTTGTGCTGGCTGCTGGGACGAAGATGGCGGTGCCTGGATGCGCATCCAGACCTCCAGTAGGTTTGTGGCGTGTACTAGCCCTAGCATATGGAAATGCCCCTCCACACCAGTGGGAGTGCACTATTCCCGTTCCCCTAGATGGGACTGGAAGTGAAGAAAGGCCCGTGGATTTATCAAGAAGTGGAACCAGAATTCATCATAATGACTGCTCAGCTAATATGGCCCACACAGCTAGTGATCTCTCATACCAAATTTAACCTCAGAAGCATACGCATCACCTCCTGGGTTTCACAACTCATTTAACATTTTCCTCCTTTTAATCTGCCTATCTGGGACTTCAAACCCAAAAGGGCAGTGGAGACTCTGAAGGCCACAATGGAGCAGAGCAGGTGTGTTTTGTGGGCCAGAAATCATACAGTTTCAGAGAAGCTTTTTTTTTCCCCCCAGAAGATCCTTTTAAAACTTGTTTATATAACGGCGGCAGGAAATGTTCCTATTGCTGGGAAATTTTAGTTAAATCTGCAATGCACACAACAGTTTATGCACCTTTGTTAAGAAGGCTGTCATCTGTGAAATCAAGTGATTTCTTAGAAGCACATGTATCTTTTCATCTGGCCTGAAAAAAAATCTCTAAGCAGTTATTACTTCCACTGAATTATTTAGAAGAAACAGAAATTAGTTTCGCTCCTGTTAGAGGAAACAGGTGTTCACTGAAAGTACATGGATGTGGGTGATCTGGCTTTGGTATCAGTAATGTCACTGATTTCCAGAAGACTGTCTGATTTGTTCTGCTTGGCCACATAGGTGTCCCCTTTTTCCTTTATTAAGATATATTTTCAGAGTGGAACAGGACAGTGATCCCAGATAGGAACACGCCATTCTTCAAACAAGGGAATATAACAGCTGAACATAAGAGACCATAAGAAAAGCCATGCTGGATTGAGCCACAGCCCATCTTGTCCAGCATCCCATCTCACATAGTTGACCTGTCACTTGCTTTGGGCATCTCAAGCAGAAGGCAGGACCTTCACCATTTAAAGAATATTTATCATTCTAAGGTGATGTTTGCATGGCCAGGGAAGACTGAGCCAGAAGTGTGTCTGGATTGTGGAGTCTGGGCTTATCCCCATAGGGCTGCCAATACCTCAGGGTGGATTCAGGGCAGCCTTAATGCGAATCTTAATTTGCATTAAGGAATCCCCATGGCAACTGAGGACAGGGCAGGTTCAAGCCGAACCTGCCCATCCCCATGAAAACCGCGGTAAAGCGCTGTATTGGGATGCAGCGGTTTTCTCCACACCCCCTTGCCTGAGCACGCAATCGCCTAGGTAAGGGCTTGTTTTACCCTAAATGATCCCAGGGAGGCAGAGTTGTGAAATTATTTGGGCATCCACACTTTGGGACACACAAACCATATGAAACCTAGGCCCTTTCTGCACTTGGCCTTATTCTGGAATATATCCCAGAATAGGGACCTGCTATCTGCATACTAGTGTAGACAATGGAAGGCCCCAGGTGAGGCCTGCCATGGTCTGCATTAGCTTGTGGCCATCAGACTACTATCCTGAGATATATTCCAGAATAAGGCCAAGTGCAGAAAGAGCCCTAGCTGCCGCTTAACTACACACCAGCTAAATGTGAATCACCTCCATTAAGGAGGTAATTGTCGTGCCATGACAATGGTGACAACATGCATGGTGCCATTGCTATGGCAACCAGGTGATGCAGTGTACAACCTTGCCTGTACTACCTAGTCACACACTCCATTGGAGCCTCTTCCACCTGGGAGCATGTAGACGTGTTCTAGCTAATGGCTAGGTTAGTTGTGGAGCACAAAAATATGCTCCACACTTATCCTGGCCATGGGACGCTCCTGTATACCCAGAGACACTTCCTCCTGTTCTTTCCTTGGAAGAGTAGAAATTTGAAGAACACAGCAAAATGCACCAGATAACCCCACAGCAGATTCAACTAAACTATATGCAAATGTTTTCAACAGCTTTCAGTTCCTTCTGAGAGAGAGTTTGAGAGAATACTCTATAAACAAGCCTGCCACAGGCATTTCATTACATACTTACGGATATGAACATAAGCTGCACCACAGGAAAGCCACCAGACACGCATTTATGTCATTGTTGCTGTTTTGGGGGTAGCACATTCCTGTGGTTGAGCTCATCTTGACACAGATAGAGACACCAGATCATTTCTACACAGTTTTGTGGCTACAGATATCCTTTTTCATTCATAACATCCTCTCCTACCCTTCGCTCCTTCTGCAGGTTGGTTTCAGCAGCAGAAACAAAATCCCCCCAGACTGTCTGGAATAAATAGATACCATTTTAAAGAGGTGGTAATGGATGCAGGCAGCTTTCTAGGAGAACTCAGTTTCTCTGCATCCATCCTACAAAAGGGTTCATTGCAAAGGCAATTGACTACATTATAAAAACAATTATATCCTTGCTTGTAATGGAAAGCAATAGAAAGCCCATGGTCACACCTTCACTTTAAACCTTGTTCAGTCCATCTTCAGATCTGACTGTTCATACCTTTTCAATTCTATCTGTTTTATTTGCGGACTTTCCATTCAGGAAAGCCCACATGGAGGATGGAAGGTCTGCAAATAAAACAGATAGAAATGAAAAGATGTGAGCAGTCAGACCTGAAAATGGACTGAAGAAGGTTTAATGTGCAGGTGTTACCACAGCCAAACTAACTAAGGCCGTGGTTTCACCTTTAATTATTCTTCAGCCCGGATTCCAGCCCATTTGGTTATATCTTTAAATGCCAAGCCATTTTCTGTGTGTGGATTTTCCTTCCTCTGTTGGGGTTTTCCTTCATTTGGGCCAACACAGCATTAAAGTTTTAATCCATTTCCAGGAGGCCACCAACCCTGCTTCCTGCTGCCCAGAAAATGATACCTCTGCTCTGAGTCTTGCCACTCCCCCTCCCCCTCCCCCTGACAGTCCTTCCTCTGCCCCATCATCGCAACCCCCCTCCCTCATGCTGGGATTTCCTTTCCCTGTTGCTGGATATGCCTCTCCACCCCTCTGAGGTGTATTGAAAACCCCATGGTGACATGCCCAGAGATGTTCTGCCCTCCTTCATTTGAAAAACAGAATAGCTTAACATCCCACAGATAATGTTACTCAGGCAGATATGAAAATCCCAAGATTTCCTTGCATTCTGCCTTTTAATTTCATTACCAGGATGAATCTGTATGAAACTGATGTATAATCAGAGGCTTCCTCAAAAAGCCTCAGCCTCCACCCCCCTTTGTGTTCTTGGTTACATTTCATAGCAATATATGAAGAGTACAGTAGGCGTTGGACTTACTGAGAAGACAAAACAACCCACTAGGGCAGTGATGGCGAACCTATGACACATGTGTCACAGGTGACACGCCAAGCCCTTTTGGGTAACACACAATGTCACCCTGGTACCTGGGCATGTTGGTGCCATTTGCTATCTTGGAGGCTGCAGGCTGCTTCTGGCTTGTGGCCTAAAAGATACCGGGAGCACAGAGGCACTGCCTGTGCCCAGCATAGGAGGCACGATGGAGTCACGTCATTGCGCTGCCAGGTCATGCACACTGCGTCTGTGCTCTTAGCAGCTAGAGGAATGAAGACCTGTGTGTGGCAGTGATGCTTTACTCACAATTTTCCCCTCTACGTACTTTTGTGAGACCTTATTCTCAGCCTTAAATAATATTAAAACCAATAAAAGAAACCGACTGACAGATGAAGTTAGCAGTGCTTGCTTGGGCTTTAAGTGTACGAAATACCAACCTTCAGTTGAAGATTTAGCAAATGAAATCCAACAACAAAAAAGTCACTAATGTAAAGAATTATTTGATTTTGCTTTCAATAAATACATATATCAAAAATATAACTTTTTTTTAACTAGAGCTACAAATATCACAAAATTATGGATATTTCTGGATATGACACGGCACCCGAGTTAAGCTAGGTTTTATGGTGAATTTTGAAACACCGAGCTCAAAAGGTTCGCCATCACTGCACTAGGGGAAAGGCTGACTCTATAGCTACAAGCTTGGTTTTATAAAATCTCAGGAATATAAAACTGCAGAAATTCTCATGCAGTGTTAGTGCTCATGGGCATACATGCATGTTGGCAGCAAAACTGCATATAAAACAGCTTTGAATCCACTTTTATATGATGTGACGAGATTCAGAGAGTTAGGTTCATAGCCAGCTATCAGCATTCATTCATTCATTCATTCATTCATTCATTCATTCATTCATTCATTCATTCATAGGAAATAAGCACCAGGTGCAGGAATTACAGGCACACTCCTCTCCTCACAAGAATTGCTCAGACAACTACAGAATGTGGAAATCAAAGCAGATGGAAATCTGTAATTTTTCCAAAACGTGTGGCCATGGGAAAGCATTAACATGTGGGCTTGTTCCTGTAATGAATCACTAAGAGCACAACATATGCACGATTTTGCTTCCCATGCCAAAATTCTTTCTCCCTTGATCCGAAGAGGTGCAACATTCAGCAAGGATATCTCCGAAAAGCAACTTGTAAATTATTTTTTACACCCATCTACTGAAAACCATCCACTGTCCTAGCAGCAGCAAAGCTACTGATAACAAGGCAATCAAGTTCATAATTGTCATTATGACTCTGCACACACCTGACAGGCTCCCAACCCCTTCAGAGCCATGACATGTCCATGAAAAATTAGAGCAACTTGCCTAGCCTGAGCTTTTAACATGTCGACCATCTCAGGAGTATCAGAGTGACTGATGGTGCAGTGAGTTAGGGAAAAATGTAATGCAGGAATGGGAAAAAAGATGGCTTCGTACAGCTTTCATCTCCAGCCACTTTTTCTGCACACACCTTCCTGTCCGTTGGATGGGAAAGGTGTAGAAGAGACTAATGTGCACTAACGTCCGCACTAGGGAACACCAGTACATATCAGCCTAGCCTCCGCGCACCCGGACACTCATATGGTCTGGTTGCGTGTCCAATCCTCCGCAAGGCGCCACCATTTTGATCATGGTGTGGTGCATGACTGCACATGCGCCAGCACCATCGTCATGGCCACGATGACACTTTGAACACACACCATCATGTTAGGGGTCACCTGAGGTAACCTTCTAACACAGCATAGAAGGCAAGGAGTTTTTTATTTTGCTAACCAGGGCCCTGTCCCCATGCTGGCCATCTGGCACTGTCTGGGAGCTGTTTCGGCTCGCATGGGCCAGGCGCGGGACTGGGAACGCAACTCGGGCGTCCCCATGTCATTCCCATCAACAAGGGCTGGGTTCGGGGTTCGGCACGGATGCAGGCGTTCCCATGACAAGCGTGCCGAGCCCTGACATGGGGGAGGAGCATCACCTCCTCTCCGCCCCCTCTGCCCTCATTCGAAGCCGGATCGAAAGCCGCAACTCTCAGCTGTCAAACACCTACTGCCCCTAAATTGTTGCGGCTTTTGGCGTTAATTTTTTTTCAAAGTTCTTTCTAGTAATGAAGCTTTATTTGTGCTTCTTTTTGTGCCTCCCACCCCAGCCCTGGCTGTCTCTGCCGCTAAGGGAGCGGGGGGGATGTGGCAGAGAGGTGAGCTGATGGCGGCAGTAGGCGCTTGACAGCTGAGAGTTCTGATTGCTGACAGGAGGCACATGAGCGTGAATCTCCTCCCCACGTGCAGTCCTGGCTCGCTGAGCAGTGCGTGCCGGCTTTCCAAAAAGCGCCGAGACTTCTTTTTTCAGGTATCAAATTTGGCACCCTTCTGGCACTGTTTGGGGGGATTTGGTACACTTTTCGGATGCCAAATCCAAAGCCCAGTTGGGCACTCGGAACTGTACCAAATGTGCTTGGGGATGGGGCCTCAAGAAATAGCTCATACTTCAGCCATTTTCCTCCCTCTCCACCAAAGGTTGTATCCATACCTCTGTGGCCTAGGGCACCCTGAAATGGGGATGATTCCTCCCATCATTGGGGCAGGGCAGGGGACAACTCAGGTCCAAAGCTGGAAATGGTTCTTTTCTGCTAATTAAATCAGTAGATTTGTAAGTGATACCTGCAGCCCCATCCCTTTTGAATGTGTGCATCATCTGATATGTTTTGTTACCAAAGAGATCTGCTTCCAACCAGTTTAGTGACAAGGATAAGAGTACTTTGACTTTCTATATTTTTTAAATAACAACAACAACAAAAAGATGTGCACGTCAATGCACGGTTTAACAAAGAGGAAGTGCTGCATCTTGCGGCAACATTGCATGACAAATAGATGGTTTCACACAGGATAGCTCTCATATATAAGTCTGTCTGCAGTCAGGGGACCAGATGTGTCAGGGGCTCAAGAGCAGCGCAACAGTGGGAAGTGTCCTGGGCATTCTGGTGGCATAACTATTCAGCAGAAAAAAAAAATGAAAGAAAACGAGGCTGAAGCTGCAGAAGGCAAGGATCATAAAAGGAAAAGAAAAACTTTGTAAGTAAAGCTTCATTTTTGAAATCGACTTTAAACAGCACTTATAACGTTATTTTTAAAGACCTGTTGCTTTGGGCTGAGATTTTAGTGGACGCCATGAAAGCTCTACCACAGTGAAGCTATAAAGCAATTTGGAATGCAAAACAGTTATATGAATGGGAATTAAGGAAAGAAAATATGTCTGTGTGTGAGAGAACATACTATATATTATGAGCTTTTAATATGCTGTGTCGTGAAATCCAGGTAGCATTAAGCACTTTGACAGCTACAGTTGCATAGTCACCTACTTTGAATGAAGTAAATTGAAATTTTAATAGAAATGGTAAACAACCTAACTTAAATCTATTCTGTTAAAAACATTCATTGTGGACTGACAGTAAGGCCACGGGAAGTAGTAAGCTCTCCTTTACTGGAGATCTTCAAGAAGAACCTGGACAGACATCTGTCTGCAGTGGTTTAGTAAATCCTGCATGGAGCAGGGGGTTGGACTCAGTGACCCTGGAAGGTCCCTTCCCATTTTATGATTCTCTGATTTTATGAACCCTGTCTAAATTTTAAGAATCTGATGGGTGAGGGTTTTTTTGTCTTGCTGCCATGTGCCTGGTAGCGCAGGCAACTATTCATGTGCAAGTGAACATGTGCAAAGAGTGTTGTTTCAAGTACTCCTTCAAATATGGCAAGACTAAGAAAACATGTGAGGCTGCCTGAAGATGGCACTGGCATATACTGTTATTTAGCAATATTCCAGAACAAAGTAATTCTGGAATAGTCACTTGTTGGACAGATGGCAGGACAACCACGCAGGAAAAAGTGGAGGCACTTATCAGTATGATGTTGCTCTCGTGATGGCGCAATGCATACATCTGAGTATTTCAACACCCAGAAGTGCATGATTGCTGCTCCACATGCATCTTTGGCTGGGTGTGAACCTGCACATCCATGGTGACCATCCCCAAGATGGCAGATCATGCAAGCAAGTGTCCAGACAGGTAAGAGGTCTCACTTTTTGTCTTGTCATGGAAGGTGTCTTCCCACAATAACTTCATTGGGATATCACCCCAATAGATCCTAGCATAGCCTTGGAATAATCCTGGGTTTTACAACCTGTCTGAACACAGCTATTTTAGTTCACTTTATGATCACTTCCTATCATGCTCTTTATGTTTAATCCATTTTCAGAGCAAGACAACACATCAGCTAAGTGACCAGTAATTTTCTTTCCTCGTTATCTATCCGAAAGGTGAATTTTCTGAGTTACCATATTTAACTCTGAAAGAAAACAGCCTGTCACTTTGCTGATGTATTCTCTCACTCTGAAAGTAGACTGAAACTGGATTAAATCTTAAGGGTGACCACAGCCAGAGTGATTAACAAATAGAAATAGTTCTAGACATTCCACTTCTACAAAGTATGGCTGGAGATAGATTTCAGGCTCCTTGTGTGAATATATCTCTTATTTTTGATATTTATCGTAGTAGATAGGCAAAGTACACAGTACTGAGTCTGTTTTATAATTGATTTCAGGGGTGTAGAACTGAAAAACTATTTGATGTCTATTGTACCACACATAGAATCAACTGACATAAAGTATTCCACATCCAAAGGCATCATGTAAGTATTAAATCAGATTACTATACCACTATTACTTATAATATAGCCTTTTTCACATAGTGTTACTCACTTGGATCTGCACAAAGGCTGCATCTGTTCCGTGTGAGCAAATGGCTCCAATGCTTGCCTCAGCAGAAACAACAGTTCAAAAATGAATGGACTAACAACTGCTAGATGATAATGAGTATTATTTCAAAACCTGGTGGGGAGGGGGAAATAAAACTATGCTGGGATTGCCTCAAATATGTGAGCCATACCTAGCATAGCAGCACAGTAATATTCCCCCTGTCTGGATGGAGCCAAAGTTATAGCAGCCATTGGGGGGGGGGTTTCCACTAGCACTAAGTACCCATTAAGTATCCATTAGGGACCGATTAAGGACCCATTAGGCTCAGAGCAGGAAGACCCCATTTCCACTGCAGGCCCCATTAGAGCCACATTCGTTTACACCAGATTTGGGAAATCAAGATCATTTGGGTCCTTCATTTGGGTCTACAATGGGGTCTTCAGGCATTAAATCCGGATTATACGGTTTTCACCATGATTGGGCAATGGGGTCAAGGGGGGGGCAGCATTTGCACTCAAGCAGATCAGCAAAGGAGGAAAATGCAACCAGAAGGTGGACATCTCGTGTGTGTGTGTGTGGGGGGGGGGAAATGGCTTGACTCAGGCTTTAAAACCTTTTTCCTTGATACATATCTATCCCATTGTTAGCAGCTACTAGAAATGTAACTATGAGAAATACATTCCTAGTAGCTGCTAACAATCGGGATACATATGTTTCAAGCAAAAAGGTTTTAAAAGTGAAAGCGCAAGTCAAACTTCTCCCCCAGCTTTCCCATTGAGGGGAAATCTAAGCCTTTGCCTCTTCTTGATCGTAGCTCTAGCATTACAGGCATGGCAAGGGGAGGGACCTTTGCAGCTATGAAATCCCACCCACATCTGGCAGGCAATGGCCAGAAGGCTAGATCTCCACCCCAAATAGTCAGGGAGCATTCCCATTTGGGGAGAAAAAAAGAAGACTTGGGTCTAAAAGGGGAAAAACTCCAGTTTTCTTCAGGACATTTTTTCCTCTGGATTTTTTTTGGATAGTCCTCATAAAATCTGGGGGAAAAATTTGAATGGGAACGCTGGATACCGAATTTGGATTCTATTCAGATTTATAAACAATTAAATGGGAACTCTGGGTACCGAATTCGGATACAATTTGGATTTAAATGCCTATGGGAATGCACCCCGAGAATACCTTAGTTCAATGGCAGGTTCCTAAACACTGTTTCTTTTAAAGTAAATCAAATTAAAACAATTAAATAAAAAGGCAGATTAAAATAGTTTTATAAGGAAAGAACATTAATTTCTCATCTGGGCAGGTAAATGACAGTGATAGGATTAACTTGAACTAGCAGTCTGATTAAAAGGAGTATAACAGTCGTTTGGCAGAAGCTAAGGCATGGTGGTTAAGGTTCCTAAATATTCTACTTGCCTTGGAGCTGGAAGGGAAGCCTAAAAGGAGAAACTTTATTGCTTAGGGAAGAAACTGCCCAAGGGGGAAACAGTTATGCATCTGCCTAATATGATTAAATGGAGAGGCAGCAGAAGAAAGAAACCCTGCCAGAATACATTTTACAGCTAATGAGCCATCAGTACAGGAGGTTTATCCTCCTCCTACAGTGAACTGAGCTTCCCTGATCAAGTCTAATTAGTTGGGACTCCACACCAAGCTACCCTACCTCCAAATCTCAAAGGTCCATATTTAGAAGAAGATGGGGACTCAAAGCTGCTGACAAAGCTTTCTATTCTCTCCACAACTGATACCCTGTGAGGCAGGTGGGGCCGCGAGAACACAGAAAGGGAGCTGTGACTTTAAGGAGGAGTGCAGAACCAAACCTGGGCTCTTTCTGCACTTGGCCTTATTCTGGGATATATTCTGCTATCTGCATGCTAATACAGACTACAGAAGGCCCCAAGAGAGGCCTGACATGGTCTGCATTAGCTTGTGGCCAGCAGACAGCTATCCCGAGATATAGTCCAGAATAAGGCCAAGTGCAGGAAAGGCCCTGGTGACTATGAGAGAAGAGTCTGGCACTCTAATCACAAGACCAAACTGGCTTATCTGTTGTCTTTTTAGATGGAAAACATAGCCAGAAGTGGAGTTTTGGCTCTAATCAAACATAACAAAAGGCAACTCAGAGAGAGCTTTGTGTTCCCAAGCCCTCTCCAATCCACCTTTTCTAATATAACTACTAGACCAAACTGCCCAGGTTATAAACTACAGACCACACTGGGGGGGGGGAGGGATAGACTAGTGGGTGAACAATCCGACTGCCACACCTTCTCTAGAGGTGCTTTTTGTGTGTGTGTGTGTCTGATTGCAGCATTTGTATGACCAGTGGCACTCTTTTTTGGGGAAAGAACAAGATGGTCTCTATGAAAGCCCCAAAGTGTACAACTTGCCAGAATGACAAAATGTAGCAAAATGTTTCTGAAATCCCCAGAACATTTTATGAAGCGAGATGTTACAAAAAGCTAAGAGTACAGGAAGAAGGATTTTTTTTAAAAAAAA
>MTQE01001134.1:19328332-19338351 GCA_014337955.1 Aspidoscelis marmoratus | reverse complement strand
GTTACAAAAAGCTAAGAGTACAGGAAGAAGGATTTTTTTTAAAAAAAAAAGTTAAAAAAAGAAAGGAGGGTGTTTTACAGCTAGAATGTCAGTTTACATACTCAGTTCCAAGATGAAAACTTCAGGCCAGAAAAACCCAACTCTTTCCAAAGGACACTACATTTAAAACGGTAAAATTTGTAATGTCTTGTAGATAAACCATTTCTGTTGTTGTTTCAGGGTTCCTGCAAAAGAAGTCCTGCAGTGGTCTCATTCTCTAGAAAAGCTTTTAGCAACTTCATGTACGTATTTTATTGTACAATTTTATGAGTTGGACGATGTAATGTTCAAAGGAAGGGAAAGAAAATAATGGATATTTTCATTTTCAGAAAAAAATATGACAATTGCCGTAGCTGCACACAAACCTTACCTTCCACTTTAAAAAGAAAGTCACTGGAAAGTACATGCACAAAGTACTAAATGTACATTAACTGCAGTTTTGGAGGTTGTGATTTCACATGTAGAAAGTTCTGTATGCAATGTGCAATGGCTTTCTCACACACCCCCAACAAACACTTTTCTGTCCTCTCTTCCTGCCAATCTTGTTGCTCTTCTCCTTTATTTTGCTGCTGCTCTGTTCCTGCACAAATCTAATCCTGTACAAAGATCTAGACTGTATCTGCTGTTAGAGAAGAAAGTGCAGCTTACCTACTGCGAAGCCACAACATGCCCTCTGGACTCCAGCTGCCTCCCTGCAGCCTCCTCCTTGGCAGCTGTGATACCTCTGTGGCATGTGGGGTGAGGCACGCGTCACCTGGGATGGGGCAGCCAATGGGAGCTGAGCTGCAGGCTCAGCTCTTGTTCACTGTTCTCGCCGTCCTGTCCAGACTGGCGGGAACATTTAAATTTACCTGATACTGCAGAGCGAGTGCTCATCGTTTTGCAGTAGGTTAATTTGAAGTAGCGGCGGTATAATGCCCCACCTCTATGCAGTATCAGGCATGAGGTGTGACGCCCACATCCATACTGTACAGTATCTGTAAATGTGGACACATCCTTACTTACGCAAATCTGTTTGTTCCTGCACAAGTCTTCTTTCTTTCCCGAGGTTATTATTCTCCCCCGCTCCCAATATGGGTGTTTCCACATTGGCTGCGGAAACCAGTTTAAACAGACAATAAAGACACATATAAGACACATTAAAACTTACCTTCCACATTGCAGACCTCTTTAGGGACACTTGGAGGCAGCTGCTTCCGCATTTCAGCGTGCGAGATCCATCTCCAAATCGGGTGCGATTTTTCCACAATTGAAACTTGGGTTAATGCACAGAAAAAAACTAATGTGTAGATATTGCCTTAGTTACCCAGCAGGTTCTAGGAGATTCCTACCTTCTGGTAAGAACGTTGAAGACTACTCACTCTTAGCATGTTAAATGCCCAGGTTATGAACTGCAGACCCACATGTTATACAAAGTAGCCAATATATTCCTTTCCTTTCCTTTCCTTTCCTTTCCTTTCCTTTCCTTTCCTTTCCTTTCCTTTCCTTTCTTTGTTCCAACCAGCCCTCAAAATGAGAGGTAGTAGCAACAATGCAGTCTCAGCTTCAGTTGGACAAACTTGAAACGTGAAAAACTATTACTAACACTAAAGAGATAATCCTTAGGGGATAAAATAATAACAGTCTGTGTGACCCCCACAAAGGGGTATGGCCATACCATGTATTTGTATCTGTACACTTGCACCCACAAAACCGTTTACAGAGCCCAAATCTTTTATCAGCCACATGCTGAGGGCTGTTTTTCTTCAGTCTCTAGAGAGACAGAGGGGAAAATAATATATTGAACACCTGCTATATGGGGCCAGCAGCTTGTTTTCGGCTTCATGTATAATATATTGCATAGTGATCTGTTAGATCCAAAGACAATAATTTTATGAACAAATCCTGTCCCCTACCGAACCCCCCTCAACCCCCTGAGCTACTCCCATTTTCTTCTGATGTGGTTCAGAGGCATTCTGAAGGTCGCAGTTAAATCATTACAAAACAGAGAATAATAAACCTGTTGCAACTGTGTGTGCCTCCTTTTCACATCAGAAGTACAGAATGTTATGTTCTCCTGAGTCTCTTTATTTCATTAACGAATTACAAAAGCTATCCACTGTTGCCTTTAATAACATCAATTAAAACAAAATACTCTAACAAACAGTAGATTTACTCCCCCTATATACATGTTAAAGCAGACCCAAGTTGGGCAAGGTTGCTGTCTCTACTGGTGGACATAAATACTGATAGCTTTCCATGTAGGTTTTAGGCCAAGTTGGATAGGTCTCTCTCCCTAATTTGTAGAAGCACCTGTGCCCTAAGAGAGGAAGTATGTTGGCTGACTCTGGGAGGTGAAGGTCAAAGATAGTTTCCGGTGAAGGCTTTGTTGTTGGCTGTTTGTTTTCTTGTTTGCTCTTTTGGCGTGGGGAGTGGAAGAAGGAGAGAAGCTAAGAGGAATACCTCAGGATTGTGGCCCCTGTGCCTCCTTGAAATATTTTAATGGATGATCAATGGAGCTTGAAAAAACTATGGCAATTTAATTAACTGATTGATTTCTAACCTGCCTTATCTCCAAAGAGCCCAAGGCAGCACAACATAGTTATCATTCTCCTAATTTTCTCATCACAACTCCGTGATGTAGGTAAAGCTGAGAGAGTATCTCTCCCAAAATCACTCAGTTTTCCAAGGCATCTAATGTGGTCCTTCTGAACCCAACCAGATGTGGTCTAGTGCATTCCCCAGGAGGACATGCCTTCTGGAGAATAATGTGGTTGCACATACCCCATGTCTGGCTCTCTCCCAGGCATGGAAACGATGTCTGAGATAGCTTTGTGCTGCCCACCACATTTATTTCCTAATTGGCTAGAACCAGCCTCCATAGAAGACACCATTGGCACGAGTACAGAAACTGCCCTAGGTTCTAGTCTGATATTCTAACCTCTATATTATGGTGGCTCTCAGTTTAGAAGGGGTGACTAAAACCAACCTAAGCTTAACTAGGATGGGATAGTTGTATTTCACCTAGCACCCATGTAATATAGGAAAAAGGTTTGGCCTAGCATTAATTTAGATTGTGTTTACATATAGGATAAAGAATGGCTTTTTTTGGTCATCTGGTGGGGGCAAGGGGAAACAACTGCATTCTGGGGTAGCCATTGCCCACCTTCAGAAGGGTTACCTTCCCATGGAATCGACAGTGACCCACCATCTGGTGTGGTGTGTCTCTGGGCCTGCTATCAACAAAATAGCAAGGTTTTCCTGACTAGAGGTGTTTACAGATGGAAATTGTGTGTTGAATTCAAAACCAAACCAAACACCTGCTTTGTTCAGCTTGACAGCGAACCATTAAATTGAACAAATGAGTGACCCTTTCTACACTAAGCCTTATTTTGGTATAATCTGAAATAGGGACCTATCATCCACAAGTTAGTGAGGGACTTTCCATAGTCTGCACCAATATATGGAAGACTAGTTGTTCTTCCTGGATATAAACCAGAATAAGGTCCAGTGCTGAAAAGGCCACCATGTCCTCCTCACTGACTGGACTAAAAATAGTAGAAGAAGAGAAGGGGAAGTGACATGAAGCATCAATTTCTTTCCTCTTTCTTACTCCTCCAGTCCACATGTTGCTTCCATGAGTGACATGTATAGGAGGCAAAATAAAATGTGGAGGACAAAGTAACAAATTTGCAACTTGTCAGAAGACACACTCCTCTTATATCTCCATTTAAAGGTGCTTTGCTCAAACTCACATAACCACCACAGTTTCTTATGTATTTTTCCTGCATTTATGGTTGCAGCTAAATGTACTTTTTGTTGTTCTGTTAATTCCAGCTGGTAGAGATGTTTTCAGAGAATTTCTAAAGTCTGAGTTCAGTGAAGAAAATATTGAGTTTTGGCTAGCATGTGAGGACTACAAGAAAACTCAAGCTGATCATTTATGTGACAAAGCAGAGAAGATTTACAAGGAGTTTATTCAATGTGATGCTATAAAGCAAGTAAGTTCTGACTGCAGAAACAAACTGGGTTAACTGTGTGTTAACTGGCCTGGTGCAATCCTGATGCTCTCACAAAGCCTGTTAAGGAAATGTAAAGATTGTTTAAGGCAAATTTTCACCTTGCTTAGAGATATTACTTGGGCATAGTCAGAACTGTACAGGTTAGATGGGTACTAGATTATGGATTATCTGTAGTTTGCTGTATGCCTCTTCAAAATGTGTGAAGTTAAGTTATGCTTGCCCAAGTAATCAGGAGCATGCAAAATACATATGCACAAAAGTCATATACCAATTATATTCCCTCATACATTGCCCTAATGTTCCCATAACCAGCCCTATGGTTGGTTTCAGGTATAAAAATTATAGGCCAAGTCTACACCTTGCCATGCTGGCAACAGGAAGGCCAGCCATTGGATCTTCACTGTGCTGCCGGCCTGTTTACATCACCTATCCAGGACTCTCTCTCTGTACGCGCATGTGTGAAAACACAGACCACAGCGCAGCATTCTATGTGTTGATGTTAGTACAGTAGGCTAGAAAGCCTGCCTGAGCAGGCTTTCTAGGAAGCAAGCTGACCAGACACCCAAGCAAATACCATAGCCCAGGAAATATTGACACATGTCTCAGTCCCTGTGATGCCAGTTACACAGATGGAAATACCAGAAATTTGGGTTTGGAACATTTTCAAACTACTGTATTTTCTGGCGTATAGGACTACTTTTTAACCCAGGAAAATCTTCTCAAAAGTCGGGGGTCGTCTTATATACCAGGTGTTGTCTTCTTATACGGGAAGTATATCCCAAACTCTATATTTGAACTGGAAAGTTGGGTTTCATCTTATACGCCCAGTCGTCTTATACGCCTGAAAATACGGGTACTTTTTCAGCAGCATGAAAGTGCATTCACACTCCCCTCACAATGACTCAAGTATGTGCACGTTCATGCCAGTGGTGGATGTTATGGCCACTTAATGCCAGGGCCACCATGATTTAATGTTATAGATCTATTCATTTTTCAGAAAGTAATTCTAGATTTAATAAGGACACTGATAATGTTTGCACCGTGTCACTATGATACCATGGGACAATAGCATCCATATGGCCCTGTTCCCTAAATATGTGTTAGGTGTGCTGCACAAAGACAGCATATGCACAGATTTGCACCTGTCCACCACCATTAGAGTTTTTGAGAGGCAGCATGAGAGTAAACATACGAACAGTGGTAATTCTGCAATCTTGCCACAGCTGCACCACCACCATTCAAACAGGCCTAGGGTGGTCTGTGGAGGAGGGGACTGTACAGTCTTTGAACACAGGAGAAGTCGCCTGCCAACAACACAGCTAGGGAATGAAAGTTCCCCAGTTGCAATGTTACCATGGCCAGGCACAGCAGCAGGCTTGTGGTAAGCGTGGTGTCACTTCAAGAAGGGCACTACCAATGTATCTACATAATGAGATCACTGTGGATCTGAATAAATTTATAAGTAAATTAACTTTGTGATTCAACATGTAAATACAAAACCTTGAAAAAAATGATGCTCAAGTGGTGTTTTATCTTGTTAGGTCAACATTGACTTTCAAACCAGAAAAGCGATAGCCAAGATGACTCAGGATCCAACATCTTCAGGCTTTGATGAAGCCCAGAGACTTGTGTATATACTGATGGAGAGGGACTCTTATCCTAGATTCCTCAAATCAAAATTCTACCATAACCTTCTAAATAATGGACGCTGCAACAATTTCATGTGAAAACCCTTGGGAGAACCAAGCGTGGCTTCTGGAGCTTCTCTGGTCATGAGCAATTCAACAGTCAAAATCACATTGCTGGAATCTGGAATACGAGAAGAAGATGGAACTGTGGAAATATGGAATGGTCTGCATGAGACATGCAGACGTCTTCTTCAAGAAGAACAGAATGAGAGACTTTGGCTATATCTACGCACATTTCAAAAGGCATCTCAAAAATGGCAAAGGTGTGTTAGCTCCTGTTTCTATTCCACCTCTAATTCATCTCTAATAAACTCTGAACATGCATTTGCTGTTCTTTAATGAGTAGGAAGGAAAAACTGGTGTGTGACTTCTACCACCTCTAAGCCACTTTTGAGTCACTTTAAAAATTGTGTGTGGATGCAATATACAATATATTTATTTGGTATTTATACCCTAAAGAACACTTTCCATTTTAGTGTTCATGCTCATGTTTGTCTTCAAAAAAACAAATCAGGACATAAAGTTTTCCATGTATTTTATCAAACAGGAGCTACAAGAACAAGCTCCAATACTTGACTGGAAAGCTACATTGCACTTTGTGAACCATGAGGTGTGCAGTCAAGCATTATCCATGATAACAACAGTGTTGGTTTTGAAGAGTTTGTTCTAAGAAAATATAAGCTACCGTGACACACATCACTCTACTCATCAGGAACATGTCCCACTATAAAAGCTGTAAACACAGGACTTTTTTCCCACCCTGCTGCAATGACAAAAATATGGACTGATCACAAAGTGCTTATCTTGTCTTAGGCTGGAAGGCACAAAAAATAACTCAATTCTGCAGCCTTTCCTGAATGGGTGGAAATGTCAAAACCAAGGAACAATAATTCCCCAGCTTTGATGTTTCTGTTGCCAAGAGTGGTAGGCAGCTTGCAAGAAGAACACTTCCAGCTCTGAGGGACAGAACCTTTGCTTGCAAGTACTCTGACCCTGAAGTGGTAGAAACCAAGGATATTCTGTCATAAAACTGAGCTGTGACTAGTTTCTCCTCACTCATCATTTTGTCTTTCTCCTACCTGGACTTTATATCCTGTGTATTCCACTTTATATCCCTTGAGAAAAGGTACCACTGGATTTATCTGTGTTCCCCAGTTAGCAACACTGGATTTACTGGTAGGGGAAAATAAAATGCACCTCACAGTCCTACGTTGCAGAGACTGCATTTATTACCAATAATGTACCAGTTGTAAAACAACTCTGGATTTGGATTCCTGAAACATGCTGGAGTCTGCCGTCTTCTGGGTCCACACTGCTGATAACTCTGCCTTGCCAAGACAGTACAGGAGCCAGTATTCACCAGTAGGCTTCATTTTGTGAAATAAACTTCCATCTGATGCAGGACTAGACTCCTTCCTAACTAATTTCAGAAAACAACTGAAAAGGTTTTTGTTTGCGCCGACATTTCCTTCCTGTCAACTACTCTGTGTTTTTAACTTATGTATTTTATTTTTATTCTTAAGTTTTAAGATTGTATTTTACATTTGTTTTATATGTTTAATTTTATAAGCTGCCCGGAGTACTATGAATACATACGATGGAATACATAAAGTAAAATAAATATGCTTGTAAATAATTCACTTGTCAAATCAATGCTCAAACCGAAATCCAGATACTCTCATTACTCATATTACACAATACTGTTCTCTAAGGCTGCGGTCGCACCATGAGTAAAAAGTCTGTTTGGGGGCCCAATGGGGAGAGAGCTCATTTTTGGTTAGTTCACATCCTTCTGATTTATTGCTTCCTGAAATTGTCTCTTTCTTTTGTCCATACTTTTCAGAATCAAAGCCTCAATCTGAGTGACAGCCTACTATTACATGCTAAGATTCGGGCTTGGATGAAGAAATGTATCAAGAGATCAGACAATACAATGTTACGAGCTATTGGACCATAGCCCCAGGAGAGTCTGATTTTCTTAGACAGGGATAGGAAAGACTTTAAAATGCCTGCCATGCGGGCGCTGTGCTGATGCTGCCTTCTGCAAATTTGCATAATAAGCTGCCAGTGGGATCACAAAAGCACAGAGCTCACTGCTGATTTAAAAGACTCAGATTAAAACCAGGAGTAAATTGTGCAGTGGAAACAAATCAAAGCATTTTTAGCGAGGTTAATATGTGTTTTTTTTTAACTACAATATGGTTTGTGCATTAGAAACGGTGCACACCTTCCTGTGTGAACAGAATAAAAATAATTATTTTTCTATTTTTTGACTTTTAAAAGAGGAAAAAAGTCTGAATTCCTAGTGTCTTTTTTCCTTTTAACTAGAAGTCTTGTTTTATCATCAGAGAAAGCAACAACATAGGTATTTTTAAAGACCTGGCAGAAGATATAACCCATTGTTGGTGAGTGATGTTCATTTTACTGGGATATAAATATACACACTTCATGGTACTGACTTATAAAGAACTCCAGGCACAATGTAAGACTTATTTATTAAGAATGACACTAGTGAAGCAGGCCAGCAAACTGTATTTCCACCACTCTGACAGAATTCCCTATAAAAAACAGAGCGTAATTTACAACGACAATATTAGAGAGGGGAAAAGATTCTTAATTTGCTTTCTGCTTTGAAAGTCAGATTTTTTTTCCTCCAGTAGCTTCTGCCAAAATGGAGCACAACAGCTGAAGCAATGGCTAACATCAAAACCACAAAATAATAACTGTGGCCAAAGTTGCTAAGTAATTCCAAACACAATTACTATAAGAACTATAATTTAAGCCAACTAATTTATGATGAACATATTACAAAAAATAAAACTGTTGCTGGTTGTACAGGATGTTGCCATAGCTCAGAGAAGAAGATTGTTTTCCCCATCTGAGTTTTCTTTTAGATCTTTACTATTGTAGTTTTTCCATGCCCTGAATGTCATTCTTCAGTTGATTCATTTGTGCCTATAACCTCCAGATCATAGCTTAAGCTGAGAAGTTAAAAGTATTTCAGAGCAAGAACTATATTTTGATTGAAACTCAGGTTAGAAAGGCATGGAAAGAAGCTTAAGCATCATATTGCTGTCAAGACTAGAGGATAAAAATCTGCAGTTATATAAAAATGCGCAGCTTATCTGGCTGTGAAGTGACGACTCCTTGTCCACACTCCAAACGGAGGTCCTCACCTTCCTCCTCGGTAGCTGCGAGACTTCCGTGGCGCGTGCGGTGAGGTGCGTGTCACATGGGATGGGCGGCCAATGGGTGCTGAGCTGCATAATGTGCTGCCACTATGAAGTATCAGGTGTCAGGTGTGACACCCATGCACCGATCGCACATCAGAATGCGCAGTATCCCCCAGTCTGGACACACTCTTAGTGTTCTAATGTTTGCTTTAAATAGTAGCTAAACTACTAGGGATTGTGTGATGTGCAATTGGAACCGCTTCATTTTGATATTTTTTTGGTATTGTGTTGGCAACCCCCCGCCCCCCCATATTTAAGAAGCAGAGCACAAGGCAGTATTAGGTGGGAAAATGACAGCCAGTATGGGAATTTTTTATCCTGATTAGAATTGCAATAAGCCCTTTGCATTCACAAGCCATGATATAATCAAAGTCCAAAACTTCTGGTAGCCTCAAAACATTCTTGTCTTTTCTCAAATACCAAGCAGTCTAAAGTAAAATATGTCAGTTTGGGGAGCCTGGAGTATGACACACAATGGTCCTGGTCGAGCTATTCTTGCCCTCACAAAGATTTCAAAATCAAAATAAGTGCTTTGAGAAGGAAGGCATTTGATTTAGCTTGAGAGTTTTTCTCACCATGAGCCCCAAGCTGCCACTGAGCCAAAGCCTGAAAAAGAGAAAATGGCAGCTGTTCACCAGCTTCTGAGCTTGCTCAGGAGTCAGGAGGAGAAGCTAAAGGAACCATATGTAAAATAAATAAATAAATAAATAATGGCAGGAACTTGTTGACTGAAAGGACAAAAAATCAGTAAGCAAGAACAGGCCTAATTTTTGATGCTTTAAACCAGGGGTCCCCAACCGCTGGTCCACGGCCTGGCGCTGGGCCATAGGGATTTTTTTTCCCGGTCTACGCAGCCACTGCAACAAGCTGCCCCTCCCTGCCCTGCCCTGTCAAGCCCTGCCCTGCCCCGCCCCCCACCCCACTATGGAAAAGAAAGCCGGTCCCTGGTGCAAAAAATGTTGGGGATTCCTGCTTTAAACAACTAGTTATAGCCACCTGAGGCCTATGCGCACTTAGGCCTCTGGTATGCAATTAGGGGTGTTTTTCCACTGTCACTA
>MTQE01001134.1:19289985-19311938 GCA_014337955.1 Aspidoscelis marmoratus | reverse complement strand
ATGACTGTGGCCAAGTTGTCTCTGTCCAAAAAAGGCTTAAGCTGACGCACTAATCATTGTTGGGAATAGGCACTTCTAGCCATGGCCACCACCTGAGCTTCAAGGTACATTCTCCCCCCAGTTATAGTTCTTATGGATACACTATGGAGTGCACGGGTTATATCAGAATTTTTAACCAAGTACCTTGTTTTAATTTGTATTGTGTTTTTAATTGTGTTTTTAATATGTCTTAATCTGTATTTTGTTCTTAATATGTTTTAAATATGTTGTTTGATCCATTGTTACCCGCCCAGAGACCTCCGGGTATGGGGCGGGATAGAAATGGAAATAAATAATAAATAAATAAATAAGCATCAATGCTGAGTCCAGGAGTACCCCCAAGTTATGCACCTGTCCCTTCCAGGGCATTACGACCCTGTCCAGGACAGGGTATTTCCCAACTACATGGACCCGAGACCCTGTGACACACAGCACCTCTGTCTTGTCTGGATTCAGCTTCAATTTATGGGAGATAAGTTTGATCCCTGGGAAATCCCACAAGTGAGTTCCCAGAGCGTTGAATCAGTATCTTCAATAACCACTCTCTGAGATTGGTTCTGGAGACAGGAGGAGGACCAATGCCAAGCACTGCCTCCCACTCCTAAACTCCATAGCCTCTCCAAAAGGATACAGTGGTCAACTAGGAGCTCTGCAGCTGCTCCTGGTAAAAACATGTCCACAGCTCCAGAAGACTGGGACAGTTGTAGGGGGCTCCTGGATGCTCCAGGGCAGTGGTAATGCAGAATGGGGACAGATTTCTCCCAGAGCATTCATAACTGTGTCTTCAATGTAAGTGTAAAAAGCCCCATGGTTACTTTTCATAGACTTTCATAGACTATTCAGTTTTTGTTTATACAATATTTGTGTGCCAATTCCCACTGATTTTTTTTATTACTGTCAGAAGCCCTGCATGCCCAACATATAGTTGGGAAGGGGATATCAGGACTGAAGGCTGGCATCTAACTTACCAAGTAAGAAACATGAGTAATTTGCCATATCTGTGGATGTCTTGCCTTGACCTCAGCAGAAATCAACCATTTTGTAGATGAAGGAAAATACGGCTTTATTTAGACTTCAGTGATCAGCTCAGAATGACTAAATCTTGAGAGGAATACCAAGGATTGCTAATGCGGTACTTACATACAGTACTCTCCTCTCCCTTGGCAACAACATATTATTTCTGCCATGCTTCTTTAGCACTTTCCCTCTCACTCATGACTGTTAATAGGCCTTCCTGCTTTGCTTCCCTGGTCCTTCTTCCCACAAAGAATGTTTGAATTGGTTGTCCTTTCTCTCACCTCAGGCTTTGCACTCTCATTGAAAGCCTACTGAAGTGTAGGCCATGCTTTCCCTTCTGGGAGGAGGTGACTCAGAAAACAGAGGCCCTGTCTCCATTTTGGAGCAAGGAGGCACTGTGGAAAGGCACCTCCCCCATGCAGAGACGGAGAAACTGCCCTGCCAAGGAGGCACCCTCCTCACTGATTACATTGGAAAAGGGCTAGTGCAGTTGCCACAAAGTGCCTGTAGCTGCCAAAAATGGAGACAGGGTGGCAGCAGATGTGTCCTTGGACTCACAGTTTGGTCTAGTGGTTAGGGAGCCAGATTCTTATCTGGGAATACCAGGTTTGATTCCGCCCTCCCCCAGGAAGCCAGCTGGGTGAACTTGGACTAGTCACAGCTCTCTTCTGAGCTCTCACAGCCCCACCCACCTCACAGGGTGTTCTGTTGTGGGGAGAAGAATAAAACGACTTTGAGTCCCCTTAAATGGGCGAGAAAAGCAGGGTAAAAAAAGGCAATTCTTCTTCTTCACAGAGAAGCCCCAGGACAGTACTTGGAGACATGGCTGTGATAAACTATAGCAATGCTGAATACTCATGCATTCTCTTAGGGTCTTTATGCACTTATCTTGCCTGATCCAAAAACCAATGGGTCTGGACTAGTGAAGCCTATTGGTTCAGACCATGGCAAGATTTGGTCTGGAGCAATGACATCTGCATTGTGGTGCTGGTCAAGATCAGCTCCCTTATCCACCTTGAAGCTTGCATGAATTTCAAGGCTGGCCTCCATGGGCTCAGAAAGACTAGAAATGAAGGCTCCTGGCCTTGGAACCTCCTGGGAACCCATTTCAGGAATGGTCTTTGGTGTTGCACTGCAATGGGTCTCCTGGAAGTCTGGAAAACAAAAGCATTCCTTCTGTACACCTCTGTGCCCTCTACTAGGCTGAGCTGGTGTGCCAGTAAGGAACACCAGCAAGTGCTGAAAGACCCTAAATATTCTGTTCTAGCAACTTAAGGAGGCTACATCTTACTTGTGGAACTTTGGCCAACAGTCATGGGTTCTGAGATGTTCAGACAACCTTCGCAAGAATGGAAGAAATAAGCACTCTATGGCAGAGATGGGAGAATCAAGCATAATGACACTCACCCATGACAGCAGGGTCTGTAGTTACTGTTAGGCCTTGTCTTCACGGCAACCTTATCTCGGATTCAAAACGTTTTCAATCCTTGGAGTCCGCACGGCAGTTTGGCTTAACATGCTTTCCCTGTGTTAAACCACCCCAAAGCGTGGTGAATCTCAATCCTGATTTCAACAGGTCTCACTCCGGATCGTGTGCTTGATACGTGTTTCATTTTTTTACTGTGTGGACAGTACCATGTTAAGGGATGAGAATCCGTGTTCAGGGTTTCCCTCTCCCAATAGCTTGCTTCCAAAGACATTGATTTCAGTGTAAAAATCCACCCTTAACAGCAACGCTACACTGTAGCGATGGAACCACTTCACACCTGATTAACAATGTTGCAATTTTGCGCAATTCTAAAAGTTCTGACCTTTAGAAAGGGAAAGGAAGGGAGGGAAGCAGCTGAGGTTCTGTGTGAATGTTTAAAGCAAAGGGGCTTTAGTTGCCGCTGCTGCTGTGTGCTCTGAGCAATGGGGAGAGGAGGGGAAAGAATCGCTGGCTGGCTGCCCACTGCCATTTTTCCTCCATCCATGGAAGCGGCAGCCACCCAGCCAGGCTCAGTGAAGGGGTCCCTTATGGGTGGCGCGTCCATGCCAGGAGGAAGAGGCAGGGCAGCCCCGAAAAGTGGCTTTTAGAAAGTAGCCACTTGAGTCCCCCCTTGAGTCGTGTATGCCACATACGATCCTCAGAGTCCGGATCCAACACGATTAAGTTAAAAGTAATGGGAACAGACAAATTTGCGTTTGCATCCGGTTCTATTATTTTGGTTTAGGGAAAGTGAAATAAGCTTGTAATGGGGATGTGGCCTTAGCCAGGTAAGATTCCCCTGAAGGGTAGATGTTCAAGGCTACTTCCTCCCCTTGTCTGCTAGCTGTACAGGCCTTCCTTGGGGCAGGGAGAAACTAAGTCCTACCCAGCAAAGGGAACCACACAGTGCAAAGATGGGGGGGGGGGTCTACTCAGCCAGCTAGGCTTAATGTCAAAGACAGAAATGGTTCGACCAACTGGCACCAGAAAATTGACCTTTAAGGCTTCAAGATAACCAAAGGGGGGCTGACTGAAATGTCTATCTTTAGCCATCTGTTTCATCCAAACCTAAAGATAAAAGCTCAAAAGAAATGGAAACATGGAACTCTGAAAATTTATTTATTCCTCTTTTTAAACTTCCTTTTCATTTTTTTTTAAATCCGACCCATGCTGATTCAGCTGTCCAGAGTAGCCTCAAGCCACAACTCCATTTGTCATCAGAAGCTGTATCATACTGAGTAGATGGGGGAGGTTCCTCAATCCACCACAGAAAACGATACTGTCCATATCTTCTGTTTGGAACTTGGAGTCAACATTTTCAGAGGCACTTCTGTCAGCATTTGTACCCTTTAAGGGGGGGGCAGCACCATCACCACAAGATGCCCGCTATTACCTTGAATGGAGATACAAAGGTAGCAGGCACCCTCTTCAGATGACACGGGGTGCCTCCAAAAGTAAGTGGAGATGTGTGGCCTCAGAGTATTTCTCTCCCCCACCAGTTTTCACAGGAAGTCACTTTAAATGGGCCTATTCCACCAACATCATCCCAAGACAACTATGTGTTGGCCAGAAGCGTACATGCAACCTTAGTCAATATTTTTAGAAAATTATTTTTATTTGATAGACTACAACAATAAAAGTAGACAAAAACAAAAAGTAAAAGTAACGAAAAACAGTAGAGTGTCCAAAGAAGGACTACTTTAGCAAAACAGACTTAATGAACTGTCTCTCAAGAGTAAAACATTGAAATAAGTGGAAATGAACATAAACAGAGAACTTAAGTGAGATTTATGGAATGACAAAAAGAAAGAAAAACACCCAACACTAAGGAAAAAGACAAGGGGAAAAGACAAGGTTTTAAAAGCAAGAGCAAACCACAATGCCTGAATAACTGTAAAAAATTGCACCAACAGAGAGGTACTTTTGATATATGCATAAACAGAAATTTGAGTAGTGCCATAAAAAACAATAAAGCATTAACTTTAGAGCAGCCATAGATATTTTTTCTTTCTTTGTTTGAACTGTTATTGTGGCCTTTTGAGATGAAAATAATTTCTTTCACCAGGAAAAAACTGCTTAGAGTTCTTTCCACTCCAAGATGTGCAGAAATATCCTGTATCAGTATGAAGAGATAATCTTGCCGCATCTTATACAAGCAACAGGGATTTTCCTGCTAGGCACAGTTTCCTTAAGTCACAGGGTGAACTTAACACATGCAGAAAAGCTGTATGGTGTGGGGTTGTGATCAAACCACACCACTGTAGGAGGCATGAGTAATTCATCAGCAGGAAACACAGTACAGAGCATCACTGAATTTACATCTCTTGTAAGCATACCAGTAAAAATTAGTTCACAGACCGATTAAGACTGTTCAGTAGATTTCCAGAAGAATAGACTGATCGTTCAAACTTCTGTTGTTGTCATTTTTATAGAAAAGAGAGGTGGACCTGCCAAAGTTCCGTCATTTCCTGGCTGAAGAATGAAAAGGACTAGTTATCATGCTATATTATTTCTGCTGCCTGGCACCCTCTGGATTATAGAAATTTGGGATGTGCACAAATTTTTGGGGGAATTTGATTCAACATGAATCGAATCTGATACGTATCTGATATGAATGAATACATATTTGATATGAACAGATACGTATCTGATACGAATAAATGCACATCTGATACGTTTCCCCAGTTTAACAAATGTCCGAACTATTTGTACAAAGGTTTGGAAACATTCATATTTGTTTGAATGTTAGCATACAAATATCATAACTTTCAGTTTGAGTTCAAATGTCCAAATTCAGCTGAATTTGCCCAAATCTCAGATGTTATGAATATTTGTGAACATCCCCAGTAGAAATTACAATAAATGCTGATTCATTTCACCTGTCATCTCAGCAGGAGACACTAAGATAGCTTCTGGACATCTATTTGATATTAATAGCTGCCACCCTTGAAGCCTGCTTTCCACCTGCCTGCCTGAAAGACATGGCCACCAAGGGAATACGCAATACTATATTCTCCCATCACCATCCTTAAGTTTTGTTCCATATGTGCTAACTCTATCACATATAGGAAAAGCCAGATTAATAATTATCCCTAGGTTTATGCTGGATGTTGGACCATCACTTTGTTGAGAGTGTTAAGATGGCAGCCATGAAAGAATTTCCTGCCATTCTTCTGCTTAAGCAGCACTTTCCAGTCTGAATGTTCTAGTCTGAAAATGCAATCTACATCAGAATGGGATAAGCTTATTTGTTGATGGAAATCAGGTGTTTATCTCACCTGATTTTCAATAAAATGTGTCTAGTATTAATTGTGGGCTGTAAATAACTCGTGGAATACTTGGTATCATGCTGGCTAACATAAAATAGCACTGGGAAATTTACATTTGAAAAGCATGCACATCGATAATTAAAATTATATTTGTAAAAAAATAAATAAATTCCCACATGTTTATGTGTACATGTCTGTTTGTCTGTCTGCTATCTGTCATCTATCATCTAAAACTGCTCTTATCTCAGAGCTATCCATACACTGGCAGTATCTAGATGTTGCTTAATTCTACTGCTATATTTGGATATTCTGGAAAAAAGATATTCTGGAATATCCATACTTTATTCCAAAATAACAAAAAATAATGGAATAAGTAACCAATCTCTGCAGTCACAGGTTTGCTTTGCTTTATTCCAAATTGCATCTATTTTTTACTTTCCTAGTTACAGGAAGCATTAGATAAGTTTCATATGATAAAACTGTGCAATAAATTGTTTGAAGTGGCAGAAAACATTCTATTTTCACTTTTTAGGTCTGTTTCTGTTATTGCCTCATTTTGTTATATAAAGCAAAATTTGCACTTATAAGATCTATGATTTAGGAAAAGGGTTGCCTTTGCCTCAGAAATCATTAATATTTAATGTTTATTTTACATGAATTATTAAGTGTTATTCATTTTATTGTACTGTGTTACACAGATTTTACTTATAGTATTTATCTGATCTCAAGTTAATGAGATATGTCCAACATACGAATACAGAGTAATATGTGGACAGCTCCCCCAAACCTGCCCTTTCCTGATATTTGGTGCCCACTAACTGTTGCTACGTTTATGCTTTCCAATAATTATGTCCCAGACACAAGGACTGTTGAACTGATAATGAATTACATTATTATATAAGAAACAAGTGTTAAAGCCTCAGTATTAGGGATGTACACAATTTGTTTTGCATTTGAATTTGAGTCAATCAAATCGAATGTCAAAATATTCAATTTGATTCGAATGTTTAGAATCTGAATGCAACAAAAACCAATTTGAATCCAATACATTTTAATCTAATCGTTCAAATGTTAGATTCAAATTTGAAGATATGAATGTCGTCAACATTCGTATTTAAAGATACGAATGTTGACAACATTTGTATGTGTCATACGTATCTGTGCCCATTTCGTATGCAATTGTGAAGACATTCTATTTGAATTTGAAAGTCCACATTCAATGGAATTCAATCAAATTTCAAAAGTTTAGTACATTTGTGCACATCCCTCCTTAATATTGGTGGTTTTGTAATATTGTTATTCTGTACATATTCTGATCACCTAAAAAACAAAGCTGCCAGGGAAATATTTGTAGCCAAATTGTTTATCACTATTTGTGCGTGAATTGTAAAATATCTCTGTATTTTGTTATGATAATAAAAAAATAAAAATAAAAAGAGAAGGAGATGGTTCAGATTTGAGTGATTGGTTGCGCTTGCCAGAAATTTTAGGAAGGGCAGGTTCTGCATCCCAAATATTTTTCATTCATTAATCTAGAAGAGGTTCAGTCTATTGAAAGCCAGAATCAAAAGCTTAAAAAACAACCATGTAATTTGGGATGATAGTGAACACAGAGACAACTCAACATTATAGAATGGCTACTTATCTGAAAGCTTGTTCCATGTTCAATAAGGCCCTGTCCCCATGTAATTGAAAGTCTGCTGGAACTCTTCTTTTGCCTCTGAGCGGCCCCATTCCAGGCTTTACAAGGCGCTTAGGGAGCTTAGGAAAGTGAGACACCCGCGATAAAATACGTGCACTTTAAAGAAGAGTTCCAGCGCTCTTTCGGCGATTCGCGGGTTTTGCTTGCTATATCTGCCTTGAGGACGCTCCGTGGCAAAAGGGGCGGGGATTGCTTGCCTGCACACACAGCCAAAAAGCATTCACACATATGAGAAATGCAGCAGGTTCGCTTCCTTTCCTTTGTAAAAAGAGCCAGAATTGCTCAGAATTGCAACACTGTTATCAAGTGATCTGTGAAAGCCTTAAAAGAGAATGAGCAAAGGATCGCGCTGCCGATGGCTGCAGCCACTGACTTTGCCGGGGCAGAAAGCCTTTTCTAACAGAGAACTGAGTGAAAGTAAGTGCTGAAAGTGAATGAATGAGCGATCATCTGCCTTTGCTAGGGGCGGGAAGCCGTTTCAGGAGACGGATATCTGACTATTTTTCTTTTTAACAAGAGAGGGGGCGGGGTAAAAAGATGCCCGGAAAGAGAAGACGGCTACCATGGGGACGGAAAGTCCGTTTAGATCACGGCTACCATGGGGGCGCTTATTCTGGAAGTGGAGGGGACTTTTAAAGTCAGCTATAACAGAGTGACAGCAGAGGAAGCCGAGAGGGGCTAATAAGTCTTTTGGGGACAGGGCCTAAGACCCCAATTTTAGGTGAATGTATGCTTAACCTTTGCTCCAGGATTGGTGCTTGTTAGGTTGTTTCCTAGAACACTTAGGAAATTGTTGGCCTTTGAAAATAAGATCTGTTTTCAATCCTTAGGACAAAGCTATTCTCAGCACTCTTTGTACAACAGCACACCCATTTAAAAAAATTGAACAAGGTACAAGTTATTCAGCTCCATCACTGCATCCAACAGCACCACAAGACAGGGGCAGAGAGCAGGGGATATAAATCTGATTAAAAGATATCTTGATCATGCTGAAACTGAATCAAGTTAGGAAAGAGAAACTTAGCTGGCCTGCCGAGGTGAAATAACCATCAGTGCCCTATCTTTGCATCCATGCAAAAAGAGACTTTCAAAACAATATTGCACTTCTTCCTTTCAAGGGAGAGAACGTTTTTAAAATACAGCAGAATACCAATTTGTTCCCAGTTTTGCAAAAGCACAGTGCAAAGTGATTTAATGTGCTTCCTATAGATTCCCTCCACTTGGCAAGGGGAAAGACGTACATAACAGCAAACTGGCTTTTGTTCCTTCCTGTGGCCCACCAGAAAAGTGCAGGGCTTCCCCAGCATGTAAACTACTTATTGACTATGTTACATGACCACCACTGGCCCAGGCAGACATGACTGGTTTTGCTGTTGTTGTAGCTCATCAGGGGATTTGAACTCATGGGCTGGTGCAAATTTAGATGTTATTATATAGATCACCAGCCTGTTGAGCCACTAGAGAGATAACTGAAGGAAGGATAATACCTGCAAACTTACCTATATAAGGCAGGGGTGTGCACAAAGCCATTTTACACATTCACGAATGCCAGAGGAGCTGCAAGAGAAGGTAAGAGGCCACATGGGAGGCTGGCAGGATGCCTCCTCTGGGGTCCACAGGCCTTTTTCAGCACAATCCAGGCATGGAAATAGGTTTTCCTGAGGTAAGCCAGGCCTTCCTGTTCTGGCCTTGGTCCTCCCAGAGGACCTGCAGGAGAAGGTAAGGGGGCCTGTGTGAGGCAAGCTACAGTGCAAGAGGCCGCATGGGGGGAGGCCCCAGAGCATCTGGTATCCACAGGAGCTTCAACCGAAGCTTCTATGGATACTCAATAATCCAATTAATGGATGAATAGGGCCCTATTCAATTTGACCATGAATCTAGGGATTTGTACATATTCGTACGAATTCCGAATGTCACGGATATCCATGCACATCCTAAGGTCTAACTTATTGACTGCTTGACAAAATTTTGGAAGGGACATTCTGAGGCTTGCTGTACACCTGCCACTTTTCTTTTTCATGCACAGGGCTAACTCCTGGCAATCTTTTCTAACCCTACGCTAATGGCTTCATCAGATAACTTGCATACCAGCTGAGTCAAAACAGGCCTGCTTCGTGTGGCTGTCTGGTGGCACAGCTCTGAGGTTGGCAAAGTGCAGTATTTTTCCCTTGTCAAGAATTAACAGCTTCCAGGGAACAGCTCTACCTAGCACATTTCCCAGCAGCAGCTGGCCCAGTTCTTGTGGGAAGAAGAAGAAGAAGAAGAAGAAGAAGAAGAAGAAGAAGAAGAAGAAGAAGAAGAAGAAGAAGAAGAGGCTTTTCTACTCCACTTTTCTCACCCATTTCAGGGGACTTAGAGCAGTTGACAAAGCTTTCTATTCTTCTCCCAACAACAGACACCTGTGGGGTAGGTGAGGCTGTGAGGGCTCAGAACTGTGGAATCAAACCCAGTATTCCCAGATAAGAGTTTGGTTCCCTAACCACTAGACCATAAGAGGAGCCCTGCTGGATCAGGCCACAGCCCATCTAGTCCAGCATCCAGTCCCACACAGTCTCCCACCAACTGCTGATGGGCATCTCTAGCAGAAGACAAGGGCATCCTGCTTTTCCCCTCAGCCTGAAGGACCATGTGGGCGCTGCCTGAGAACTACCAGTCACAAAATGGCTACCACAGAAGAGGCTCAAACATGGGGTTGCTTGCTCATCATTTCTGAAGGAAGGCTCTCCAACTGGAGTGGGAGGCAATACATTTACACCCTATGAGGACAGCAGATGCCAAGAAGGAACTGTTCTGAGCTTGGAGAACAGAAAAGTGATCCTTCAGTGGGCTACTGTGTTTCAGTGGATTCAAATTCTCCTGCTAGGACGGCTGATGAAAGTGAAGATAGGGATTGAATGATTCATGCCAAACCCAGGTGCCTGTAGGTGCAAAACTGGCATTATCAATGCTAAGATAATATCCAGCACTTAGTAGCTGAAAATTACATATTGTTCCGCTAAATTTATTTTCAGATAATTCCTGCAAATAACCAAAGCACAAGATTCTAAGTAAATAACAACCCTAATGCCTTTTTCTTCACGCTTCTAAGCTTGCTTCACAGCAAAAAGACCAAAGGTTCTGCATTTTTAACAGCAGATGGAACTTGCAATGTAGACGGATGACAGTTCTACTTCATTTTCATGCTCTGAATTGTGCTTTCCTTTATATTAATCTGTTAGGCTGGGTCTCTACTTACAAAGGAAGTCAGCTCCATTGCAGGTGGAAGACTCGGGTGCCCTAAACTGCCACTGAAAAAGGCTCCTGTGCATCTCCATTTCTTTCAGTGGCCAACTGTGAAGCCTCTTGCAAAGCATGAAATTGTGTCCTATAGTCATGGTGCCTCTGTCTTGATTGTGCCTAGAAATGGGCAGCACAATTGCCATGAGGCCCTGCCATTGCAAATAGAGATGCAGTCTCACTCAACTGATGGTCAAAAGAATGCAGGGATTAAATATTATTGCCTGCAGCTAAGCCTGAGTTTAAACACTGAAACTCCAAGATCTGTACCTTTTGCTGAACAGGCTGGAATTCAAGAACTATTTTTCAGGGCCAGAAAGCCAGCCTTGTATGACTATTTATACTGGACACAGGCAATTACAAAACATCCAAGTGCCTGCCAGTGAAAGAACATGATGCAACACAGCCCTGTTTCTGTCTGCACCTCAGAAAATTATTTGAGGTCCAAAAGTCTGCAGTAGCTCACTAAGGCCAGCTCCCGCCTCATAGGCTGCATCCGCACGGCATGCCTTAATTCGGTTTAACGAAACCGAAATAATTGAACCGGAACGAAACTGTCTCCACGGCTTTCAACTTGATCCGTGTCAACGGCATCCCACCGGCAACCTTATCTTGGATTCAATCCTCGGAGGCCCCACGGCAAGTCCTCCCTGCCCATTGCCAGTCATTGAATATAACCAACCAGCTAGTTGAAGATTTTAAACTGGTTTCAGCTTTATCAATAGCAGTTGATGAGTCCTATGACATAAATGGTACAGCACAAGTTTCACTTTTTGTACTGTTTATTTAATCTACAGGTCCTAAAGAAGATTATTCCCACTCAAAGGTCAAACACGTGGAGAGGATATAGCAAACCCTGTAATTGAGTGCATTGAAAAACATAATATTCCACTCAATAAAACTGTGTCAGTTTCAACAGATGGGGTGAAAAGTATGACCGGCATAAGAAACAGGTTTGTTGCTATTTTGAAAGAAAAAAATAATCACGAGATACTTACTTACCATTGCATCATTCATCAAGAAGCGCTTTGTGCGCAGACATTTCCAAAAGAAATTTGCAAAGTTATGGAATTGGTGATTAAGATTATCAACTCCATTATAGCCAAAGCTCTTAATTATCACCAATTTAAAGAATTTTTAGTTGAAATGGAGAGTTAGTACGCAGATCTTCTGCTGCATAACAAGGTACGTTGGTTATCAAGAGGAAATGTTTTGAAACGTTTTGCTTCCTTTTTAACAGAAATTAAAGCATTTCTCCTTGAGAAAGGTGTTCACTATCCTGAACTAATGAACAATCAGTGGATCCAAAAAATTTATTTCATGGTAGACGTTACATCTCATCTAAATTAGCTTAATCGTAAACTACAGGGGAAAGGAAACAATTTTTTCAATGTTAGAAGTTATTTCATTAGAAAACTAATTATCTCTTTTTGCTCAAGATTTTGAAAGAGAAACTTTGATTCACTTTCCAAGCCTGTTGAAACATCGCCAAGAAAATAATTCTGATATTGACATTTGCTATTTCAAAACAATACTTTTAAATATGAGGGAAGCTTTTCTCAATAGGTTTCAGGAATTCAGAAACAGCAAAGCGATGTTAGCTTTTGTTAAAAAACCTCTTAATGCTACTGTTACAGAATTAAATTTTTCTCCCTTTAAGATTGACATTGGCAACTTTGAAATGCAATTGCTGGATGTAAAAATCAAAGAATTGTGGAGCTTGAAATTTGAACGTCTTTGTGCTGACATGGAAATATTGGAGAAAAACAAACATGAACTTAGTCCACAGCACAAGTGGTCTGCTTTGAGAGACCTGGAGAAGGAAGATATGTTGATTTTTAACACCTGGAATAGTATTCCTGACTCATATAATCAGCTGAAAAAACTAGCGTTTGCTATTCTTTCCTTATTCGGGTCTACATATTCATGCGAATAATCATTTTCAAGCATGAACCTTATCAAGAGTAAATTGTGAAGTCATCTTACTGATGAGAACCTGGAATCATGCGTAAAATTACAAACAACAACATACAAACCTGACTTACCCAAACTTTCCAAGGAGATGCAAGGCCAATGCTCACATTAGTGTTTGTCAGTCATGGTTTAATTTTATGGATACTTTACAATTTAATTTTATCAATAAATAATATCTTACTAAGTATGATATCAAGTTTTATTCAACATACCTATATTTTAACTAAGACTTAAAACTTTAAGTAAAGTTTATTAAGTTAATTTTAGGGAGCGTTGTGGAGTGAAAGAAGATGTAGTGTCGAGGATTGAGAAAGGTATGTTGAGATGGTTTTGACATATAGAGAGGATGAATGAAAGGAGATAGATGACGAGTGTTGATGGGAGAATCGGAAGGGGTCGACCTCAGCGAACGTACTTCAATCAGATTGATCAGATTGAGGACATTTTTAGCAAAGGCCAGCTTAGGAGTACCCTAATTAGGTTAATAACAATGTACCTACCTATATAGTTTAAGTTTAAAAAAATTGGCTCCCAAAAGAAATTTCAATCATTGTACTGTTGATATTTGGCTCTGATGACTAATGAGTTTGCCAACCACTGTCCTAAAAGATATGCTAATTAATTTGTTCTCCTATTTCAGTGTGCCATGATTTTAATTTAACAAGAATTGTAAAATGCTATTGATTGGAAAAAGAACAAAGTGTTCTGCAGAACTGAGATAATATGAATTTACTAAAGTTTTACAGCTTTCACTTGGGTGCTCCATGTACCATTAACTACTATGTCCTACTTTAGGCCAGACTTCTATGAGTTTGTTTAATTCAGTTCTGGCTTTGCAGCTTATGTAAATGCAGACTATTTTTTGTTCAGAATTGTAAACAGAAGTAGAACAAACACATTAGTGAGATTTATTGTTAACTAAGGACTTTGAGTTGCTTTGCCTAAATATTTGCAAGCAAGTTGTATGTTTCTGCAGGAGGGCATATTAATCTTTGGGGTGCCATTCTGATAGGCTTTATTGATTTGGATGTGACTAATTTTAGGATGAAACAAAACAATATCAACAAGTACATCAAAGCAGCATCTACCAAAGAATCTTTATTTTGACTCCAAGATCAAAACTGCCAATCTGACTAAAAATCTAGCTATAGTAACATTGACACAGGGCCCAGCTACAGACAACATTCCTGAAGTGCTTTGAAGCTAGAAAATGATAATTTCCACTTCTGGAATGTTCACATCCATAACTCCTTTAACATACCTTTTCTTTTTTCTCTTTCTAGCACACGAATCGTATATTCTGCCTAAATTTGTTCAAAGTAGCCCAGCCCATTCCTGCATCCCACCCCAGTGACATGATGCAATAAGCCATCCCTTTTTGACAGTCATGGGCTGTATCTTTTTGGTTTAGCCTCCCAAAATGCATCTGAGGAGCAACATATGCAAAATTTAACTGCCTTCAGGAGAGAAAAAAAAAATCCTGAATGACTGTATTTTATCTACTCTTCAGATTATGTGGAAGAACAGCTGCTTCTTTTTGGGAAATTTTTATTACTTTAAAACGTATATAAAACATACATTTGACTCCTCAAAGGAAAATATAACATATATATATATATTCATTAATTACTATAAATTGTTTACTTCCCACCCTCATTCAGAGCTACCCTCAGAATCCATACATCTTGCCTCTCCTTCCTTCCTTTCCTTTTTCCTCCTGCATACTGTCTTTACTCAGCTTATCTTCAAAACTGGGGCATTTTTGCACTTCCCTTCCCATCCGCTGGATGGGAAAGGAGCGCAATGACTGAACGTTAACCAACACTTGCACTTGTGAGCACAAGTCACTAACAGACTAAGCCCCGTGCAATTGGTCACTCACCTGTGATAGATCTGGGGGTCAGTCCTCTTCTGGGCACCGCCATTTTGGTTTCAGCACCCTCTGCTATTGCACGTGCGTCAGCACCATCACCATGACAATGCTGACACTCTGTGCACGCAGTCATGTCTATGGTTGTCCAAGGTGCCAGCACACTTGTGTGGCACCTCAGATGACCCTGGAGCTCCAGTAGTGGTGTGAATGGCCATTGCCCGGATGTTCCAGGTAAGCTTTTAAGTAATGTTGGTTAACGTGTGGAGCACAATTTCATGCTCCACACCTAATCAACACTTAGTGAACTTCTGGTAAGGCAGGGGGTGCTTGGAGCTGTAGCAACCTCCTCCAAGTGCAGGTGCCCTTCCCTAGAAGTTCATTAATCATGCACTACAGCAGTGGTTCTCAACCTGTGGGTCGCTTCCCCTTTGGGGGTCGATCTACTCTTTCACAAGGGTTGTTATGTAGTAGCAACGAAAATAATTTTATGGTTGGGGGTTAAGGTTAGGGTTAGGTTGGGGGTCACCACAACATGAGGAACTGTATTAAAGGGTCGCGGCATTAGGAAGGTTGAGAACCACTGCACTATAGGCTGTAGTGCAAATAGGCCTCTAGTGATTACAAGTTTGTTTTCCAATTCTTGAAGAAAGTCAGTAAAGGGCTTCAAGTTTTTAACAAAATTGTCCAATTTGTTTTTTAATACATTTGTCAGTTTGTTCATCTCAACAAGTTCAATCATTTTAATCAACAAGTCACTTAGTCTAGATATTTTTTCATTGTTCCATTTTTGCGCGTATAGTAATAATCTAGCTGAAATCACATGTATTGGATAATAAGACATTCAAAGGTGTGTTAAGAAGAAAAAAGGAAAACAGAGAGGAAGTGAATGAATCTTTGCATCTACCTTCAGAGAAATAATTTGGGGGAGAGTCCTGAGCCTGAGTCCCTGTTCTCAGGAAGGGACCCTGATAAACTGAGTGATGACGAGAAAAGTAGTGGTCAGCCCTGTGGAAAAATTATGCATTAACAAATCACCAGATCCCACTGGCACCCACCCAAAGTTGAGATTAGAGACCTCCTAATAAAAACATGAAATGGATAACTACACTCTATTTCTGTAGTTCACTAATGTAACTCCAATGTATAAAATGTTTTCAAGGGGAAATTATAGGCCCATCAGCTTAGTATCCATTCCGGAAAAAATAGTAGAAGCCGTTGTTAAAGAGCCTGTTCCGCGTTTTGGACAAGGTGCCACACAGTGTGCTGGCTACTCAGCTGCAGGGAACTTGGAGGAAACAGAATATCTAGACCTATTTCATTTTGAGGCCAATTCGCACTTGGCCCTGTAGTTCATGATAGGGTAACATCTGGTAAGGTGCATCTGCACTTGCAGGAGGCATTTATAACTCAGAAATGCCTCCTGCCTTACCAGATGTTACCCTGTCATCAACTAGAAGTGGTGCACAAAATAGCAGTGTGGGCTCTAAAGATGTGCTCAAATGTTTTTTGGACATTCTATTCAAATCAAACTGAATACCCCCAAATCCGATTCTATTCGAATCTTTTAAATTTGAATTTAGCATGATTTCATTCGGATTTACCAAATTCAAATCTGTTCATTAGAATTTTTGATTCGAATATGCACATAAGAATGCTGTCAACATTCGTATGTGCACGTATGCATCTTCCCCACATTCGTATGCATCCGTGCATATTTGTATGCATCCCGTAGTTATCCCATATGCAACCTGTTTTTGTCCCATAAGGATCCACACAAATGCATACGGATGCGGGAATGAGGCGGATCTTCAAGTGTGCATCATGTAGGAACCTGAACACATATGAATGTCTGGATAATTTGAATGAATAGATCCAAATTCCAAAATCTGATTACCACGTTTACATCCAAATTTCAGGACATTTGATTCAAGTTCGAATGTCAAAATTCGGCACATTCGATCAGATTTCGAATGCCTACGAATATTCGTGCACATCCCTAGTGGGCTCTAGAGAAGCCTGTCAGAGTTCAGTATTCTGCAACCTGAGAAACATGTCAATGAAGGCTGTATCCTGCGCTTCCACAAGGTCACTTCACAGGACACTAAAGGAAGACTTTCAGTGACAAAGTGAATTGGTATGCTCATCAATAGGAACTGAGCAATAATCTTCAGACTCTTAAAATCCAAAAAATGACACTGAAAATGCATAAATTTGATACCACAATATAGATGTCACTGGCTATATTCCCAGACATTCAAGAAGAAAGCATTCAGGACAGTTCCCCACAAGGAAGCCCCCAAAGTGGGCCTGATAGAGGACAGGGTACGTTTACTTCAAAGCAGAATTTTGGCCACTCTGATGTAACCTTGTTCCATTTAGTCACAGTGTCTATATCACTGCTGGAAGGCAAACTGAGGTGCTGTTGGCATATACCCATCGTGCTCTGCTTCCACAGAGGTTGAAAAAAGTGGTCTCCGTGCACAGGTACTGGCAGCTCCTGAGCTGTCTGGGAAAGAAGCCATACGACTGGCCTCTGCATTGTCCACACTGCATATTGTGTGCGTGTGGCCTTGTTAAGATGGATGAAGTTAAGATCACTAGTCTCCAATCATTTTTTACGGAGAAAAAAACATTGTAATTTCTGGACCATAAAAGGAAGTGTGATTTTTCTTTTTTGAGGGCTGGAAAATATTAGTCACCAAAGCATGGTCTTGTCTGACAACAAAGACAGGTTTTATACACACACGCATACATGCACACACACATCTATATATCTTCTGTTGGTTTGGTTGATCAGCAGAGATATCCTGAGACTGACAGAACAAACATCCTCTTATCAATGGTTCATTGAGACTCAGTAGAACATTCTAACCACAAGCAAAGTTTGAATGTAAACACATGGGAACTGTAGAGCATACAGTATCACGAGAAATGGCATTCGACTGTAAGTTATTCCTTTAAGAAAACACACTTGATTTTCTTTCTGAAGCATAACTGCAGTGCTATTCCTATCGCCGACAAAAACTGATTTAAACTAGACTCAGAAGTTATACTTGTATGCAGATTTAAAGAGAAGCAGCTAAGGCCCGTTCTGCATTAAACCAGAGGCCTGTTCACACTTAGGCTTCTGGTATGCAATCAGGACAGCTCTGGTGAAGAGTATTTGCACGATCACTAGGCTGCTACAGCCTAGGGATGTGCACGAATATTCGTAACATTTGAAATTTGGCTGAATTTGGACATTCAAATGTGAATCTAGGCGGCTGAGTTCTGCCCAAGCTGAAGATCTGCCCCGGTGCACTGGCAGATGTGCTGCTTCATGTGGTAGACAGGGCCAACGCTCTCAGCTGACAGCATGGATTCAGTCTACCACATGGAGCAGCACATCGCCACCTGCCCAGGTCGCATCCTGCCCTTGAAGGGTGGGGAGAGACCGAACCTGGGGTGTCCCACTGACTGCTGCAGTCCCAATCAGCCTGCAGGAGCCTGCAGTGAAGCCCTGGGTGCCCAGTGGCACCCAGAGGTTCATGCCAGCCCCCCAATGTTCACGGTGCCTCCTTACCTTGATGGGCCCAGGGTCCGGGGTTCGTGCAGCCTTGAGATTGATCTGCTGCAATCTGCGCAAGCGCACGCGCTTCGATAGTTCAGCCCCATGCTCACCTGATGAGTCAGCATGGGTTTGGTCTACCGGAGTGCCTGTGCCTGTGCAGATCACGCCAGATTGCTCTTGAGACTGCGTGATTTGATTTTGTGGGCCTGCCAGCTGTTGGGCCAATTTTGGCCCAATAGCAGCAGTGGGGGCAGTGTGAATGCTCTCCCTCCCGTACAGTTGTGGGACAAACCGGGACAGCCAGAAATGCCCTTGGCTGGGTGTAGAGCCTGATTTTGTGCTCTACACCCGGAACGTGAGTAGGCCGCCCTGGGACGGGCTGGGGTGGTTCCAAATGGAACCGCCGGCCCAGCAGAGTGAACGCTGCATCCCAGGGTGTCCTACTCGCGTTCTGGAGGTCCTAGTGCAAATAGGCCTCTGATTGCATACTGGAGGCCTAAATGCAAATAGGCCTCTGGTCAACAATCAAAGCAAACCTCTAGTGTTTTGAAGATCCTACTTGTGGATGTGTACCAAGATTTTTCATAAAGGTCCATACTTAAATCATAACAGCACTCTTCATAGCTGACTTTGGTGGCCATTTCCTGTGCTCTAGGAACACTGAACTAGGGAATGAAAGTTCTCTGGCTTTGATGTTCTCAACATCACTAGCAGCAGCAGGTGTGCAGACAGCTTGCCACTGCAGTAACTCTTGGCTGGAGACTGTTGAAGCCAAAGTCCAATTACTGCAGTGTTTCTGCCATTGTGCGGAAGCTCTTAGTGTCATGGGATCTGAGGTACAACTGCCCTTTCAGAAGTGTGCGACTTCTCCTAGTCTCCTACATGGTTCAGAGTTTCATGTGGTCTAACACATATGTAGCTCTGATAAAGTCACTCTGAGTCACGTCTGGTGAATCCTGTGATAATATATTTTTTCCTGTACTATTTTAGTAATGAGATTACACCCCTGAGATTAAAATAGACTCTTTCTCAGTTGTGTGGGCTGCTAAGGGAACACAACAACTTATGCATGACTAGTCCTGCTTCGCCTCAGCCCCAGTAATGAGGAAATTTTGTTCCCATCTGATTCCATAATTAGAGGTAGTTCAGATATACATTTCTCTTATTCATGATCAGATACCCAAAAGTCAAGGAAACACATGATCAACTCCACTTGGAAACATTATATTGAAAGTGATTTGAAGCCTGAACATTCAATCTGATTTGAGGTGGCTCACATATAGAAGTGATCACTTGACTTGGATGATGTGTCTGAATGCGTGAACCAGCCTTTCTTATAGGGAAGTCTAACTCTCATTGGTCCAGGTGGAAGAAAGTGGACATGAATGCAAGATGTAACACCTATATACAACTTCCACACTGTATGTGTTGGTGCTCACCATGTAGGCTCGTCTTGGCCTAGACTGGGTGACCTGGGTCAAGGTTAGGACAGCAGCCTGCGATGCATGTAAAAGATCATGTGCATTGCTATAGCCTAACCTAAGGTGATTTAGCACTTCCCTTCCCATGGATGGGAAAGGTGTGTGAGCAACTAATGTCTAGCACATGGCCAATCCACTCCTGTGTGCCATCCTGAGTGGGGTGCCCATGCAATTGCACATGTGTCAGCACTGTCGCTACAGTGATGCTGATGCTGAAAGGAGGACAAGTGTATAAATGGCTACAAGAATGCATGCTAAGAAACTTTCTCTAGGTTGGGGAGGCCATTTGCAGGGGCAAGAGCAGATGAAGCCTTTGCCTTTGCCTTCTCCTCGAGAATTCCCAGAAACAATTGGTGGACCACTGTGTGAGTCAGGATGCTGGATTCAGGCCTGATTCTTATGGCTTAGTTTGCATCCACATACATTTTAAAAAGCAGCTTAAAAGTGGCTTAGTAGAAACATGTGCACGCTAGGGTTCTCTTCTATCTGTAATCCACATTAAAGGCCATATAATGCATTTTTGAAGTTCATTTTCTGGTCTTGAGGCCCAAGGCCCAAGCATGCAGACATTATTACCTCTATATGACTACTTTCAAATTGCCCCCTTTTTTTTACTGTGTGCAAATGGAGCCTTAGTTTAAGCCCATACTACCCCTTTTTTCCATGCACAGTCAAAGATCCAGATCTTCAAGTTCCAGATCTTTGAGATGGGGTCCTCCTGGAGATCCAGATCTTGAAGATGCCTGAATTGTGGACACCTTTAATCAGGTCCACATGAAATCCATATTTAAGGGCCTGCAGGACCTATTAAATCCGGATTTCCCCTGTCCTCATGGGGACAGATCCTTGCAGATGGGGTCTTCAATGGGGTCCAGGTGAGGACAGGGCCTTCCCGATTAGTACCAATCAGGTACTAATTGAGTTCCTAATGGGATCTTAGAAGGGTTCTAAGCCCTAATGGAAAAAGGGCCAAAATCTTCATGAAGATATTTCTGGCAGTTCTTCAATTAAAGTGATGCCAGGAATTGCACTAAAAAGAGAGCTATGTTTATTTGCCACCTAGTGTGCATGCTCCTGGCCACACAAACACTTGGCCAGGTCCTCAAATGTGCCAGATGGACACGACTCTTTAGTTATCCACCTCTATCGATTACATCAACATCACCTGCATTCTATAGGATAAAGTTATGTCGATCAATAGTGGCAACAGGGTATGTTTGGAGTTGTGTAGTGCTGAGGACAAACTCAGGGTAGTGTTGGGATGAGGCGACTGTGCCCCCCAAAAGATGCAGCCGGGGCATATCCTAGCCAGCATGCATTGCCACCTCCACAGCCGTTCCAGTAGAAAAAGGAGAGGCTATAATCTGCCCTTTGCCCTAAAGCTGCTGAAGAACTTTCACTTCTCAGTCCCTTTCATTGCAACTGAACCTTGTTTCCCTTGCAGATTGCTGAAGGAAAACAGAAGCTATGCTGTCCTTAGAATTATATTATTCCTACTCTCCCCCTCCCAACAGTGCTTTTCTGGCCATTTAATTTTTAAATCCCTCCATATTCTTCGCAAAAATGCATTATTGGTCTAGCACAAAATAGACATCTATTTTTTTAAAAAACGAGAGTCCTCCAGCTTATAACTGGAACAAAGGGGAATTGGGGGGGTCAGGATGGGAGAGGGGGGCACCCTAGGAATGGTGACAGAAGTGGAAAGGGATGCAAGGAAGGGGGATTGTGGATGTGCCACCTGCAGCCAGGCACTGGGCAGAAAAGAAGGCTGGATTCACCCCCTCCCAGGGTGGTTTAGCCCCCTTTGGCCCAGTTCTACCCCTCCCAGGGTGGTTCAGCCCCCTCTAGCCTGGTTCCATGCTCACCCAGGGGAAGTGAAAATGGACTGGTTCCCCAAGACAGATTGAGTCCTCTGTAAAAGTGGGCTCTGAGGAGGGACAGCCCACTCCCAAGCCAATCCCAGCAAAAATTAAAAAATAAAAATAAAAATCTGAGCAAGGTGATAACAAGAGGGCCTGAAACCATCTTGAACAATGGGTGTGATCACAACCAAAGAGACCTGTCTATTGAGGAAATTGAGGATGTAAAGAAATGGGAATGAGCGAAGTGTCCCAAAGTGAGGGCAGACAGAAGCAGGATTATCAGCCAGGTGTGATCAAGGCCACATTTTGGGTGTAAACCGTGTTAGTGTGTTTTCAGTCTGCATTGCCTAAAATGTTAAGGTTTAACCACCATGGCCATTTCCAATCTGACTCAGAGATTTATTTATTTATTTATTTATTTATTTATTTATTTATTTATTTA
>MTQE01001134.1:19273202-19286274 GCA_014337955.1 Aspidoscelis marmoratus | reverse complement strand
ACCGGGTGGATTTAGACAGTGATCTGTGAAAGTGCTAAGAGTGAATGAGCGAACGATCGCCCGGCCGATGGCTGCAGCCAGCAGGGTAAGCCATTTCGGGGGGCGGAGATCTGGTAGACGAACAGAGAACCGATGGCTATTTTTCCTTTGAACAAGAGAGGGGGTGGGGAGAAAAAGATGCAGGGAAAGAAAACACGCTTCTGTGGGGAAGGAAGGTGCATTTTAAACGCGCGATTTGCTGAGCCTCATGCGGACGCTTATTCTGGAAGTGCAGGGTACTTTTAAAGTCCGCTTGAATAGGGTGACAGTAGAGGGAGACTAGAGAGGCAAATAAGTCTTTTGGGGATGCAGCCTAAGAGAATGTGGTTCCAGTTATATTTTTGCTGTGAATAATAGACTGCTTTGGCAAAATGCTGCTCCAAAGATGCTTCTTTAGAAAAGAGGCACACAGAGCAACTCTTCTTACCCTCTTCCTGGAGACATTTTTTCACCTCTCCAAAACAGCATTTGCCCGCCTCCTTGCTAGGACTTCTCAGTAATGCAACTAAAAAGTGGGCAAAATGGAGACTATTAAGCTGATACAGAACTGTACACAAATTCCTGCAGGAAAAAGCGGAGCACAGTCACCCAATGTACAACTTTGTTGTTTATTTCAAAGGTAATGCAAAAGTCCCAAGGGAAACATGTGAGGATCCAAAGTGCCAAACAAACATGGAATGGATTTTCATTTTAAAAAACAGAACTTTTTGTGGCTATCCAGAAAAATACAAGTTGCCATATGGAGTGCTCTAATACAATAAACTAAAAATGCTCAAAGACAAATAGCAGAGATGAGCAAGACTTGGCAAGACTACAGAAATCCAGCAAAAAGCTGCTGTGAAGTCAAGTCTGTGGTACTCTTATCTGAGTACAGCGTTCAAAAGCAAAATGTGCTTTTAATCAAGCACGGATTATAATTGAACTTTGCAATAATTAAGTGGCTTTGGTGAGTATTTGAAAAATGATGTCAGGGGAACAGTGGGTTTAAAAAAAGGAAAGAAAAATCCCTCCAAGTTTTCTGCCTACCCAGAATGGTTCTTTAATATTAAATGTTATGATTCTTCTACTTCCTTCTCCTAAGAGGAAAGCATTGAGACTGGCATGAACTAGCATCCACCCTTGCAAATGCTAGCACATGCCAAACCAATAGGGATGTGCATGAATGTTTTTTGTATTTAATTTTTTCCATCCATTTTTTATTTATTAATACATTTCCATACATAATTATATACCATTACAATAATTTTAGTGAATTTTCCATGTGACTTTCTCCATTCTTCAGACTCTCTCATTCTGAAGAGAAGCCTTGCTGGACCAGGCCACAGCCCATCTAGTCCAGCATCCTCTCGCACTCAGTGGCCCACCAAATGCTCATGGGCATCTCGAGCAGAGACAAGGACAAACCCATTCCTGCTCTAGAATCCCAGCAAATGGCCTTAGAAGTGCCCTGGTTCCCCCCTCCCCCTATTTGATTTGTATCGAATAGATCCCCCGTTCAAATGTGGTAGGATTCGTATATTCAATACAAATGTTCAATCCCATATGAATCCCACATGAATCGCATACGTACAGCATACGTATCTCATACAAATCCTATACAAGGCTTCATATGAAGCTTCATATGAATGTTTCAAAACATTTGAATGTCATTCTTTGAATGTGGCAACATTCGATTCAAATTTGAATGGCTGAATTCAGCCGAATTTCAATGTTATGAATATATGTGCATGTCCCTACAAACCAACTCCCCATGGACCCAGACACTCACCTGGATCCGGGCACTGGCAAAGTGGGTCTAGGTGCCACCACCTTCTCTCTGTGTGTGCCTCTGTGTGTGTGTGCCATCACCAGGATGGCAGTGAAGCACTGCACATGCACAATCACGTTTCTGATATTCTGAGTTGCCAGCATGCTTGTGTGGCACCTAAGATGGCCATCAGCACTAGAAGATGTGTAAATAGTCTCTCCAGTGGCCAGGAAGTGGTCTCTCCAGTACGTTTCTGAACACATGTGATGCTTGATTTCATGCACCACCACTAGGGGGTGCTGGAGTAGCTTGAGGGATAGCAAAATAGAGCTTAGTTGCTCAGCAACCTCCAGTAGCTCTCTTCTTTAGCTTCCATTACAAAATGCATTTCTGGTGAGCTACAAAGTTGCAGGCCTTGGCTATATCCATGCACACTAAAAAAATAGCTTAAAAAAACCTTAGATGTGGTACCATGTGGATGCTAGCGCTCCCATCCTACCTTGATATATGTTGAATACCAGAAAATGCACTTCAAAAGTGCATTTTCTGGCCTTTAAAGTGGATCAGAAGCCCTAGTATGTGGATGCTACCACTTTATTTTCACTACATATGAATGCAGCCCTGATTTCTCAAAGCCTAAGGTGATAGACATTCACAATATTTTACACCATGATTTACATCAGTCCTGGCCAACAAAGATATAGTGGACTTGTAGTCCAAGTCAACAGGTCAGACGAAGGTCAGCTTTCCTCAAGACAGTGAAATATGCATTTCAAGTGAATGTAGTTCCTGGTGGTTCTGAATCAACCCTTTTGGTCCAGAGTGTTATGTTTGTGTTCATCTAAGACATAACCACAAATTATAGGAGACTTTTCACTGGCATTGGCCAAAGACGTGATCCAAAGAGAAACACGGAGAGACTCACATTGTGATCCAAAAACTTCTCATCAGCTCTAAGGGAGTGTGTTTGATCTTTTACCAACATCATTTGAACCACTTGTGTTTCTGAGTTAATAAGTCTGGATAAAAGGAGACAGTTCATTAAGCCTTATGCAGGGGAGTGAAGTGAGTTTGTTTAATGAATCATAGTGGCCCTCACTTTGTGTAGTTGATAAGCCAGGCACAGAAAAAGAACATGTGCCTAAATGAATCCACCGAGAAAGGACTGTTTGCCGTCTGCCTTATGTTGGTTAGTCACATTGTAAATTCTGGAATTCTTCTCCCCTGCCTGGACACTGAAGGCTACCTGCCATCCTGCCCAGCTCCTCCCTGCATCATCAATAATTGTGCTAGTAAAAGGAGTCCCCTCTTTCCCCATTAAATTTTATTTGGTTCTGTGAAGCTTCAGCTTATGCAACACATGTTTTATGGATATAAGGATTCACCTCTTATCTGGTAGCAATGAAATTAATCGATCTTCATCTGTAAATAGGAAAAAGCAAGAGGAAGCAATGAAGTGGGTTTATAGCATAGTGAACGAAAGAGGCTGTGTCTCTGCTTGAAGATGGAGGTGGCTGAAAGTGAGGCCTCCTCTTGGCTCCACTTTCAAGCATGCATTTGCAATGGTGGTCACAACGCCTCGTTGGAGGGCAGCGAAGTGGCTCGTCCAATCCAACAGTCTGCTCTCACAGAATGCATTCACATACACTTGTAAAAAGCAGCTCCAAAAGTGGGTTAGAGGTAGTAGCATGGAGACATTAGTTTCCACATCTTCCATCTATTCCATATTAAAGATCAGAAAATGCATTTTGGAAGGGAATTTTCTGACATTTACTGTGGGTTAAAATACAGCGCAAGCATGAGATCATCATCACATTTAAACAGCTTTTCAACTACTTTTTTTTCCAGCCACAGTGGCAAACAGGTGCATAATCTTTATAAACTACTCTTCTCAAGAATTCCCAGCAGATGGATTCCAAGGGCATACTGCCTCCCATGTCAAAGGGTCTCAAACAGCCATCAGGACTTGTGACCACGGAGGCTGGGTCTCCATTTATGAAGCAAGGTGGCTCCAAAATTCTGCCACAGAAAATGATGCCTCAGCAGCTCCACTTTAGAGTGAGCAGGCACCATTTCTAGTGGCCAACTGCAATGCCTCCATTTAGGGCACAGAGCTACATGCTGCAAACATGGTGCCTCCACTGGGGATTGCACCTGGAAATGGGATGGTGCAACTGTCACAATGCACCTACTGCCATCCCAAATGGAGATGTGGTGGCAATGGGCTACATCTCAAGTGTCATTTGGTCCCTCTGTTTATAAATGGAAATGTGGTCTTTGACAGCCCTGAAGCCTTCCAGTCTGATTTCTCAATCCTTCTTCTCAACAAAAAGAATATAGAAGGATCTGCATGGGAGTATAGAAGGCCATGAAGAGGCCTTGAGAGTGCAGGGTCCACACTTCCCTTGTACCTTAATAGCACCGAGGGTACACTGGAAAAGCATGGGATCCACATTAACCCATATTCATCTGGCACACTTGCCAATGATACTGGACTGAGGCCCATCAGTATCTTGATGACAATGAACTCTGTCTCTCCACTCCATCTATGGTTGTGTTCAGACATAACAAAAGAGGCATCTCAGAGAGAAAGTATGTAGCCCTCATGTTCCTAACCTTTCTCTAATCCACCTTTTCTAGTACAGAATATTCAGGAGAGGAGGGAGGGGTAGACCAGTGTATGAACAATCCCACCTCAAATCCATCTTGAAGCTCCCTCAGAGGTGCCTCAGAGATTTTTTTTTTACTCTAGACAATACAAAGTTTTCACAAGACCTCAACTGCGAGTAGTTAGAAGGCACACAACTCTGGTGACCTTCAGGCAGACTCCTTTTAAGGCAGTGGTTCTCAATCTGTGGGTCGGGACCCCTTTGGGGGTCAAACTACCCTTTCAGAGGGGTCGCGATGAGTCTCCCACCGCCCTTCCCTTCCCTCTCCTAGCTGCCCCGCCTCCGTGGTTGGGGGTCTCCACAACATGAGGAACTGCATTAAGGGGTCACGGCATTAGGAAGGTTGAGAACCACTGTTTTAAGGTGTTCAGGAAACTGGAATTAATGCAGAATGCAAGAGTTTGCCTGCTGATAGAAGTCTCTGAGGGGGTGTTAATTCATGCTAGTCTTGAAAGAACTGGCCTATGCACTACTTGGCCTGATCTTATATAAAGCCCTAAATGGCCTGGGCCCTCAATATCTGAGGGTGGACCTTCTATGTAGCAGATCTACCCAGTTACTAGGACCATGTAGTAAGGCTCACCTTGTAGTTTTGTCACTTCAGAAATCTGAAGGATGGCTGCATGTGCCGAGGGCTATTTCTGAGGTGGCCAGCAGATTTTGGAATAGCCTTCCCTGGCTGCTATTCACTTCATGGGCACCAACGTTATATAGTTTTCATGATTCTCTTAACATGTATCCATTCAGGAATTTGATATGTAAGCCTTCCTTGTTGTCCTGCACTGGGTGGACAGATAACTTATTTTAATTTAAGTTAATTTGGTTTGGTTTTATTTTATTCATTTGCATTCATCCATTCATTTTATTGATTAGTTGAATGGCCGGATCAAAATCACAAAGGAAGAATATAGGAAGACAGAATACAACATTAAAATATATAGTAAGAGTTCAAGTATTACATAATACAACCAGACTGTAATATGTTTTTATCAACATTGTGTAATCCACCCTAAATCCCCCAGTTCAAAAGAGGGATGTAAATACCACCCTACCCACCCACCCAATATTTCCCCCTCTTGTTAAATGAAATTAAAAAATAAAATAAAAACTTGATTGCTTTAGTAAATTTACTGAGAGTTAGCATCTCTTGTTTGCTGCAAATTCAGCAAATGCTACACATAAAATCTTCAGAGCTATCAGTTTCTGAAGAACCAATGCCACAGGTTACTTGCCAGATACAGTCTGGTATTAAAGGGTATTTCTGCCCTGATCATTTGGTGGGTCAGCCCAGTGGGACCAAATCAGCTACAGTGGTTCACCCGCTGGATGGCACTATGTGTCCTGGAATAACACCATCTACGTTTCACTGGCTGTTCTGAGATAGTTGTTGCATTGGCTATGAAGCTCATATGTGCTTTGGAGTCAGCCTCTGACATTTCTGAGCCCCCATTCTAGTAGGGCCCTTTGATAATGCACTTTGGTGTACTGGCAAAATGGGTCCTTCACTAAACTAGGACAGGTGTGTGTTGCATTTGGATGCCTCTATGGTCCATTTGAGCACCAGCTAGACCACCAGTAAAGCTTTTTTTAAAAATGACAACCGGTGTCCCAGAATGGATGGAGCATACTAGCAGGGTACAATGCCTCTCTGGTCCACACCAGAAAGGTTCTGAATACTGCCGGATGATTGGTAAGTGTGGAAAAACCCAATGTCCTTACTTATGCTTACAGCACCAGAAGTCAGTTTACACATGTCCCAGACATGATTGATTGTGAGAACCACCAATTCATGCATCCTTTTATGGGTGCTGTTCAAAATACAGCACACTGGAATATGAAAATGAATTTGTATGTTCTTTTCCCAAGTGATCCTGTGAACAGTTCATCAAGGCCTTATGTTTATAATTTGCTTGGACTGCCAAAAGTGAGTATAAGAGGAGGAGTTAATATCACTACATTTTACAGGAAAGACAGCATGAATCATAATGTTCTTTCGAACATTTACTTTATACAACTCAATCACAAGTATATTTATTTGGAAATAAATCCCATTGAGTTCAACAGGATTTGCTTTCTAGCTTGTTTAGCACTGAGGACCCAGAGGTTTGTCTATACTCCAAATCTTATAATCTTGGTTATCTGGGAACAGTTAAAGAATTACGAACATTATTTTTTTCACACTGGTGAAACTTGCTTTGGAAAAATGCAACACTACCTTTATTAAGTCAAGCAGTTCATAATAACAGAAGCTAACAGAGACAGCAATAAAGCTGGTGTGTATTTTAACATTGTCAGGAAAACCACTTGAACACTAAGTTCAATTGTAGTTTCCATTTGCGTCCTACCTCTCTCAACAGAAGAGCTGCTATTAAGAGTGAATAGTTTTAAAATCTGCTGTGAGTTTGAAATCCACCAACTCTTGAAGTTGGCACATTATTCTTATTCCAGTAGCTTAGCAGACTTCAACCATGTAAACTCATAAATGTATAAACAGAACTTAACCCAGTGTTACCCAGATTTCTAATAGAATGATGGAGGCAAAAGTATCAACCCTAAAGGAATAAATCCAAGATAGTCTTAAAAATGAGGCTATTCACAAAGAAATGGCAAATAGTAAGATTTTGGGGTAAGGGGATTTCAAGGGAGCAGAAGGGGCAGACAAAGGATCACGTTACAATATCACAAGGTAGGGATGAGCATGAATGTATTTTTGGCATTCAATTTGAAATGATTTGTTTGTTCAAAAATCCATATTCATACGAATAGAATGCATTCAAATGTGTTAAAATTCTATAAGATACAAATCTATTTGTATGTATTCGTATGAATATTTGATACATATCTGCTACAGTATATATGTATCTTATATGTTTCCCCAGCTTAACAAATGTCTGGAAACATTCGTATTCATTTGAATGTTAGCATGTGAATATTGTAACATTAAATTCAAGTTCAAATGTCCAAAATCAGCTGAATTTCGAATGTTACGGATATTCATGCATATCCCTATCACAAGGTACAAATAAACCAATCAGAATTTGGAGTTTACAGGTTCCTGGAAACATCGGTTTGCTCCACTGAGCATAGTTGAGGCATAGAACTTTCCACATGCTGAAGTAATTATGCATATGCTTTAAAAGTGTTGCAAACCACTTGAGATACTCTAGCAGGAAGCTAATCTTTTCACCCTCATTGTCTACATAAAGTGGAGGGAGATCACAGCATCTACACATACTCTCCCCCTCCTATGCTGCCATAAGAGCTGTTATATCATTTTAGAGACAAAGCTGTTTGAAGAGCTCTTGGGCTTCAGTCCATCATCAAGTCTGACTGCTCACCCCTCTTCATTTCTATCCATTTTATTTCTGGACTTTCTATCCTCAATTTTAAGTCACAAATAAAATGGACAGAAATGAGCAGTCAGAACTGAATATAGACTGAAGAAGGTTTAAAGTGAAGGTGTGGTCATGGCTTAGAGAAGTGGTCACTCTGCTGGTCAAGAGAGCTCACTGGCCACCTTGATGGTGTTTTTCTGTTCTAACACTTTGAAAACCACCTGCCTTCAGATTCAAAGAGGGAAGAAGAAGAAGAAGTAGAAGAAGAAGAAGAAGAAGAAGAATTTGGCTGTTCCATTGTCCTTTCACACTGGAAAAGGAGTCCTGGACTCAATGCACTTCAGAATCTACATAGAACATGTCCAATAGATGGCACAGAAGAAGAAGAGTTGGTTTTTCTATCCTGCTTTTCTCACCCATTTAAGGTGTCTCAAAGCAGCTGACAAAGCTTTCTATTCTCCCCACAACAGAACACCCTGTGAGGTGGGTATGGCGGTGAGAGCTCAGAAGACAGCTGTGACTAGCCCAGGGCCACCCAGCTGGCTACATGGAAGAAGAACTGGCTTTTCTACCCCACTTTTCTTATCCATTTAAGGAGACTCAAAGTGGCTGACAAAGCTTTATGCTCTTCTCCCCACAACAGACACCCTGTGAGGTAGGCGGGGCTGTGAGTAGGGATGTGCACAAATATTCATAATATTCAAAATCTGTACAAATTTGGCCCTTTGAATTTGAACAGAATGTTGGCACATTCGAAGACTGACATTCAAATTCAAATAAAATATTTTGATACATTCATATGGGACTGAACATTCATATTGAATACGAATCCTGCCACATTTGAAGGGGATCTATTCGAACAAATACAAATTTTCTTGCATTTAATTTGATATTAATCGAATACAAAAAAAAAATTGTGCACATCCCTAGCTGTGAGAACTCAGGAAGAGAGCTGTGACTAGCCCAAGATCACCCAGGAGGCTTTATGGAGGAGTGAGGAATCAAACCCAGTGCCTAGGAGAGATGAATCCAAAGCCCCATTCCCAAAGGCACTAAAATCCGGCATCGAGGGATCCCATTAAATTCCCCAGTTGTCTGAATCTGGGAAGGGCCATCCCCATGCCAGTTCTTTCCCCCAGATTTTCTGCAGAAATGCTTGCAGAAATCCGGGGGGGGGGAACCCTCATCAAAAGAGGAGTTTCCAATCCAATCTGGATTTTAGGCAAGTGAAGGAGAGCCGCTGGCCGCAGCGAGTGAGTGACCAGTGAGCGAATGAGTGAGTGAGTAGGGGGATGCCGGTAGGGGAGGCTGCCCTTGGATGTGGTGTAATTGGACGGGGGTGTGCGGGGGCCCCTTGGCATCAGATAGGGAGAGTGGGGAGGGGAGGAACAGAATGGGGAGGGAAGCAAGAAGGTTGCAGGCAGCCGAGGATCGGAGGAGGAGGAGGAGGCCAGCAGCGGCAGCGTCTCCTGTCCAAAAACCACTGTGCTGCACTGTTCAGTGGTGTGCTTGTGTGCACTTGCAGGTGCTGTTTGGGAACAACCCGATGCTTGCTCAGTGCTGTTCCCAGCCTCCACTCAAATCCTCAGCAGAACCTGGACCAGAGTAATCCAGGTTCGCTGTAGGTGGGAACGCACCCCGACACTCTAACCACAAGAACAAAGTGGCCCTCCGCCCTGCCTGTCAAATCCCAAGTTGCGTTCACACCTAAATTTTAATCCAGATTCAGTCCACTTTCTGAGTGAGAGAATGCATTGGCAAAATGACAAGCTTTGCTTTCTTTTGGCATTAGCTAACCTTTTGGGCTAGTTAATATGAAAGAAAATGACTAGCCATTCTGCTGTTGTGAAATGGAATGAACATGGGTTAAATTTTAGGTGTGAATGCACCCCAAGTGAGGGAATCCCCAGCCATGATTTGGACAGGCAGGGCAGTCTTCCTACTTCTGCACTGTGGCAGGATCACTATAATTTTGAAGTTGGGGGTGGAGGCTTTCTCTCCCTCCCTCCCTTGACTTGGGTGAGGGAGGGGGAGGTATCCTTCACCCTCCAGTCTCAAAATACAGTCAATCCTGCCACAGGAAGCCTCTCCCACCCATCAAAAACTTGGCTGAGGATTTCCTCACTGGGACTTGACAGGCAGAGGAATCTGACAGGATGCAGAAAGCATGCTGAGGATTTAAGAGAAGTGACTGCTTCTCTTTATTTGGTGGGGGAAGGATGATGAGCTACTGTCCGCCTCCCCCCTCCTGTGCAAATTCTGCCTAAGTTGGGGCAAGCAATATGATCCATCTTGAAGCACAATAGCACAACTAAGACAAAGTAGTCGAGCAAGAGCCTGTCTGCACTTGGCTTTATCCTGAAAGAGGTGCCCACTGTCCACAGGCTAGTACAGGCTAGAGCAGGCCCCGAGTGAGGCCTGCCAGAGTCTGCATTAGCATGCGGAGAACAGACCCCTATCCTGAGATATATTCCAGAATATGGTCAAGTGCAAACAGGCCCTAATTCTGCTTTTTAAACCAAAGATACGACCGTAACTTGACAGGTAATTCCCAAGTAATATGTCACTGAGGGTGTTTACTGTTCTCAAGGGATAATAAAGTGCCGAATACCAATTATTTGGCTTCATTTCATGTGGGGATTAAGTGACAAATGACTTTGTATTACAATGTGCTATTCACATTGCGCCTGTTGTTGGCTAAGTACATTAGTCATCCAATAACACACAGATTTATGTAACCTGACCAGGTAAAATGTCAATATTTGCAACAAATTATTTTGTACCAGAATACCAAGGACAATTTCTCAGACACTGTTGACTAATATCCGCTTAAAGTATCCTGTAGTCTTTGTACTTGTAATTTTTTTTTTAAAAAAATCACGGTTTGCATTTGTGGGATTATCCGTTTGCTTTTATGTACATCTTAACCTCCATTGTGTGGCCTCAATGTGGAATCCATTAAAAACCTACTGTGTCTAACTTTATGCATAGCAGGCAGTAAGATTTCAGCCTACAGCACTAGCCGACTCTGAAGCTTCTCCCCTGCAGGGTGAGGAAACCCTTCTTTTTAAGTCTGGAGTGTGTGTATTTCCAAATACTGTTGGACTCCATCTTCTATAATCACCAGGCAGATAGATTAAGGGTGGAAGCTTAGGTGTACATAGAAAAACAGATATTTATCAGAAGGGGTAACGCCATTTATGTGCAGGCAATTTTTATGCACAGAGGGTAATCTCTCACTTGGCACCTGAAGAGCTTTGGTTAACTTTTCACTTCTTCAGTGAGAACGAGGCTATCAGGATTACCTTTTTTTTTATTCCAACCTCAAACCATGTCTGCTTTAGGTAAAAATGCTGAACAGAGAACACACTTGTCAGTTGTGTGTTGGATTCAGTGATCTAAAGCTGCCACACACAAGGATGAAACAGAGAAAGAAAATATATATAAGATGATGTATAGATGGTATTTAACACCACACAAACTGGGTAAAATGTATCAAAATATGTCGACGAGATGTTGGAAATGTAAAAAAGTGGAGGGCACATTCTACCATATGTGGTAGACATGTGAAAAAGCAAGAAAGTAATGGGCGGCAATAGGTAACTTGATGAGACAATTTTGAAGAGTAATATTACGTTCAAACCAGAATTTTTTTTTGTTGGGAATAGTAGATGATAGTTTAAATAGCATAAAGACTTTGATACTATATATGGTGACTGCAGCCAGACTGTTATATGCACAGAAATGGAAGGAAGAAGAATTACCTATGGAGGAGGAATGGATAATTAAATTGATCAAAATGGCTGAAATGGATAAACTGAGAAAGTTGCTAAAGGACAGAACAGTGAATAAGTTTCTGGAAGACTGGAGACCCCTTATTGAATTTCTACAGGACTTGGAGGTGATGACAGAGGGTTTTGGCTAATACATATGGAAAAGAATAAAAGACATATATGAGGAGCATAGAACTAATTAAGAGGAGTCGGAAGAACAGAGGAAGTCACATATAAAATTGTTAAGGTATTGTAACAATGAGATGTGGAGAATGTTCTCGTTGTAATGATTGGAAAATTAAAAAATAAAATTAATAAAAAGAAACAGAGAAATCTGATTTAATAATATAGGACAAATAATCTATGTCTGTTCAGAACGTGTTCAGGCAAGCAAAACTCCTTTCTTCTTTTTAATTTCTCCTTTATTATCCTGGGTTCAGCCCTCAATTCCAGAGAGAACTAGGGATACAAAAGTAGCTTTGGGTCAGACCATAGATTTACTGGAAACACCACAGTAAAGATTACTATGATAATATTGGGAGCCTCCACACGTAACAGACGCAGGTGCCACCATGCCTTCAGTTTCACATTCCTGGCCTTGACACTTCCTCTGGGCCAGGCCCAAGATGGCATATGTCTGGATCGTGCCTTTCAGAAACTATATTATTAGGTTTGGTTAGCTTCAGTGAAGGCGAAGAACAAGAAAATAATTGTAGTAGCAATAAGCTTCCAAAACATTTGAATACAGTACACACTAATGTTCGACCATTCTCCTGTCTCCCTGCTTTGACTGATAACTGTCCCATAATTCATCAGGAGGTAATAATGGAAGAGTTAGCTCGTTTCTCTCTAGAGTGGAACAAATATGCACATTAGGAATGTTAGGCATTGAAACCAGTATAAGAAAATGTAAAGATGTGAACAGGAGGCAAAAGGGTTAAGGAACGTAGCTATCTGCGTATGAAGGCTGGAACAGGAGACAAAGTGTTCAAGGACAGCTATGTGTTTGGATTACATAAGGATTGTGCAACACAGGCTTGTGCAACACAGATTGTGCAACACAGGCTTGTGCAACACACAGGAAGTGAGTCACCACCGCTTGATAAGAAAAGGTATAAAAGTGCCCACACACTGCTGTGTGTATTGATTGCTGGTCGGGAGTTTGGATGGAGAGATGTATACTTGTACATGCAGCAACCTTTAAGAATAAAACCTCTGAGGAGAGAGATTTCGGCTTCAGTCTGTTTCTTACGCAGCGGGCAGGAGGGATTTCCTGATAAAGCTGGACAGCTCCAAGGACGTCAGAAGTTTCCGAGGCAACAGAAGATTGCCTTGCCGGCCGCGTCTGGTGATTTACACCAACAAGGAAATCTATCAATTCTTGTTCACTCTGGTTTGTGTGAACCAGAGCGACTGTTAATAGTTCTTTGACCAAGCTTTTAAAGTCATGTGAATGGATACCTGGGCCCTTTCTGCACTTGGCCTTATTCTGGAATATATCTCAGGATA
>MTQE01001134.1:19261955-19273149 GCA_014337955.1 Aspidoscelis marmoratus | reverse complement strand
GCACTTGGCCTTATTCTGGAATATATCTCAGGATAGTGGTCTGCTAGCAACAAGGTAATGCAGACTATGACAGGCCTTACTTGGGGCCTTCCATAGTCTTCACCAGCATGCAGATAGCAGGTGTCTATTCTGAGATACATTCCAGAATACGGCCAAGTGCAGAAAGGTCCCTGAAGGGCAAACCTCAGATCAAGAAGCTGTTTGCTTTGCATTAAACATTTGTTAGAGTGGAATGCAGTCTGTGCACCTCTTGCTCAGGAACGTATTGACAAATCCTGTGAAGGAGAGGAGAAGTTGGAAGAAGCTTTTTCTCCCTCCTTGAATGCTAAATGTTGTCAATCAATGTACAGGTATCCTGCAAATCTTCCCAGAAAACTGAGCCTAAATGGCTTCTCTCAAAATGTAAAAGGATACAGTCACTATATTCCTAATGAAAACATATGCAAAAGTCAAATTTAGTAAAGGGGGTGATGAAAAAAACTGTACAAAGCCTTCAAACAAAGAGAAGAGAAAAAAGCATAAAAGCAACTAGACTGAAAATAAGGTTATGATAAATATTTACAGATACTCTTTATTTACTACGGTATTGGCTTATATTCTACTCTTCAAGTAGATCAAGATGGTTTTTTTGTTTTTGTTTTCTTTTCAGAAGAATTATGTGATACATTCAGCAGAAGGACGACGATTGGACTGAGATTATGCAAATGAGCTTCCTACTGTAGTAAGTGGCTGACTGACTCTCCTGTCCAAAACTGGCCCCCTCAGGATGCTGCCCAAAATTGCACTAACAGGTGATACTTGGGAGTAAAGGCCCAGTGGAATAAATGCTTGTTGACTGAACATTGTGGGGCTCCCATTGTACAATGTAGTGATGCATTTGGGTATTTTTATGATGTGGAATACCCAAAAATGAGTAACTGCCACCACCGTGCACACAGAAGAGCTGTTATTTTTGGACTCCGCACATGTGGAGTGGCCAGGTTCAAGTATTTCATGCAACAATATGCAGTGAGGGTATTTCCGCACTGGCCACTTAAACCGCATTAAAGACAGATTAAGGACAGATATAAAACACTTGCAAAGTTGCCCTCTGCATTGCAGCACACATTAGTGACACTTCAAGGAGTCTGCTTCCGCAATGGCTCTTGAGAGATCTGTCTCTAATGGGGTCTAGGAGCCGCTAAAACCGGTTTCCGGGAAGACCTGAAAAAAGTAGGTCTTATCCATTCTTAATCTGTCCTTGCATTGTAAATCCACATCAATGGAGGACGCTTCCACACACAGACAGGAGAGAGAACAAATGTAGGCAGGACAGGAAGTCACCACGTTGAGTGAGGCGGTGGCAGCAAGCCGCCATGTTGAGAGAGGTGGCAGGAAAGGAGCGGTGACTGACGGCTGAATGCTCCAATCACGTGGCTCATGAGGTGGCATGGCCTCCGGAAGGCCAGATCCATCTGGAAATCTGTGCTACTACGTCTGCATAGCGAAGGCATAATGTGTTCCTCATAATCCGTCCTTCCCAAGTGAGTGCGAAAGCATGGGGCCTTATTTAGATCCAAATCTATTTGAGACAGATCTTGTTAGGCACATTTCATAAAAACGGATTTCCTTAATCCAGTTTTCAGCGGGTCAGTGCAGAAATACCCTGAAATGGGAACTTAAAATTGAGGAATGTGCATAAATAGACTGAGTCTTCCTCTCCGTGAGCAGTCGATGGGGTGTTCATGGCCGGCAAAGTTGCTGGTGTGTGTGTGGGAGAAGGCCCACCCTAACTGTTGGGATTCCAAACCACCCTTCGAGGCCATCAGACCCAGTTGGAATGCCAGTAGGAGAAGCTAAAAAAGCGGTAAGAACTCCACCCACAGATAGGAACTGTGTTTGGAACTCCAGCCATTGAGTTGGCATTAACCCAACGTGAGCTGCATTAGACTCTGGTCCGCAGTCAGTTCCTTGAAAAGGAGAAGCCTGAGGGTTGTTTTTTCTTCTGTGCTACTTGTAAAGGTTGGGAAGAAAAACAGCCATCCTAGAACACTGCCACATTTATTTCACCCCCTAATAGGGATGTGCACGAATGGTCTTTGGGGCATTCGATTTGTAACAAATCAAATGTTGGAAAATTCATATTCGTTGGAATATGGTAGGAATCTATTTGATACAAGTTTATTCATATGAATTCATACAAATATCTGATACGAACGAATATGTATCCAATATGTATCTGACTTGAATGCATACATATCCAATCGGTATCCCATAACATATCTGCTCTGAAAGCGTCCAATCTGACCTGAATCCACTTTGAATCTATTCTCAATCCATGTTGAATGCACTTTGGATCTGTTGCAGATGTGACTGGTGCACAGCTGCTTTCCCACCTCATCAGTTTTAGGAATTTCCAAACTATTTGTACAAATGTCCGGAAGCATTTGTATTTGTACGAATGTTAATACACAAATGTTGTAACGTTTGATTCATGCGTGAATGTCAGAATTTGGCTGAATTCATACAAATAACAAATGTTACAAATATTCATCCACATCCCTACTCCCTAGGTAACTGTTACCCTTTATCCCACATGTAGATACAGGTTGAGAGCTCTGTTCCAATTCACAGTAAAGATCCGGAGCATCAGAATAGACAGTCTGCTGGGGGGAAAAATACCCTCCTGTTATGGTATATTGATGTTTTATTGACATCAAATACACTCTCTTGACACTCAGTAGGCAGCCTAAAAGGTTAAATGCAGCTCTCATAGACAGTTGACATAAACAACCACGCTAGTGTCTAGCATCTGGACAGGATTCAGAGAAAATCTGGACAGGATCTGGACAGCTTCCAGACAAGATCTGAACAGCATCTGAACAGCATCCGGATCTGATCTTGTTCTGATTTGGACAGGATCTACATCTGATCCGGACAGGATCCAGACAGCATCCTGATGGCATCTTGACAGCATCCCGACAGGATCCTGCCAGTTTGAGAAGCAAAGTTGGCTTCTTTAAAAAAGAAGCCACCTTTTTGTTCTTGTTTGTACATATATAGCTAGCAAAAAGCATTTGTTGTAATGAACCTACTGTGACACAATCGCATGGAAGAAAGCTTCAGCCTCCGCTGTGCTAAAAGTGCCTGGTGCAACCCACCCACGCCCCAGCTAGACAGCTTCCCTCCTGTTCACCATCAATAAGCAACAGAATGAGTCACTGGTGTTTCCTTCTGGTAAATCTCTTAAAAACCATACTAATGCCGCTGGTGGATAAATAATACGTGCCCTGTTATAATTACAGATTTAGCATTTCTGCTAGGGAGGTCCCAAAACTCCAGGAGGCAAAAAATGGTCACGATGTATTATTATCACACCGTGGTTAAAAGCTTTGCTTGAGTACTGTAAATGAGCATAAACAGTCAGGGGTGTCATTCTTCTAAAACAATCCCCTTTCCCAAGATATGAAGAAAGAACAAGATGACAGTTTTTAGACTCTATCGTTACCTAGGCCACTTGAACAAATATTTGAGAAATATGTAAACAGTATAAGGGACTTACTTCTGAACTATATTGCTTGCTAATGGGAAACAGAGGCTGTGACCAGACTTAGCAGAAAAAAAACGCATCGCTGAGGCACCTCTGTGGCACCAGAGGTAAGATTGTTCACACACCCACACACCTTCCCTTCTCCTAAATGTTATATGCTGGAAAAGGTGGATTAAAGAAGGGTTGGGAGGACCACACACTGTCCCTCTGGGGTGCCTCTGAGAGACACAGCCACAGATTCATGAATGTTAAGAACAAAGTATAATGGAAGCAAGATCTTGGTTACCAGACTGAGACAGAAGTCTGGAACAAAGCAGCAGAAGATCAAAGAAAATACATTTAAAAATAATAGGAAAATGGTTCATGACTCCAGCTAAACTAGCATGGACAGACAAATCAGCCTCACCAGGCTATTGGTGAGGGTGCTTCCAAAAAAGGACGTCATGTACATTTGTGGTGGTATTGAGAGTGTTGAAAAAAGTGTTTGATGATAATAGCTGAGCCTATAGAATTAAATATGGAACTGGGATTATTAAAAGTATTTTCTGGTAGTAACTTAAATTTAGAAAATCAAAACTATAATAAGCAGAAGCTTGTTTTCATATATGATTTCTGTCATATAGTCATGACTGAAGACATTTTTTACACCTAGGAAGGCAAAGACCATGTATGCAGTTTCAGCCCATTCTATCCATGTTGGACTGAACTGGCTGGGAATGGTTGGTTATGAGGCTCGTTATTGTTAGGTACCATCAAGACAGACCTGAGGCATTTCCGCACTGCATCGCGTTCGAAACGGAACGCGTTCAGGCGGAAAGCTTAAGGCAGCTTCGGGCGCTTTCCCCTTTCACACACAGACGCGCCAGAACGCGTGTAAACGCGTTCCAGAGCGTCTGGGTGCGAATGCTCAAAGCGCCCGAAGCTGGCTTAGCCGGCAAATGCCGGCAAGGGGCGCGCAGACAGCCGCGGAGGCAGATCGACAATCAGCTGTTTGTCAAACAGCTGATTGTCAAAGCCGCGCGGCGTCGGAGGCGAGCCCGCAGCCGTTCGGGAGACAGAAGCAGGCGCGAACGCTTCTCCTCCCGAACGGCTGCGGGCGGCTCGTCCGCGTTGGAACGCGTGTAGAGCACTTCGAAGTGCTCTACATTTCGAACGCGGAAAAGCCAGCTGCGGACACGTCGGAACGCAAGGCGCGCGCGGCCAATGCGGATGACGTGTCCACAGCTGTCTTTTCCGCGTTCCGTTCAGCCCCGTGCGAAAACGTCTCTGGTCTTAGTGACTCAATGGGTATATCCATGTCCTTTCCATGCAGATACAGAAGTGGTTTGCCATTAGCTTTTTTCACACCTGAAGCCTTTTCCTAGGCAATTGCTCTACCACTGAACGAACATCACTCCCAAGATGTCATCTCTTATATTTTGAGGACTACCCTATTTTTTGAGCTTTAAGGGACAAAGCTAGGCACAGGATGAAAGATCCACAGGATGAAAGCATATTTGTCTCATATTGTCTATTCCTAGGCTGCATCCAGATGTCACTTACTTATTCCACTATATTTGGATATTCTGGAGCAAAGCATGGATATTCCGGAATATCCATGCTTTATCCTGGAATTGCTGAATATAGTGGAATAAATACGTGACGTCTGGGCGCAGCCCTGGTTAGAAATTGGGCAGCAGATGCATAGCCAGAGCAAATTTCTTTGGGGGATGATAGACTGACACTAAAGGGTTAAGGACAGTATACCATGGAGCTAACTCATTTATTAAACTTTACAGCTTAAGCACTGAAAAACAGTGACATGCTGTCTCTCCAGAGAGACATGTGTCCCTCCCCTCAAAGATGAATTTTATTGTTCCAAGGGATTCCATTCCTTATGTTTCTTTCTCTTTCCCTCTGCAAGGATCCCATACTTCTGTTGGACCTGCTGCAAGTGAAAATATCCCGTTGTTACCACAGATGGATGCATTGGTCAGGTTTTCTAAATAAAATTACCGTCATTTATGCCATTACATAACATTGTTTATTTGCATGTCGCTTGCCCAGGGCAAAGCATACTTCAAGCAGTTCACAACACCAGACAAGTTTACAAAATAAAGTATTTCAATATAATTCACTTAACAGTTAGAAGACAAAATATTTGGAGAGTCATATAAATATTAATGTGGCAACCAAAGTATCCCATATTAGCATCTTCTAAAATTAAACCAGTCACTAATAAATCATTAAAAGTTCTAATAATAGAAACAAAAACACTGCCCAAAATTACAGCAGTAATAGTACTTGCACAAAGCTAAACAGTAACTCCGTTAGGTGCCATCCTTCTAAGGCATCCACTTGACTAGAGATACCACAGACCTATTTACACTACAGCCCATAGTACACGATTAGGGTATTTCTAGGGAAGAGCACCCACACCTTGAGGAGGCTGTTACAGCCTCCAGGCACCCCCTGCCTTCCCAGAAGTTCCCTAATTATGCATAAAATCAGTGATAACGGAAACAAATATTTGCTCTAGAAGGGCCTGGGTAAAAAGATCACTCGGTGCCTCACTGGACCAGGGAACCCCTGGAGGGTAGATTGCTGACCCTGTCCATACCAGGAAAGGTATTGGAGCAGACTGCAGTGGTCCATGCAGAATTCGAGCTGGTATACCAGATCAGCGCCTCAGGTGCAAACAGCACATGAACTGGTGGTCCAATATCCAATTGCTGAGGGCCCAACACCATTTCCCCGGGTACCTCAAAGTTGGAAGTGTACCGTTCCTGACCACCTGGTCCAAACAGACCTGTCTGGCAACTTGAGGGCGGTGTGTTGTGGGATAGCTCACATGGAAAGGCCCTTCTATGATGCTTTACATTCCTTAGGGTAATTAATACATGCTTCCTATCCTTTAAGAATGTGAAAATATACCCTGTTTTGTGTGACGACGACGACGACGACGACGACGACGACGACGACGACGACGAAGAAGAAGAAGAAGAAGAAGAAGAAGAAGAAGAAGAAGAAGAAGAAGAAGAAGAAGAAGAAGAATTGTTTTGCTGGATCCAATTAAGGTTCATTTTGACTAACATTTTGTTTCCAGAACCAGCAGCTAGCCAGACAAAAGCTCTCTTCGTTGTAGTGCTTCTAACATCATTAGCTTGTCATTTGTTATATATTAAGGATGCACATGAATATTCATAATATTCATTAGTCATATGAATTCGGACATTTGTACATGAATGTTACAATATTTGTACATTGACATTCGCACAAATACAAACATTTCTGGACAATCATACAAATAGTTCAGACATTCGTTAAACTGGGGATGTGGGATAGCAGCTGAGCCAGTCACATCTGCAATGCATCTAGAGTGTCCTCAACATGGATTGAGAGTGTATTAAATGTGGATTCAGGTTGGATTTGATGCTTTCAGAGCGGATTTGTTACAGGACCTGCATTGGATACGTATCTTGGATAGCTATTGAATACGTATTTGTTTGTATCAAAAATTCATACAAATACATTTGTATCAAATGGAATTTTACCACATTTGAAAGCATCCATTCATATGAATACAGATTTTTGAACATTTGATTCATTATGGAACCAATTTGTATAGTAATGTGAGAGGGTTGCTTATGGAAGGGGTTGATAAGATCTCTGTGTTCTAAAGGAGAAGTGGTAGAAGTAGGCAATATTCATTTACCAGCTTAGAAATATTTGCAGGCAGCTAAGGCATACTATATATACTTGCATCAGTAATGGTATTCCCAAAGGAATCACATGTTCAAGCACAATTCTTTTTAGAAATCTAAGGCTACCTCCAGAAGGCTGCCTCTGCTGCAGGAAGTCTTTATCCCTTTGCAGGGTTGGGAGGCCTACTTGGAAGAAATTGCTATAGTCAGTCTACAGGGTTTAGGTGGGAACAAATGAAGATGAAATCTGCTCTTGGAGTTGTTTGTTGCACTTTGTGTGAAGGATGTTTCTGAAGATGGATTTTGTACCTCAGTGGATGTCTGAATGCCCAACGGTGGTGGCCCCACTTGCCCACTGGCTCCCAGGTCATTCTAGGAGAGCATAGCACTGAAGATCTGGCTGAAATCTAAGACTCCTTTCCGTCCATGCACTGGCAGTGGGTAAATAGAGGATCTTCTACCATGATTCACAGGTGCACAGAATGGTATAGAACATACCATTCTTGCCGAAGAGGAATATAGTATACATGCTATTTATCATCTCTTATTAGCTGTTCTTATACTCCAGGGTGTCAACAGACCCGGTACTTTATTCATTATTTACATGTGGTCCCTGTTTCCTCCTTGTCCGTTGAATAGCTGTTTGTAGCTCTGCCTAATGTTTATTTCCAAAAGACCAGATGATCATGCAAATAACAAGCACCAAGCTTTTTGTTAAACAAAATAGCCCTTTTCAGTGGATGCTCTTGGTCCCTGCTAGCTGGGCCAGGGTTTTCTTCTCCTTCTCCTTCTTCTTCATTTTTGCTTCCAAATCAGTGAATATATGATCCAAAGGACAATGGACATTCTGTTGGTTAAGAAAACAAGGGTGTGCTGCCAGTGGCTAGAGTTGGATGTTAAGACAAAAACAGACTGGAGGAAAACACTATCATGAAGAAAGCTTTGTTTACCATTTGAAAAGGCAGAGCCAAATTCTCGTTGTTGTTGTTTTGAAGAATAGATTCTGTATTGGGAACACAGAACTGAAGACTTGGTCAACTGTGGTAATACATCACATAGCTTATGGAAATCACTGTGTTCATATAGGACTGAAGTAGTGCACACTCATAATCTATAATGGACACCTGCAGTGGCAGACATAAGCATTCACAATGCTCTGTGATGTTGCAATCATTAAACAGTGGCAAGGTGTATATGAACATACAGCAACTATAGTGTAACATTTTTTCCTATGATCCATCATAGTCATGCTTTCAAAAGTGAGCCAATTTGGTCTAGTGGTTAAGAAGCCAGACCCTTACCTGGGTTGGATTCTGCACTCTTCCACAAAACCAGCTGGGTGACCTTGGGCTAGTCACAGCTCTCTTCTGAGCTCTCACAGCTCCACCTACCTCACAGGGTATTCTGTTGCGGGGAGAAGAATAGAAAGCTTTGTCAGCTGCTTTGAGTCCCCTTAAATGGGTGAGAAAAGTGGGGTAGAAATGCCAACTCTTCTTCTTCTATTACTATGACAACAACTACTAGGCTGCAATCCTAAACCCAATGCAAATGTGCATTCTTCCCATTCCCATTTTTTTCATGTTAAATTGCAGTCAATCCCAATGCTGTTCCCACAGTAAATGGTTCAAAAATGCATCAGGGAAAGCAAATCTTCCCCTCTGCCCTTTTCCAGCCAGGGTGTCCACCTCTCTCTCCAATTGGGGTCAATCTCACGATGTGGCCAAGGGTGGGGAATCCCAGCTCCCCCTTCTCTGTGCTTTTGCTGCTGCTATTTGCTTCCCCACAGCAAAGCCAAATCTTGCAGCAAACGCAACCATGTTGATCTCTTCCACGATATTGTGCGAAATCACTTTCCCAAGCCTCCTCGCCTATGCTTTCCTCACTTTCTCCTTTCTCACATCTTTCTCCTGCCCACCCACCATGGTTTTTAATGCAGGAAGGAGCCAGCCAAGCCATCTTTCCCCAGCTGAAAAAGAAGAAAATGAGGAGAAGCGTAGGTGGGAAATGTACTTGTTATCTGTGTGAAGTGGGTGAAAATGAAACTTTTTATCCATCATGAAGTGGCCTGCCGAGGGAAAGAGAGGAGGGGGAAGGTTTTAACACTTTAAACTCCTCTGCAAAGGAAGGGTTGCAAGGGGTTGTCCTACAGGGTGAAACCCCACCCATTTCATGACGCATCTCCCCCAATACTGCGGTACCGTTCCCAAAGGAAAAAAGATAAAGCATTTCAGCAGCAAAAACGGGAGTGAGAGCTGTTTTCTCAGGTTTTTTTAATTGTGGTTTTTAGCAATTTACTCCTCAGAAAATGCGGTAACCCAACCTGTGATGCACACAAAGAAAATTCAAATCGTTTTCAAACCACAATAAAACCGATGTGGGAACAACCCCCTAAATAATGCTCTCAGATATACTTCAACAGATCTTTCATGACCCATAAGTATCTTTTCAACCAGGCTTTTCCCATCTAAATAGCTTCCTCAGGGTGGTGTCCTGTTAGGGAGGGAGGGTGTATGTGGGAAGGAGGGGGTGATATTTTTAATTATTATTATTTTCTTTTTATATGTTTTATTCTTATTGTAGGCTGCCCTGGAACCATTTGGTGAAGGGCAAGATATGAATGAATGAATGAATGAATGAATGAATGAATGAATGAATGAATGAATGAATGAATATTTCTGATTACATAATTTCCATTTACTGGACTAAAGTCACGTCTCAGAGGCAGATTGACTTTAGATTTATAGATATATTTAAAACCTTTATAAAAACAGCATTAATAAAACCAGTATCAGCTGATGGGACCGGAGTTACCTACCTATCCAAATCAGTTGTTGAAACAATGAGGTTTGTTAGGGAAGGCTGTGCTTGGTGATCCACTCACCCACTCCCTCTCCAATGCCATTGCTTCACGAGTTGCTACTAGTTCAGACTCTGTCAAATTACCAGTAAAGAAGGAGCAAGAGGTGAATGTGTGTGTGTGCCTATTGTCTTCCTTATCACACAGAAGCATCACTACACAGCAGGGAAACTGGGAGGCAACCATCAACCATCTTTTTCACCAAGGGTTGGTGAAGGTGTGGGTGCGGCATGCCATAGTTTCTTGCAGGAGGCACGGGAGTTTGAATCTGTGACCCAAGACTTTTTTTTACAAAATGATTTTTATCAAGTATAAAACTTCTTATTACAATAGAGATAATCTAAAACACTTTAATTACTGGTTATTGATGACTTCCGCTCTTCTTCTGAACAACTGATTGTTGTCTTCAAAGTCTGCTCCTCTTATTTATTCTTTGACCACCAGCTTTCAACGCAATTTGCTTCTGAGGAAATGAATGTTGCTTTGCAGCATAACTTGCTCCATTTTACTCAGTTTGAGCAATTAATTTACAGTTAACCTATCACAAATTCTTCTTACGTCTCTGTTGCCTGCTTTTCACTGTGACACATTCTTTGTGCTGCTTCAACCACCTTCCCATTTAAAGAGGTGAAAAGTGCACTCATTGTACTTCTCCCGGCTATGCTGGGAAAGTGAAATATATTGCAACGTACTTCTGTCTCTTACTGTGGGGGACACCAAGGCCAATGGATGCACCATTTTGTCTCCGTTTTTGCACTGCCAGCACCAGGAATGGTGTTGCTTTTCCAGAATAATGGGACAGAATAAACAGGAGTCACTGCTGGTCAAAGCAGTTTGGTCTAATGGTTAGGGAGCTGGACTCTTATCTGAGGATACTGGGTTCGAATCTGTTCTCCTCAATGAAGCCAGCTGGGTGACCTTGGACTAGTCTCTTCAGAACCTAACCTAAGAAACAAACAGCAGACATCTATAAGAAGGGAAACAAGACTGAGTAAGACACCAGTTACCCTTGACTCAGCCAAGAGCAAAGACTCTGAAGATGGATATCGCAGCTATATCTGAAAGCTTAGGTTCACAGAAGAAGAAACCTGGAACATTTATTTATTTATTTATTTATTTATTTAT
>MTQE01001134.1:19235635-19255759 GCA_014337955.1 Aspidoscelis marmoratus | reverse complement strand
GAAGAACTGAACCAGCTCGCCTACAGTACAACTGTGATAGTAACAGAAGAGCTAGGGTTACTGCAGCCAAAACCAAGGAGTCAGACTTGGTGTGACCCTCCCCTATATTTAGGAAACGAACATTTTGGGAATTGGATACATCCGAAATTCAAAAGATAAATTCAAAAACAAATTAAAGATTTGACTTCTACACACATTTTGCTCCAATGTATTCTTTTGTCTCTATTTTCACATTCTAAAGTTATTTCCTTTCATCTGTAAAAGAGAACCCAGTATTTGTGAAGCAAAATGATGAGAAGAATCTGAGGGCAAATAGGGACTTTGCTAAGAAGGGGAACAATCAGATGCAAACTATTAAAAAGAGAACAGAATTTCACTTGAAATTATTACTGCACGTCCTCCTCTGTGGTAATCCATCAATACTTAAATAAATTAGCATTGTGTTCAAATTAATTTAATTCATGAATAAAAATGCAACTTCCAGGACAATCTCATCCTCAAGGGAACTTAGCATTCCTCTTTGAATTACGGTACTTGTTCTTTCTTATTGTGGACAAGCGCTCTTGTCTAGACTGCACAATGTTAGATAATAAGTAATTTTAGTAAAGAATATATTCAAATCTGTTCCTATATTTTCTAAGAATTCTCAATGGATCTCAGAACTACGTTGAATCATTTGCCATGGACATGCGACTTTCCTACTGCATATATTTGATGTCTGGAAATAAGCTGACCTGTTTTGACTTTTGAACTTTTGCTTTAGGCATTTAGCAGCTATTAATCATTGCTTGTATTTCCGCTTTCTTTTGGAAATAAACAATAAATCATTACTTCAACGAATCTATCAAATAGGAATACAAACCCTAATTTCATTTCACTTTCAATTTTTTTCTGTTTAACTTTCCAGGTTGACCAAGAGTACAATATTATGTTTGTGGAAGAGGTTGTTTTGTTTTGTTTTACCAAAAGTTGGGAATCTGGCTAGACCGGTTTAAACTGAGCTTGAATTTTTACAGTGCTATGACAAAACTATTTGTTCCAGTCCTTTCAGCAGAAAGACCCAGTTTCGTCTATAGTGGTTAGGGAGCTGGACTCTTATCTGGGAATACTGGGTTTGATTCTACTCTCGTTCATGAAGCCAGCTGGGTGACCTTGAGCAGGTCACAGCTCTCTTCTGAGCTCTCACAGCCCCACCTACCTCACAAGGTGTTCTGTTGTGGGGAGAAGACCAGAAAGCTTTGTCAGCCACTTTGAGTCCCCTTAAATGGGTGAGAAAAGCGGGGTAGAAAAACCAACTCTTCTCCTCCTCCTCCTCTTCCTCCTCCTCCTCCAGTCTTGTATTATAAGGCTGTATCCATATGGCCAAATTCTGGAGTCGTCTGCCGCTTAGAATCCAGGAGCAGAGATGATGGTTACCTTTTGGTAATCCCAATCTACCTACTCTTGGGGCTTCCATGTAACCATGTGCAATGGCCATGAGAAATCTATGGCCAGATATGCAGCCACAAATACTGCAGGGTGGTGCATGTGTGGTGGACTTCTGCTTCTGCTCCTTGTCATAAGCAGCAATTCACTTGGGAGGCCACTGTAGGAAACATTCAACTGAAGTGTTCTCCACAGGCTGCAAAGAATCACCTTAGAGTTCTGTGGTTTGTTGGTGCCCTGAACAAAGAAGCTCTGTGGTGAAGGTAGACTCCTTCCTTGGTATGGATGCAGACCCAAAAAAGGAATTGCTTGTTTCCTTGGTTGCGTAGCTGTAAAGCTAGTGAATAGAAGGCCAAACATGAACTACCAGAGGCCTTTTCACACTTCAGACCTGTTTAATCAGGTCTACCAGCAGGCCTGATCCAGAACATGGGAGGCATCCAGTAAGCATGTCCCCTTGTTCAGAACTTGGAGGATGCATTTCAGTGGTGTGCCATAGTGTGCCACCAAAATACATCCCGCCCAGAGGCTCCAAGGCTAGGAACATTTGTTCCTAGTCCTCAAAGATGTGGGATGGTGGATGCAAAGCTTTCATGGGCTTTGGAATCACGGTGTGGGCTGGTGTAGACCAGCACGATCGTGCATGTGGTGCTGATCCCACCCATGCCTTCCTGTGCTTGGAATCAGCAGGCCTGGCTGTTCCAGACCCATTGATTCTGAATGCAGATCTTTCTGTGCGGCAGGGCCCGAAAATCTTCCAAGGACATGGAATGCCATGCCAGCACCTGCATAGGATGGGTCATATTTGGAGTACCAAGAAAAATATGTCCTGTGCCATCCTGTGTCTTCTTAATCTATGTACGCCTGTTTCCAATGAATTCATCTGTTAGCTGTTGTTTTCCTGGCCGGTTAATTCAGAAACTCATTACCATTAAGTTCTTTCTGGAAAGCACGTTTGATCACTCTGTATCACACAGCCAAAGAGTGAGTCAAAGGCCGTTTTTAATCTGTCTGGAATAAAATGCTTCCTGTTTGTGATTACTGGCTTTATCTTAGTAAACTATCCTGGAATAAACTGTTTTACTGGGATCATCTGCAGTACGTGAGGTTTGTTACTAGTGCATCATAACCCAAAATCCTGTCTTATTTTCTCGGCATGATGGGATAAACAAGGCTAAGCCTGAGTGAAATTTTGGAGCATCACAGCTTCCTTAATCAGGGATGAATAACAGATGATGGAGCAATAATGAATGTGAACAGTGAGGTAGCTGACGGGTGTGGAATCTGGTAGAAGCCCCGTTTGCTGAGAACCCTTTGAAATAGTCTCCCCAAAGGCAGAGTGTACATTTTTGCTTTTGTATACATGAAGAAGCTGTGCATGGGATTTGCAGGTGGTATTAGCAAGTAGGTCTACTCTCTTGAGTGTAACAAAATGGATTTCAAAGGAAAAATAAATTAACGTAGTATTTTCCGTGAAAAATAGGGGAACTAACTGTGTAACAACGAAGAAGATGAAGAGAACCAGGGAGATGAGGCCCAGGGACAGCAGCCTCTTCAATGGTACTGACGCAACTTCAACTATCGACACAGACGCCCAGAAAACCCTAAACCACAAGATGGTGAAGAGACTACGGAAGCCGATCCATCAGTTGAGAAATCAGCTGGTCTTGAGGCCAGATGCCGGCTGACCATCTCTACCATCATCCAGTTTGTCATCAATGAAGAGAAAATTCCAAGTAAAGAGAATAGGAAAATTCCAGCAATAAGAAATGAACAGAATTGCAACTGAAGACCTCATGTGCTTGCTTTTTGCTGTCCCCTGTTCCCTCCCACACCATTTTCCTTTTGTATCTTTTCTCTTTAGATTGCAAGCCTGAGAGCAGGGACCCGTCTAAGATTAATATAATATTGTAACCTGCCCTGAGACCTTTGGGTATTAGGGTGGGATAGAAATACAAACAAACAAATAAATAAGGAGGACACATCTCATCTCACAATGTTAATTCTTCATACAAATGATGTGTGGTATCCACATCTAGAGTGCACATAACTGATTAGCCTCCATTGTACATTATATCTAATGCTGTCTTGACCTCATATTTTATTAAGGTTTGCGATTCTACAAATAAACTCCATTCACACACTTTTCCCATCCAGTGGACAGGAAGTCAAATATGAAAGCAGCCCAGACCCCACTCTGGCCCCTGAACCTCACACAAGCTGGTCACTCCTAGCCTTGTAGCCTCTGGAATAGGGATGTACATAAATATTCTAAACATTTGAAATCTGACAGAGTTTGTTCGAATGTGGACATTCGAATTCAAATCGAATGTCTTCACATACAGGATGCATACGGGATAAAACGGGATGCATATGAAATGCATACAGATATGCATAACACATACATTTGTATCTTTAAATACGAATGTTGTCGACACTCGTATCTTCAAATTCGTATCTAACATTCAGATGAATAGATTTGAATGTAACGGATTTGAATTGGGTTTTGTTACATTTGGATTTTAAACATTCGAATCAAACTGAATGTTTTGACATTCAATTCTACTCAAATTTGAATGCAAAAAAATAAAATCAAATCAAAAACCATGCACACCCCTACTCTGGAGAACCCATTTTGGTAGCGTACTTTGATGTGCTGATGAAATAGATCCCCCTGTTGTCCAGACAAGAGGTGGGCCTTCTGCAGGCCTCCATTATCTGCCCTGGCCTGAGATAGTATGCTGGTAGTCCTTGATGTCAAAGACTATGGATAATCCAGAGCAGAGGCTTCCTGATCCTGTGTGGTACTCTCATCTTCATGTGCAAAAGGCCCTTGGGGTACTTGCTGGTACAAAATACCTGTACGTGCAGAAACACTTTTTATATCTTAATCTTGCTGTGAAATGTGAAAGCATCAAGAGCCACTAATACATTTCTTGATGGATGACAGATGTATCAATGGCTACTAAAATGGATGCCTAAGAACATCCTTCTGGCTGGGGGGACAAGCAGGGCACTTCTAAGGCCATTTGCTGGGATTTGAGAGCAGGAAAAGGGCTGCCCTTGTCTCTGCTTGAGATGCCCATGGGCATTTGGTGGGCCACTGTGAGATGGGATGCTGGACTAGATGGGCTGTGGCCTGATCCAGCAGGGCTTCTCTTATGTTCTTATGTCCTTATGTTGATGCCTGGCATCTTTTGCTCCACACACTTCATGAATTGTGCTCATTTCCTGTCAACTAACTGTCTTGCAGTTGGTGGTATTGGGTGCCAGCATTTATCAGGATGATAAATCAATTAAGCACCCACTTCCCCCTTGAAGCTTGCTAACATGTGGAATATAATAATTTTTTTCAGGGCTCCAAATTTAATCCTAGCATTTTTCTCGACTCAATGCAAACAAAGTAGCAAAAATGTAAGGCTTTAAAAAATACATTTCATGTTCTTTAAATTGTGGAATGAACACTGCAAAATGTAACTGTAATAATAGTTTCTTAGGCTTCTTGCAAAAATACGAAGCTGGCTTACCCTGAATGAAACTGGTGCTCTTTATAAGTCTCATTTTAGCACATAACATCTAGATGTCCTATTTTATAGAGGACACAGTTCTGTTTTTGTTTCTTCCATCTGTGTGCAAATTCTTAGCACTCTCTGCGTGATGTTTTTCTCATCAAACTGCCAATTTAATATAGAGCAGATTTGGATGCTGAACCTTCTGGCAGCTCTCTAACAGGAGTGGCTGCTTAACACATTGCCAGAAAGGGAACGAATTGGGGGACAAGCCTGCATACGATTTGTAGCTGCTGAACTAGGCAGAATTACCACAGTTGCCCACATATCTTACCATAATGTGGATGATTCTGACCAGGTGATTTCTGTGTGCCTTCCTTCAAGATGTTCACTGTAGACAGGCAGTTTCTAGGTCCTTCCATAGCTGGAAGGAACCTGAGGCTCTTTCTGCACTTACCACCCTGTGGTCCAGAATTAGCCCACTGATCTGGATCATGGGGAGGCGTGAGGCGGACCAGCACCATCCGCACCAACAGTGTTGATCCAGATTAGCCCATTCTATGGCCACAAAACTCAATTAGTACCACACCCATCCTTCCAAAGATTAGGAACAAAAGCTATGACGCACCGCTGAAAGTCACCCCCGGTAGTCCCGAACACAAGAGACGGTCTCAGCCCACCGTTCAAGTTTATCTTGATCTTTTTGAATCCTCTCCTTCTCGTCCCTTGTGTTAGCAATTCCTCCAAGCTTTGTACTATCTGCAAATTTGATCAGCATCCCTTCAAGTCCCTCATCCAGATCATTTATAAACATATTGAATAGCACTGGGCCCTGTGGCACTCCACTTGAGACTCTCCTCCAATTGGACATGAAGCCATTTATGACTTTGAGTATGATCAATATGCCAGTTATGAATCCACCTAACAGTTGTCCTGTCGATGCCATATTTGATCAATTTTTCAATAAGTATAGGATGACAGACTTTGTTAAATGCTTTGCTGAAGTCAAGATACGCTATGTCTACAGCACGGTTAAGTTAGTGTCACGTCACAGGCCAGTCAGGCAACAGGCAAACACTTGCACAGCTACTCCGTCCCAAGGGTTCCAGGCGTACTCGTGGTCAGTTCCAGTCCAGGGTCTAGGAGTCCAGAAGTCAGCAAGGGTCAGGCAGTCCAAGGGTCAGCAGGTCACAAAGAGTCCAGGATTTCAAGCTCAGGTAATACGAGGCTGCTAAGACGTTGTCTGCAGCAACTTGAGGCAAGGTGAGCTTGTTCTTAAATAGAGGAATCAGAGCCACACCCACGGTGCAGCTGGGCTAATCGCTCTGATCACCGTCTCACCTGCTTCTGCTGCCTAAGCAGGCGATGAGAGAGCCTTTGATTAGGCTCACTGCTAGTGGATTCATCACCAGAGCTGTCTGGCTGCTCACCTGGGCCCAGCCTTAGCTCTTCCATGCCTGCAATGCCCTGCTGTGGCTGCTCCTCAGCCTGTGGTCGCATTGCAGGCATATCCTCCTCTTCTGATGAGGCCGAACAGGGCATGACAGTTAGTAACTGTTGTACTTTCTATGCTGCTGGTCAATAGATCATGATCAATCATACTTTATGACTTCCATGTATTGACTGAGCACATGAAAGAGATTGTGTGGGGGGGCTGTAGAAACCATTCACAATTTCTTGCCATTGCTGTCCATCACTCCCAGAACACCTTCAGTGCCTATTCTTAGGGTGTGTCCAGACTTATAGATACTGCACATTCCAATGTGCAGGTGGGGCATGGGCATCACAGCTGACGCCCAATCCTGTGCAGTGGTGACGCATTATGCCGCCGCTACTTCAAATTTCCCTACTGTGAAATGATCTACACTCGCTCTGCAGTATCAGGTAAATTCAAATGTTCCTGCAAGTCCAGACAGGACAGCGAGAATAGCAAACGAGAGCTGAGGCTGCAGCTGAGCTCCCATTGGCTGCCCCATCCCACCTGAGGCACGCCACACCACGGAAGTATCGCAGCTGCCGAGGAGGAAGCTGCGGGGAGGCTGCTAAAGTCTAGACACCACATTGTGGATTCACAGCAGATAAGCTGCGCTTTTTACTCTAACAGCAGATTTTATTCCGCTAATCTGGAAATACCTTACTGACTGAGCTGGTTTCTGAATCTGCTTTCTGTTTTCTTGCAGCTCCATTCAAACAAACAAAACCATTTTAACGATTTGCTTATAAACCTTTGCTTTAACTCATCAGCTTTGAATATTTGGGCAGAAAGGCATGCTAGAAATGCAGTCAGTAGATATTGCCCAAAGTGTTGTCATTTATTCACATTCGGGGTGGGGGTGGAGAACAGAATGTGGCAATTCAGAATGCTGTAGAGTTGGAGTTAAGGTCAACCTTCATTTAGCCCCAGTGGCAGGAAACCAACAGCCAATACAGTGGGTGGCAGAGAAGTTCTGCTAGGAGATGTTGAAGTCCACACACCTACTCTCTATGTGCACACATCTGGAAAAAAAAATCCAGTCATTTTTCTAATAATAAATGTATACTGCTGAGTCTACATTGTAGGAACCTGACATAGTTTTTGAAATGTAGGTGCAATGTAGGTCCACTAGCCGTCAAGTGTGACAGCATTTGTGTGACATTCTTGCTTCAGCTTTTGCCAGCTTGTTTCCTGCTCTGTCAAGCAATCCCCAAGATTTTTTAAAAATAATTTGTATCTGACCCTAAATCAATATAAAAACACAATTAAAAATCATCAGATAACAATACTTGAAAGAGAGAGGTTGTTTTTTCCAGTCAATGGCTGTGGCAAAGAGGTGCATCTTCACAATGCGAAAGGGCTAGGCCAATGGTTCTCAACCTGTGGGTCACTTCCCCTTTGGGGGTCAATCTACTCTTTCACAGGGGTCAGTATGAAGTAGCAACGAAAATAATTTTATGGTTGGGGGTTAGGGTTAAGGTTAGGTTGGGGGTCACCACAACATGATGAACTGTATTAAAGGGCAGCGGCATTAGGAAGGTTGAGAACCACTGGGCTAGGCACGCCTTGAAGGGGAGTTTGTTCCGTAGGCTGGGGGTTATCACAGAGAAGGCCCTATTATATGCCCTTACCCTTGAAGGGTGCCACAACCAAGAGGACCTCTCCCACAGATCGTAACTGATAGCTAAGTGCATAAGGGAAAAGATGCTCCTTTATGCATTCACAATATAACCAGAATTCTTTTTTCAATAAGAGCGTTTGTACAACTGAGGATGCATCCACACACTGGAAAACTGTGGCCCTCTGAGCACCTGCAGAGCAGGACAGACAAACAAGCCCCCTCCTTTGGGCCTCATGAATGTAGGAGTGACAAGTGCAGCCTTTTGATAAACCCAGCTAAAGTACTCCAGGGCCCCTTATTGCTTCATTCAGTCTCTGGTGACCGTGTGCGTGCGCACCGAGGCCAGAAGGTGACTGTACAGCCGGCAATGCAACTCCAATCACGGTGGCAGACTGAAACGCCAGTGGAGGATGGTTTTTTGCATTCGATTTGTATTGAATCGAATGTAAGAAAATTCGTATTCGTTCAAATATATCCCCTCCATATGTGGCAGGATTCTATTAGATACAAATGTATTCGTACAAATTCATATGAATATCCAATATGAACCCATATGTATCCAATACGTACCACCCTGCAGTGGAGTTCTGTTGGCAGTTCTAATCAACTACCTTGAGTCTGGCTGCATTGTGGGGCTGCTACAGAGGGCATTCTGCTGCTGTAGGGTTTCTTCAGGGCAGTGACTCTCCATGAGGATCTGTTCCAACTGCAGTGCCGGTGAAGGCTGAGAGTATGAACAGATGTATGCATTCCTTCTGTTATGTCTTCCATGAAGGCACTGTAAATAATGGAGGAAACGCCTTAAACTGGTTTGCCCTTTTCAAATACAAAGTAAGAGCTTCTGATGTTGAAAAGTGGATATGATACTGTAAAAAGAGGTTTACAGAAAGCGTATACATAGAACCTATAATTATCAACGATTCTCAATGGCTGACTAACGCTTCCGAGAACAATCTGATTGTCTTGAAATTAACTTCTGTAAAAGGGATTGCTGACTAGTGCGTAGGGGAGAAGATGAGTTAGCAAGGATTATGTTCAAACCTAGGATATATCCCCTGCCTCCTGTATTCTTCTAAAAGGGTCTATGAATCAACAACTGACATCAGCAGTTCAAGGCTGAAGCCAAAGATGGCTCCATAGGATCATGGGCAGATGGCAAAACAATGCAAGTTGCCCTAGATGCAAATTAGTAATCAAAACATAACATCCTGACCTCTGAATGGATAATTAAAAAGTACGCAGAGACTGAGGAAGCAATGGGAAACCTACAAACCACCAGCTGTTGTAAGATTCTATCCCTTTCTGCATGGACCACAGATGGGTCTAGAGGGCTGCTTTCCACACACTAATGCAGAACAGCACAAACCCCACCCCCTCGATAGCACTCTTCACCCATGCCAGAATGGTGCTCAGTTTCAGCACTGTCTATATCCCAGGCCATGAAAGGGTGCGGATGATGCCAGTTTCAGGGCACAGCATCTTTCTGATGGCCCCAGAGAGAAATATCGAAGGCTGGGTTCCACCTCCAAAGTCAGAAACCGGGGCTGCACCCAGATGGGCCATGTAAATGTGGATGGCTCTTGACCTGCACTAGTGGTGGGTTTGGCTTGCCATGGGCTGGACTACCTAGCATGGGTCAACATGCCGCAGGATCGCCAATGCCATGTGGAAACAGCCCATCAGGTCCAGTAAACACAGTCCACAGTCCACACTAGTGATGTGTACAAATATTCAAAATATCCGTTATTCATACAAATTCAGACATACATATATAAATGGAATGTCTAGACATTTGTACTTTAGTATTTGTATGAATACGAATATTTCAAGCTATTTGTATGAATAATTCAGACATTTGGACATTCATATGGATATAAACAGGATGCATATGGGATGAAAACAGGATGTATACAGATACGTATAGATGGGTAGGGATGGAGATGAGATTTGCATCATTAGATATGTATCAAATATTTGTATTCCTGTCTGTTCGAATGTCCAGACATTTGTTTTTATTTGTACGAATTTGGATTTTTGAATATTCATTACAAATCGAATGTCAAAAATTGCATTCATGCACACGCCTAGTCTATACTCAGGGATGATGGCAACTTTACAGTAACAACAACTCAACACCTCAGGACCGCAAGCTGTTAGTGAAACAAAAGGCGACAACTCTAAGGCCTCTAATGTGTGCGTGCTTGAAATATATTATGGATTCTATAGCCCATTTCCAAAATCTGGTGGGAATCGAATGGAATAATGTTTCTGTAATGATAATAAGCATGGGATTCTTAAAGCAGAATACTGAATACTTCAGTGGGTTGATGAACAAAATATCCCATTCTAGCCAAAAACTTTAAGGACTTTAAAAATAATGATGATAACAATAGTGACATCATAAATCCTGCTGTTCCCCAATTGAGTTCAAATGTGTATGAGTGCTAGATGTGTGCAAGATGAAAAAGATCTTTTGGCCTGAACCCCAAAATGCTTTACGTACGTACAAATGAGGTATGGAGTTTCTTGGGTTGTTTTCCACCCCTTTCCTCATCTCTGAAAATCACAGTAATCTATTTACTCATATGGATGTTGGTCCTAGCCAAACGAAGGAGAAGTAATCATACTGAAGGTTCATATGAGATGTAGCAATAGCAGCTGGTTCAAGGAGCAGCTGAGAAGGAGAAACCTCTCCAAAAAGTTTGCATTGTGTAATTCTGATTTGCTGGTTTCTTCCAACATAATCCATTCTGTCTTTCATTTTTGACAGGGTTCTCTTTTCTACTAAAAGTAAGGCTGCATTCATACACAGTTAACTAAACAAACAAACAAACAAAAATCCACCAAAAAGCACCTCAAAAATAGCTCAGAGATACTTCAGAGGTGGTAGCTACCCTATGGATGTGTGACCATCCCAGCTCTAATGAATCACAGAGGCCAGCAAAAGTACTTCCAAAGTGCATTAGACTTGGGCTGCCTCCAAACAGGGCAAATATAGTGTCATTATGACACTTCTGTGATGGCGTCGTCCCAGGTATCATAGGCCACCCCATCACAGACCCACTTTTTCACCCCTAAAAAGCTCTTTTAACTGCTGCTGGAAAATCCTGCACTGGTGATGGGTTTTCCAGCTGTAGCGCTTTTAGACCTCTTTCTTTGCATACTTGCATTTCTGGATGGAGCAGGGATTGTAGCTCCATCCAACCCACATGCATGGAGGCTGAAACAGCTGACCCCACATGCGTGAAAGGGGGGACACGTCTATCTGGAAATTTGACAGTGGTCAAATTGCCTGGCTCACACATCACCTACATGTGGACTGGAGATAAGATGACTAGTGCTACATGCTACAACTTCCAGAATGCTTCTAAGCAATTTTTTTAAATGTGTGTGAACGAAATCTCAACATTTTGTGGCCAGCTGACTGAACTATTTCTGGATTCACTCATCTGCTTTTAGGTTTTTGCTTCCTCAAAGACAAAAAAATTAAATCTTCTGAAACCTCTGGGCATTTCTCACTTGAATGTCTTAATTCTTCTTCACTTTTTGCCATCCGATTGGTACCACCTGCATATCTAAGAATGTTGATATTTCTCCTAAGAATCTGAATTCCAGCTTTCGATTCATCCAGCTTGGCATTTTGGATAATGTATTGTGCATGTAAGTTAAATAAATAGGCTGACAATATGCAGCCTTGCTGCCCTCCTTTCCTAATCTTGAAACAATCAGTTGTTCCATATTCAGTTCTAGCTGCTGCTCTTTGACAGAGGAGTCCTCTGTCATACGGGGTCCTCAGGAGAGTGTTAAGTGGTCTGGTACTCCCATCTCTTTGGGTCTGGTCACACCTTTAGTTTAGGACAACTTCAGATCGTCCTCAGGTCGCATTACTCGCATTATTTTTATTCAATTCATTTTCTAAGCCAACCAACCCCTATTAGATTGTTCTAACCAGAGTCCTGTTTTTCAGAGGATTCAGTCTGTCCTGGCATTCCAGGTCATCTTTGCTTCCTTGGAGTGAGCGCGGGGCTGGGGCAGGCTAAAGGAGGCTGAACTGTGCTGTGGTGGGTGGCGTCCAGTCTTTCCAATGTGCACCCATGGAGTTTGTGAGGCCCCTCCTCAGTTTATGTGCATGATTCCTCTATCTAAAGTTTTTCTGCACAATTTTTTTTAAACTAATTGCACTGAGAAGAAAAGCACATAAAAAAGAAAGGGTGTGTCTGGAAGTGGGGGAGCTGGCTTAAAAAAGAACCGCAAGCACACAATCTCAGCTTCCTTGAGTGACACAATGGCATCCAATAAGAAAGGACAAGGATTTGATGCAGCAAAAGGGGTGGAGACCCAAGAGGCTTAGGTCGATCATGGAGAAAGGTGTGAGCAATGCAGCCCAAAGAGCAACCCAAAGACGATCTGTGACATGTGGACAGAGCTGGTACAACCTCAGTTTGAATTACTAACAGGACATCATTTCTTATATAGGTGTGACTGGGGCCTTTAAGAACTTCCCACTTTTTTGTGATCCAGACAGTCAAAGGCTTTAGGGTAATCAACGAGGCAGAAGGGAATGTTATTCTGGAACCCCCTTGCTTTCTCCATAATCCAGTGAATGCTGGCAGCTTGGTCTCTAGTTCCTTTGCCTCTTTGAAAATGAGCTTGCATTTTTGGTTAGTTATCAGTTTACAAAATGCTGAAGCCTGGCTTGCATAATCTTGTACAGAACTTTGCAAGCATGTGAAATGATCATAATTGTTTGGTTGTTTGAACTTTTTTTGGGATAGGAATAAACTGATCTTTTTCAATCCTGTAGTCACCGTTGAGTTTCCAAATTTGCTGACATACTGAATGCATATTTAAAAGCATATTATTTCAGGATTTTAAATAGATCGGCTGTAATACCATCACATCCACTAGCTTTGCTGTTAGCAATGATTCCTAAAGCTCACTTGACTTCACTCTCTAGGATGTCTGGCTCTAAGTCAGTGATCAGACCACTGTTGCTATCAGTGAGTTGGATTTATTTCTAGTAGATATGTATAGACTTCTGTTACTCTGGATTTAAGTCTGTCTTTCATGGTGTCCAAAATCCACCAGTTGATTAAGTAATAGAAAGGACAACTTCAGTAACCTTCTAAGCATTTTGGACACATTCTTAGGTTGCATGGAACATTTGAAAACACACACAAATTATTTACCATGAAGAAACTTCTGACTACACATAGTGAACATCTATCCTTGTCATCTTATCATATCATTTGTCTTCATGGGGCTGGAAAATCCCTTGATGAGATAAATAGGCAAAAACTATCCTTTCTGCACTTGGTGGATGATTCCTTCTGGCCTCTGTTCTACATGGTGGTGTAGAGTCCATTGCTGGTACACTCTGTCCACACAGGGCAGAGGGTAATCCAAATCATGGGGCTTGATCTGAAGTACTAGTTGTCCTGACATGGAGGCTACCAACTTACCTATTTAGCCCAGTCCAGAACATGGAAGCATGCTGAAAGCACACCTCAGTGTTCCAGACTAACCAGGGGGATGAACATTTCAGCAGTGCACCAGAATAGATTCCTCACGGACTCTAAGGCTAGAAACTTTCATTCCTAGCCCTTTGGAGCCCTCGGAAGTGTCCCAAAAGCTTGTGAAAATGTTGGTGCTGATGCTGGTGCAGGGGCTGGTATGGACCAACACTTTCATGCAGACAGTGTTGTTTCATACCTACCTGCCCATGGTCCAAACCAGTGGGCCTCACTAGCTCAGACCTACTGGCTTGGATGAGGGTGCAGCAGTGCAGAAAGGCCCATTCTCTTTCTTATTTAATGCCCTTCTTTCTAGTACATGGTAAATCCACAAATATAAAACAGGCTGAACTTGAATGAAGGGGAGGCTGTTATCTTTGTCTTGTCTTTTTTTCTTTTCATATCCTAATTTAGCCTTAAACAAGGGAAGGGTGCATCACAGGTGATATTTACACTGTTTAACATTTGTTTAGAAAATTAGGAGGTTAAAAATACCCTTGTTCTTACTGCGTTGTTTTGTTTCCTGTATTGACAAAAGGTGTAAATCAGAAGGGAATGTCCTGTCCTTTAAAATCTAAAATGCTTTCGTGGACCTTGTTCCAATTCCTCTTTCTGAAGCAGAGAAGGGAAGAAAGCCAGACATTACATAATAATCCGGAACAGTACCCAGAATGCTTCAGAGACAGCCTGTTCTTATTTGCACCCTTATTTTATTAAAGTTTTTATTGGTAAAAAGTAAAACAAAGCAGCCCAAATGTCATAAGGCACAGGCAAAGGGGAAAGGGAAGCCTGTATAACAATCGGTTGCATAAATCCATATTATTTTTACACTTCCGCTAAAACAAACAGGAAAATGGGTATGCAGTCCTAAATGTACACACAGTACATATTCCTTGCATTTTTTGAGGTGCTTTGGTTCTATTTTTGGAGATCTATAAACTGACAAGTTCCTTACATAATGTTTAGGAGGATGATTAAAGGTAGGATGTACCTTTAAAGTACTTTGTACAGTTTTCCATGTACCGTAAGCAGAAAAAGATAGAAGAGTTTAATCATAGAACACGCATAAGCTGAGCAGTCTAGTCTTCTATCATGATACTTTTCCTCCATAGCCTCCCACAGAGAGAAGGGGATCACCCATTTAATTGCTTCGAGTCGTGGCTTTGTTAAATTTATCCACGGCAACAATTTAGTGGGAAACAATGACAGATGATATTGCCATGGAATCCTATTGTACAGAAGACAGCCTTTATTAGTTTTCTACCAAAAAAACCCACCCAAACAAATTGAAAGCAAAAACCTTGGACCATGGTCACACCTTATAATTTTAAAGGACAGAGACTACCCTGAGTCCTCAGAAACCAGACACCAATTGGCATTCACAGTTTTTCCTCCCCGAGAGGGGATTACCCTAAATTTGGATAATCCCAATATTGGGGTCCCTTTCACCAAGAAACAAACCCAGCCAAAGCCCTCCCACTCTCCCAATGCTGCTGTGGCCACAGGCGCCATGGCTGCCCCACCCCTGCCAATGCCTCGGCTCCTTGGTACCTCCTGCCATCCACTGCCATGCACCAAGACCTCAATCCCCCCCACTACTGCAGCTGCTTCCAGCTGCCCCCTGCTATGCCCGCCAACCCCAAAGCCTCTTGCTACCCCCAATGCACTACACCACCATGGCAGCCTCTTGCCTTGCCATGCACCCCCCCCCCTTTCTGATGCAGCCACCATCCCAATGCCTCCCATCATCACCCCCTGATGTCCCCTGATGCCATGGGCATCTTGTGCCATGCCCCAATGCCTCCTCACTGTCCCCCCCAGCCCCTAGTCACCATTGAAGCTTACTTTTTACCAAGGGATCCACAAGGGCTCAGGGTGGCAGCTATGTGGTAGGTGTGACCAAGTCAGAAAGGGCCCCAAACAGCCTCAGTCAGTTCCATGTTTGTCTCAGAGATTGACTAAAACCTAACAGTGTGAGCGTGGCCTAAGAGTTTGGTGTAATTTATATTTTTAAGTCAGCAGGAAATTGTGAAATACCAAAGTATTTCTTCAAGTTCTAGAATTTGTGGCTTAAATTTAATAAAATAATTGTAAGAATTTTTTCTTATCTTAATTGTCACAACCTTTGGAGGTGAAAGAAAATAATTTTACACCCTTACTTAGAACTCCAGAGGAAATACCTTTTAGGCTGCTTAAAATTTCTTCTTTTTCAGGACAGGGGCCTGCAACTCACACATATCTTCCACAATTTTAAAATCAGAGAGGGGGAGATGATAGATAGATAGATAGATAGATAGATAGATAGATAGATAGATAGATAGATAGATAGATAGATAGATAGATAGATAGATAGATAGATAGATAGATAGATAGATAGATAGATAGATAGATAGATAGATAGATAGATAGATAGATAGATAGATGATAGATAGAAGTGTAACATTGGAAATCATGGAAGCCACAAGTTCTTGGAACAGACACTCTAGGAGCATCAGGATTTACGCACTTGATGGAATCTGCACTACTTTGCTGTGATCTGAACCAGTGGGTTCGAAGAAGGCCCAGTACTGTCTGAACAATGGTGCTGAGCCATATCAGCCCTACACTGGTTCCAAAGCTCCCATGAACTTTGGGGATGGCCTCCAAGGGCTCCAAAGGGCTAGAAGTTCATGTCCCAGAACCCCTGGGGAACTCCTCAGTAGCACACTTTCCTATACCACAGAATGGATCTCCTGGTAGTTTGGAATCCTGATCTGTGTGCAAATGCTACCATGTTTAATCTGCTTTTGAGCCACTTTTTTCTAAAGCATGTGGATACAACCTTAGGATTGTGACTCATATTCATATTTTACCATCCTCAAACAGAAGGTGGCCCCAAATAACAAGAAAACAGTGGCTTCAGGGGGAAGGGAACCTTCACTGCACTAGGTATTTCTGTGCTAGCACTTTGATCACATGATACCATCACTTCTTTTCCATTCTTATGTGTTCCGCAATTTCTGAGTAATTCTGGGTGGGCATGATATGTTTCATTTGCAAGTATGGAGAGGCAAATTGCTACCTTGGATCTGTATTTCCTTCTTCCATATGCAATCCATTTAGTGTTTTCTATTCACCGGTGACACCAATAAGTTCTGGCATGGCCCCAAATCCATTTCTGTGAAGAGACCAATAAGAAAAATCAAATGAGTTAGGATCAGAAAATTCCACATTGAAACTTATATTGAGCCCAGCTCCTACTAGGAATTTTTTGAGAGTCGAAAACGGTTTTGAAACACTCTGTCTCGACTCAAAAGTGCCATTCCAGAGTAAAAACAGGAGCAAATGGCAAAACCCGAATAAAATAAAACACCCCTTAAAACACGTCTCACTCCCATTTTTTTAAAAATAAAACGCTTTACAGGACGTTCCCACCCAGATAGTGTTTTGAAACCGTGTCTGCCCGCCCGCCTGGCTGACCACCTGCTAGCCAGCCCACCGCTGCCTTGCATAGGTACCTGCCTGCCTGCCCGCCTGCCCTTTAGTCCCACTATTGTGGCTGCTGCCAGCCACTGCTGCCAGCCTGCTCACCTGCGCGGCTTCCTGCCACGCCGCTGTAGTGCTTCTGAGGCACAGGGAGGAGGTCTGGAAAGTGGCGAGCAAGCGAGCTATCCTCTCCATGCTCTGCTTTAAAGCGGAATTGACGAAAACAAATGGGAACACCCATAATGCGCATTCACTTCCGTTTTCATTAATTCCGCTTTATCTAAGCCTGTTTAAGGAAGGAACCTCACAGGCCAGATCAATAAACTAAGTGTGTAAAACAGAAGAAAAGTTCAACTAGTAGCCCTCTAAATGCTCATTTCTTTAAAACATTTGTGTACGTTCCCCTTCATTACAACTTCGGAATCCCAAAATAAAAAGATTAATGTCTATTTTTTAAAAAAATATGGTCGACTTTCAGGGCCATTTCCTGTGCATTGGTTAAGGAAGCCAATGCTTGGCCCTTTCTGCATGGACCCTTAATCTGAATTAAGGGCCCATATAGTATGTATCTAGACCTCTAGATGTGCATGTTAAAGGAGATTTATGAGGCCCCTCCCTCTGCTGGTTTGGATCCACCTGCTTTAGGTGCAGCCTAATCCCAAACAGGAAGGATTACTGGAAGAACTATTTAATGGGATCTACCAGCTAACCAGAAAATGGGAGGCATGCAGAAGGAATGCCTCCTATGTTTGGGACAATTGAGGGTGCATTTCAGTAGCACACCTAGTCCTCAGAGGCATCGGCTGATCTGGATCAGCTCTGTTAGTGCAGATGTCACCGCTCCCACCTATGACTTCCCATTCTTGGGAATAGTGGGCTTGGTTATTCTGGACTCCCTGATGCAACTAAAGGCAGGCATGTGTAGAAAGGGCCTTTGTTTCAATATCTGTAAAGGTGAGAGGTAGTAGGAACACTTGCTGTAGGGCCGGGCTCCATGTTCCTGTTCTGAAACATTTTTTTGCACTTCCATGAGGAGGCTAGCCCAGTCTCCTTTGAATAATAACAAGAATTTGGAAACAATGGCTAATCACTTTGCTTATGTGTTCTTTTATTCTGAAGGTGGACCGAAATTGGATTAAAATTTAGGTGTGAATGCATACAAGGTTAAAGGGTCTTCCCGAGCCACATTTAGTGAATTGGCTACACTGGTTGCCCATTGGCTACCAGGTGTTAACCTCAACATTTAAAGCCCTAAGGCAGGGGTCCTCAAACTTTTTAAACAGGAGGCCCGTTCACTGTCCCTCAGACCATTGGAGGGCCGGAATATATGCACACTGCACATATCTTATTTTGAAGTTAAAAAACAAAACAAAAGCCCTGTCCCCATGGAATTTAAAGTGTGCCAGGACACTCCTTTTGCCTCTGAGCGTCCCCATTCCGGGCTTTACAAGGCGCTTAGGGAGCTTAGCAAAGTGAGACACCCGCGATAAAATACGTGCACTTTAAAGAAGAGTTTCAGCGCTCTTTTGGCGATTCGCGGGTTTTGCTCGCTATATCTGCCTTGAGGACGCTCCGTGGCAAAAGGGGCGGGGATTGCTTGCCTGCACACACAGCCAAAAAGCATTCACACATCTGAGAAATGCAGCAGGTTCGCTTCCTTTCCTTTGTAAAAAGAGCCAGAATTGCTCAGAATGGCAACATTGTTTTCAAGGGAAGCCTTAAAAGAGAATGAGCGAAGGATCGCGCTCCCGATCCTGCAGCCTTTTCTAACAGAGAACAAAGTGAAAGTAACTGCTGAAAGTGAATGAAAGTGACTAAGAATGAGCGCTCATCTGCTTTGCTAGAGGCAGGAAGCAGTTTCAAGAGACGGAGATCCGGCGATTTTTCCTTTTAACAAGAGAGGGGGCGGGGGGGGGGAATGCCTGGAAAGAGAAAACTGCTACCACGGGGACGGAAAGTCCGTTTAGATCGCGGCTGCCAGGGGGACGCTTATTCTGGAAGTGGAGGGGACTTTTAAAGTCAGCTATAACAGAGTGACTGCAGAGGAATCCGAGAGGGGCTAATAAGTCTTTTGGGGATTCAGCCAAAATGGGAACAAAATAAAATAAAATAGACCTCCTAACTTCAAAAAAATAAAAATAAATCTTAACTCAATGATGGGCAACCTTTTGAGCTTGGTTTATCAAAATTCGTCAAAAAAACGAGCATAACTTGGGTGGTGTGTCACTTCAAGAAAAATAAAAAATTCACTGCCATGCAGAAATGTGAGAACTGCAGGAGCTGCCCATGGCCCTTTCTAAATCCTGGTGACATTTTGCATGCTCCAAAAATGGCCCACTTCTGGGACCATTTCTGGAGCCTGGTGAAATGTCACTGATGCATAGTTCCCTATCCTTAAAGTTAGTCTGGGCTTGGCCTCTCACCTGAGCAGATAGCTGTCCAGTCTAGTCCTGGCTTAAAGAAAGTGCTGTGGTCTAGGAGCAGAGAACCATGGATACAGAAATTGTCCTAGTCTACCAGACAACTGCAGACGGAGATCCAGTTTAACAAAGTTGGATAAAGTCACCATGGAGAAGATACGTAAGCTAATCACATTATGGTTATTAAACGGGAAATTGCATTCAGAACAAACAGCAATGAAGCAGGAGAAACAACATTATAGTATTAGAACCCCCTTAAGTAGACCCTCCTCTACCGTTTTATCCCCTCCACCAGCACATCCCTCAAACAATATAAGCAATTAATTACAATAACAAATTCATACAAACAAGCAAGCAACTATTTTCAAGCCAGAAAGACTGAGAAAGGGAAGAGACAGAATGAGACAAATGAAGAATGATGGAACTCCTCTTAGAAAAAGGGAGAACCACCAGTAAGTCAGCTCTTTCCTTTTATACAGCTGGCTTTCTCTTCTCCTGCAGTCTGCATGTTAAGGGGCCAGACTCTTATTCCTGGATTTGATTCCACCCTCCCCCACAAAGCCAGCTGGGTGACCTTGGGCTAGTTACAGCTCTCACAGCCCCACCCAGCTCAAAGGGTGTCTGTTGTGGGGAGAAGAAGAGAAAGCTTGTCAGCCGCTTTGAGTCCCCTGAAATGGGTGAGAAAAGCAGGGCAGAA
>MTQE01001134.1:19197495-19225923 GCA_014337955.1 Aspidoscelis marmoratus | reverse complement strand
ATGGGGTCTAGAGGAGGCTAGGGGGAGGGGGCACCCATGGGTGGGAGCCCAAAAACCTTTGTCTTCCGAGCCTTTGCTATTGGAGGGACTTCGGAAGGACTCTGGAGATTGCACCTTGTCCCCCAAAACACCTGGGGTGATAGGCAGACCCCTTGTGGGTCAATCCGGATTTGCAAATGGGTGCGCCAGCATTTCCACTGCGAGCAAGCTAGCACCCATTGCTGTTGGGTGCAAGACCACCCATGGAAACACATTGGGTACTTCCCTTAATCTGGATCTACTAGATCCGGATTAAGGGAAGTACCCATTCCTTAGAGCTTCTTAGATCTGGATTACAGGAGCGTGGTAGAAAAACAGCCTATATTAGAGCATAGAGGGGGGGCAAGCAGGCAGAAATCCTGATATTGAACATCTGAAGCTGGGGGAAGTCCCTCTCTGGCCCATTCAAACCCAGAGAGGCGCACCATATAAGGCTTTTGCCAACCCAGTTACAGAAAAAGCGACTGGGCGCGCCGTGTCTTGAAGGCATCCCTTGCAAACGCGTGACGCCTATTTTTCGCCCGCGTTCTTCCCACCTGCCAGAAAAGCTGCTGAAACGGTTATATTAAGAAAAAAGGGGCGGAGAGGGAAAGGAGAGGCTAAAAACTGCAACCAGGCGGTGCGTGTTGAGTGCAAAGAAAGCAGAATTTCGCAGCCACCCGGTTGCAGCAGCGACGTCAGAACCGTAGTTGTGAGCGCGCCTCGCCGCCGCGACGCTCACGGATGCCTCGTTTGGGCGGCGCCAACGCGTCGCTGTCCCGAAGCAAATCAGCCGACGGCCAGAGCGCAGGGGCCGCCCCTTGCCGGCTCCCCCGCCCACCCTTCTTGCCCTATAAAAGGCGGAGCAGGGGGGAAGGCAGGAAGGCAAAAAGAGCAGAGAAAGAGCGAGGTCTCGTAGCTTGGAGACTCTGGAGCAAGAAGGCAGATTATGCAGAGTGCCATGTTTCTGGCTCTCCAGCATCAGTGCAAGCAGATGGAGAGGAGCCCCAGCCACAGCTGCCAGAGCAAGGAGGAGAAGAAGGGAAAGATGAAGAAGACCATGTGAGTTTCCTTCTGTCTCTCTTTGGGAAGGGAAGGTACTTTCTCCGCAGGGGTGGCGATAGAAACGCCCGCTCTTTCTTCTCCCTCGTGTGGACGCGCCTTGGTGGGACCATCTCTGGAGCTTCTGGGGAGGGAAGGGAAGGGGAAGATGGTTCCTCCGGCGCTATACCCTGCTTGGAAGCTGGCGAGGTCCAAATCTTGGGCTCAGGTTATAAAAGTCTTCAAAGTTGCGTTCACACTTTTTAATCCGGCTTCGGGCCTCTTTCAGAGCGAGAGGTCACCAGCAAAGTTGTTTTCTTTCAGCGTCCAACTTGGACAAAGCCACCTTTGGATTAGATAAGGAGGACGGAAAATGATTCGTCACTTTGCCGATACATTTTCTCACTTGGAAAGTGGTCTCAAACTGGATTAAAACTGTTAAAGTGTGAACGCAGCCGAAGGATAACGAATGGCTGCTATATCTGCTAAGCAGGGATATGTTGGAAGGGGAGCGATGCTGCTTTCTGAAAACTCGGGGACCGTTCAGGAATGCATCCCATAATTTCTTGACTGCTTTGTTTTTAGAATTACTAAGACCCCCCCCCCAAAAAAAACTAATCACATATATGGTAGTCCAAACCACAAGCTTAAACAATCATATATGGTTTTGTTTTGGAAGAGATTTTGCTTGTAAATTCAGACTATGTAAAGGCTTCCAGACAGATTCTCTGGAGAGACCTTTGGATACTATTAGAACAACATTTCCTTTTGTTGTAGAGGAGGAAAGATACATGTTGCTCGTTCATAGACCAGACGTTTTAAATTAAACCAGCATTTCCTTGGGGTGCTAGTTGCAATGCAGCGTGTCTTTAACCGACTTCCCTGCAAAATATATGTTGCAGGGCAAACCCTTTCGGGTAGAATAACTATATCGAATTACTTTATCTTAATATTTTAAACAAAGGATTTTAAAAAAAATATTTTTCCCCATATGAGTTATTTATCTTCTGCCTACTCTTAATTCTGAAAATCTGCAGTACTGTACTAGCATGATTAGCTGCAGCAGTTAAACCACTTCGGGTTTATAGAGTATTATTTTACAAAGACAAGCACGGGTTTGGATTTCTTTGCAAAGAAAAGAACCCGAGTTTAGCAGGTTCTTCATAAGAAAATGTGCATTTCATGCTTTTTTTTTTAAAAAATGTACATTTAAGAATGACCAAATCCTCATAAGCTGTAATTGTATGTGATCCAATAAACAAAAAAATACTGTGCTGAAATTTCAGCCAAGGAAATTAGCTTTTACCTCTCTGTGCTGAAGCTTTTCCCCTGAGTAAGTAGAATGTGCTGGTTCATAAACGTAGTTAAAACCTAAAAAGAAAAGCAACTTATCAAGCTTTTTTAGTAGGCTCAACTGATAAATTTAAAAGGTGTGCGGATATCTCAGACTTGCAGGTTCAACCCCCCCATTGCTTCCTAGAAAAAGGAAGCAGAGGCACTTCTGGGTCTTTACTGAGAAAGATTAATGCACACCTCCCATGTATTTCACTTAGGGGTATGTTTGCCATTACCTTACCTATTAAAATGCCAGCAATTAATTAACTGTAAAGTCAAGAGATGTACAAGAATGTGTGGAGAATTCTCAATTACAGAAAACCATAAGGGGTGCTCTATATTAAAATGGTGGCCTTTGTTAAGCATAATTCTTGTCTGTATAAGTTGCCGATTCACATTTTTCTTCACATCCAATGTGACCTGTAGTCAGCTGAGCTTAATTAATGTGATCTTTGTTTCCTTTCCTTTTCTTCTTTAGCATCAAAGATTGGAAATCCCGGCTGAGTTATTTCTTGCAGAACTCTGCCAGTTCCACCAATGCAAAGACCAACAAAGGGCACCAAAAGCCCTACTTCCGGTATGCACAGCATTTAATATTTTACAGGAATTATTTTTTTAAAAAAACAAAAATTGTATAGAGTAGACCACAGAAATGTGTTTTCTTTTTATTCTTAAACATGTTTTGTTTGTTTTTCCACAGACCATCACCTGAGGAAGCCCTGCTGTGGTCTGAAGCATTTGATGAGCTCTTGGCTAGCAAGTGTGAGTATCCTTTACAAGTAAAGATTCGTAGAAAGCGTTTCTCCCCCCTTCTGTGTATTCATAGCTCTGGAGCATTTCCCATGTCAAGAGCTGGCTGGTGAAACTGCTGTTTCTCTGAGGCACTGCCTGCTGTTAGCCTTATTTTTAGTTGTCCTTGCGTTCCTGTGGCACTGTGTAAACTGTGGAGCATAAAACCCATGTTCCCTGTAAAACTGTTGCAAGCAGCAAGGTGATGTGTTTGGTGCCTTCCAGGCAATCTCTGTAGCAGCATAAAATGGCTGTTTAAATTCTAGATATTCAGATATTCTGTTTGCCCTAAGTCACCTGCGTTCAGAATGTAATATTGAACAGACCAGCTACTGGTCCAGATCCGTTCCCGTATTCTCTTAACAGGTGGTGTAAATGGATTTTAAATGCGCCCACCCCTATCGGGTATCCATCTAGACCCCTATCGCATAGCCAGATTTCTGTTACTCTCAACATTGCAGCTTCAGTTTGGTTAGCTATTAGAATTTTAAAAAAATCAAATTACCTTTTTATTTTTGCTTTCCATGCCACATTCAAAAGTAGCTCATCAAACGTGAGGACTAAAACCTTTAAATGCAGAGCGCTTCAAAGCCTTTTAAACGCAGCCAGTCCACTTTAGCTAAAGAATCTCAGGGCAATAAAGTGTCCCGTGCTCTTTATCTGGAGCCATGACCATCTAAAGAGGTCTAATCAGTTTAAGTGGCTCGAGTTAAAAAGTGCTGGAGGCCTGCCGTGTGAGGTTATTAAGAATGAGAAAGTGAATATACAGTATGTTAGCTGCTGAGAAAAAGCATTGCTTCCTTGCATACTTTTTATTAATAGGATGCATTTCTGGTCTTAGTGTCCAAATTTTGTGAAATTCAGTCTGCAGCTGTTCATGGACTTAAAACATTTTTTAAAAAAATCTCACTTATTCTGTTGCATTTGCTGCAGACTGACTCAACTTTTCCATTGCAGATGTCTTCCAGATGACTTTAGCGGTGCCATAAATATTTATTATAGGCTAAAGATTAGTACTAGATATCAGGAATACAGAAGGAAGATTTCCTTCTCCACCCTCCCCCCCCCCTTTAACTTTAAAGCATCCTGGTAATAAAAGTTGCACAGACAGAACAAGGCAGAGGGACAAGTTAACAGGCAATGTGTGTATGTACACTGAGCATTCCTCAGATGCCTGGAGCTAATCCATCTTGTTCACCTTTCTTTGCAGATGGTGTTGCAGCTTTTAGAGCATTCCTGAAATCTGAGTTTTGTGAAGAAAACATTGACTTCTGGCTGGCTTGTGAAGACTTCAAGAAAACAAAGTCCCCCCAGAAGATGACTGCTAAGGCTAAGAAAATTTACAGTGATTTTATTGAAAAAGAAGCTCCCAAAGAGGTAGGCAAAATCTTCCTTTTCACAAGTTTGCATTAGTTCCATTAGTTTTCTGTTAGAAGTTTTGAGTAGGGTTATTAAACTTGGGAATGCTGCATCCAAAGCTCTTCTTGTTAGGTGAGGCGGGGCAGGCTTCCCTTTGGAAAGTATTTCATCATAACTAAAAATCTACATCAGTCATTAATCTGAGTGGACTCTATATGTTGCTGTAGGAAAATTGCTCTTGGAAAATCCATTAAACATTATACTGGCTTCCACATGTTTTGATTTGGAATGCTGGAGATAAAAACTCAGAGCTGGGCCACTGTGTCCTTGGTTTGGTGAGGCTTTGGTCCTTGTTGCACTTAATGAGTTTCTGGATTTCATAGATCTGCATATTAATGTGGGTCTGTGAATCCATACCTCCTGCTGGAATGCTCCAGCAGCATTAAGTGGAGTATCACTTGATTAAATGTGTCTGCTGGTGCACCAGAGAGCCTGATCAGTACACAAGAGGCATGCAGGAGACATGATTTCCAAGTTCTGGGCTTCTGGGGGATGCATTTCAGCCTTTGTTCAAAGGCTTTGAAGCCTGCATGCATATTGTGGCTGCAGTGTGGACTGGTTGGACCAGCATTGTTTTGCAGATGGCACTGATCCAGCCCATATCTGTGGTGGTCAGAATCAACAGCCCTGGCTGTTCTAGACCCACTGATTCCAGTTATGGGCCTCTCAGTGTGTAAAGGCCCTATGACATGTTGGCAGAAGTGTGTCTCGTCTGTAGTTGCAGTACAACCAAAGAGGAATATATACCCCGCTAATAGCTGTTCATTATGTTAGACCTTGGAGGACTTTTTCTAGAAAACTATGTTTAGACCTGCAAAAATAACAGACAAGCCGGAATACTAGAAGTTCATTGCCATAAGAAGTAACGATCTCCAGTTTTGATGGCTTTGAATTGTTGGGCAAATTCATAGAAAATAGGTTTTCAGTAAATTTCCATATTAAGACTTATCCTGTCTTGTAATATTGTACATTGGGAAAAGGCAACAGGTAATGGTGCTCGCGCATCTAATAATATCTGTCTGGGAACAGTTAAAATGCTGAGCTACCGTTATTCCATGGTTAATGAAGTCTAGGCAATTTTGTTCTTGCAGAGCATAACTGATTACAATTCTGCTTTTTTAAACTTCCAGATCAACATAGACTTTCAGACCAAGAACACTATTGCTCAGAGCCTTCAGGAAGCTACACCTACCTGCTTCAGCACAGCCCAGAAGAGGGTCTATAGCCTGATGGAGAATAACGCTTACCCACGATTTCTGGAGTCTGAATTCTACCAGGAGTTGTGCAAAAGCTCACCAGTCAGCCGGGAACATCAGGGCACATGAACACCCAGAACAAGAAAGGCGAGAAAACCAAAGAATGCCGTTCATTCCCTTCAGTGGCAAAGTTGCCCATCTTTGTAGCCTGATGGACTACCGTAAACTGAATGTATAGGAGATTTGCCCGAATGTAACCTGTTGTCAGTGGATGGGCATATTGACTCTTTACCAGTTATCGGACTCTGGCAAACTGTGATATTAAAGCCTAAAAGGAAAGGTAAATAAAACTGCTGGCCAGTTGCTAGGGAAAGTCCATTTTCCATCCAGAGCGATGCAGTGGGAAGGAATGTCTTACGTGTTACCAGATTGCTGTGTGTTGCCAACACCATATGTCAACCTGAATGTGCTGACACCCTTAAGCCAGATACAATCGGCCTTCTTTGTACAAAGTAAATTAATCGCTGAAGTTACTCTGTGCAGGCTGACCATTCTGGGCCTTGGGAATATGCGTTAAGAAAAAAAAAGAGCAATCAAAACCTGGCACGCTCTCTAGTTTTCCTAAACAATTGGCAGTGTGTAAAATTCATCATTGGTATCTAGGTTTTTCTTACGCATGTTCCACATTATCTGTGCACAGAAGTAGCAGACTTGACCAGTGAATGTGAGTGCAGATGGTGAGAACGATCACAAGAGACTTGAATCAAAAGGATGCTAATCATGTAATAGTCTCTTTTCAAATGCTACCTGTATTTAAGATACAGCTGCAGCTGAACATGACCCTGACTTAAACTGAAAGCTTTATTTTTATTTTTTATTCTGTGTGTGTATGTATGTAGATTCCAGTTGTGTTGTACGCTCCTACCGTTGTTGAAGTACTGACAGGCAAACTTCAGTGAAGTTGTCTTTTTGAAGAACAGATGTTTTAATAAATTATTTTTATTTTAATAATATAAGAGTATTCTTTGTGCTGTCAAAAGGATCTCTGAAAAACGTATTCCTGTGACAGTGACTCCAGTACTGTTACAAACAGCAAGTGGAATAAGTTGCCGATGGGCAATGGAACCAAAAAAATAAGATACTTCTATGAAAATAATCAAGAGACACTTGTGGCCATTGTCAATAGGGAGGGGGGAAATAAAGGGACCAGCAGGCATAATGGGTACTTCCTTTTGCCTATCACTTACCTCCAAATGGTACCTTAAAGATATTACAGGGTTACTGTTTGTATCTGGGAATTCTGTCTTAGAAAAAGAATGCAGCATTCTTATCTGGGAATACTGGGTTCAATTCCACCCTCCCCCATGAAGCCAGCTGGGTGACCTTGGGTTAGTCACAGCTCTCTTCTGAGCTCTCACAGCCCCACCTACCTCACAGTGTATTCTGTTGTGGGGAGAAGAATAGAAAAGCCTTGTCAGCCACTTTGAGTCCCCTTAAATGGGTGAGAAAAGTGGGGTAGAAAAACCAGCTCTTACCTGATGAACTCTGGTGTCCAATGTATTTGGTCAGCATAAAAAGGCTCAAAGACTGAGGTAGTTCCCACCACAAGTACAGCCTCTCTGTGACCATGCGCATCATGGTGTTTTCATCACATGATGAATTAATTCAGACTTGGGGGGCATTCATACCTATGGTGGTGAGTATCCCCAGGAACCTGTAGGGAGATCTTCCAAGCATCCTCCACAGGGCTGTTACACAGTAAAGAGAAAATCTACTCTGATGGCACCTTACACCCTCAGTTTCTCTTGTCACCACATGGCAGCAGTCAAAGCGGTCTAAGTGCCTGGTCTACTCAGGTACTGTGCCACCAAAGACTCTTCTGGGACCTCTTCCAGCGTGCAGAGGAACCTTTGTCTTCAGAAGTGACAACTGAGCTCTGGAAATGAGGGGCAAGGTGATGTGTGGGCATCCCACACCCCACTTAGGGGCAGGAGCAAACATCTTTGCCACCAGGATATGGATGCAGTCTCAGCCTAGTGGTTTGTCTGAAGAGCTCATTTCTTCTGCACACTTCTTATTTCTATCACTACAAATAATACACTTTGTCATAAGACAGATTGGAAAAACGGAAAGTAAAATTTTTAGCTGGTGTCATAAATCCTCAGAATTTACCCATGTGCCTGAAAAGCACTGCTGTTCCATAGCTGTCACTTACCTCAACTGTTTGGCATAGGGCCTACCAAAACCAAGGCTGTTGCACAGCAACAACCTTTGGCAAGCTCAGGCTAGTCAACAGACCCAGCTAGCAATACAACCTCACATCCATCTGTTGCCACTTTGAAAAGTCCTAGCTTGTATTTCCATCTGGAAAACAGCAGTAAAAAAAATACGTATTTTTAAATAAGCTGGGGATTAGTATCATGGCAAAGATAGAACGTGAGAGGGAGGGAGCAGGAGAATCTAAATCCTTTGACCCTAGTTACATAAGAACAGGTCAGGGCACATAGACTGGCTGGCCATAGACTGGCCACTTGGACCCTGAAGGCTCATTAACAGGACTGCTGGATCTGGTCTACGATCTAGCAAGCGGTTCTTAAAACTTTTCCTCCCCGTTTTACCTAGACCATTTTTGTCCCATTGCTAAGATGCCAGGTGCTGGGTGCTTTTACCATTAATTTATTTTTCTATTATTGTTTTATTGGTACTAATGTTTACTATCCTGCATTTGTACCTAACCTTTAATTCAGCTTCAGTCCACTTTCAGGGTGAAGGAACCCATCAGCAAAGGAACAAGCTCTTCTATTTTGACGTTATCCAACTTTCAGTAAATATGCCTTTGCACTTAGACTAAAGTGGGGGGAAATGACTAATTGCTGATGTGTTTTCTCACTCTGGAAGTGGACTGAAGCTGAACTATAGGTATGGATACAGCATAGGACACATTAGCCCCAATAAATCATAGAAAAATAGATTAATGATAAAATTAACTACTGTTAAGGTTCATTTTGGGTTTCTGATGTTGCATTGATTTTATTTTGCTTTTGACCTTATGGTCACGTCTCCATGCAAGCAGTTTGGCTCTGATTGGGACTGGGGCGGGACTGAGATCAGATGTTCCCATGCCATTTCTGGCAACACAGGTTGGATGCAGGCTGTGTGCAGATACTGTCCCCATGCAAAGCACACCAAACCCTGGCCTGGGGGAGCAGCGCCATCTCCTCTCTACCCCCTCTTTCCTCATTGGAAGTAGGATATGATGTCACCTCACCCCTGTGCCGCCTGCAGCAAATGCCACATCCCCACCCACCCCTTAGTAGCACAAAGAAGCAAGGACTGAACAGCAAAAATAATAATTTTTAAAAACCCAGCTGGTTGAGCAGTTTTACACACCTCTGCTTTCCCAGGAACTGTGAGAACACTCAGCAAGCAGGAAATCAAGCCATTACCATGCCCACCTTGGTGACTGGGAAATGGGGATGGAATATTTGCCATGTAAAAGGGAGCAAAATCAAGCCATTATCCTGCCTGCCTTGGCAATCAGGGAAGAGGGGTGGAATACTTGTATAAAAGAGCCTCATGGCACAGCAAAGGCCATTCAACCCCCTCACTGTTTCAGCTTTAACGCTATTCACTCCCGAAATATCTTAACGGTTGCGATCTCCAATACACAGTGCAGGAACGGCAAGCACAGGATGTGAAACCCCACCTCCCAATGAGGCAAACACCAGTCTCCTCGCCAAATAGCCCGGGACCATTCCCCCATGCAAGCTCGGCTCGCAAAGCAATGCATGCCGGGACACCAAACCATGACGAGGCTTCTTTTTTCTGGTACCAAATTTGGTTCGGGTTTGCACGATTTGGTTCACAGAAATCGGACCAAGGGTGTTTTTCCACTGTCAAAAAGTACCCATTTTTGCACCCATTTAGGACCCATTTGGGTGTGAGCCGGATGATCCCATTTCCACCACGGCACCCATTTGGGACCCGATTCTTTCCACTGCCGCTGGGGGAAATCCGGATCTAATGGGTACATTTTGGCCTTTAATCCGGATTTTCTGTAGACCCCATTAATGGTGTCTACAATGGGGTCTTCTGCCAGAAAATCCAGATTAAAGGGAGCCTGTTTCCACTGGAAACAGGCAAAGGGGTCCAAAGGAGGCTAGCAGGAGGGGATGTACCCATTGGGGCCCCCCTAAACCTAGGCTCCAAAGTCACTTTGAAGCCACTTCGAATTGACTTCGAAGTCATTTCGAATTCATTTCGAAGTCTGTGCAAAATAGCTCTGGAGTGCCTTTGAAGTCTGTGCTGATCTTCAGAGTGAACTTCGATGTGACTCCAAAGTCATTTCGAAGTTCACTCTGAAGATCAGTACAGACTTCAAAGGCACTCCAGAGCTATTTTGCACAGACTTCGAAATGACTTCGAAATGACTTCAAAGTCAATTCGAAGTGGGTTCGTTGATGGCACCCCCCTGCCCCCCGAAACATCTGGGGTAGCGGACTGATCCCTTGGGGGTTGATCCAGATTCCCCAAATGGGTGCAAAGCTGTTTCCACAGCAGGGGTGTTAGCACCCATTGCTAATGGGTGCTACACCTCCCGTGGAAACACATTGGGTGCTTCCCTTAATCTGGATCTACTAGTTCCGGATTAAGGAATGTACCCAGTCCTTAGATCTGGATCTTCTTAGATCTGGTTTTAAGGGCTGCAGTGGAAAAACACCCCAAATCAAACGTGCATGGGGATGACCCTTGCCGATCCTGATTTTGATTTGGATCAAAACATGCAAGGGGGCGCACCCTACGTTTGTATTTTGTATAATTTTAATGGCAAACAGCATAGGAGAGCTTTGGCTAGTGGACAGAATATAAAGAAAACAAATATAAATGAATAAGCCCACCTGCGTTCATGAACAGAAGTCTTTATCAAGAAAGGCACAAGCCCTAGGCATTGCCAAAGCAACCCAGTTCCTTGATATATCCACCAGGGATGTTCATTTCAAGCTTGAAGCCCATTGTGAACCGTATCAGTCGCCAAAACACACACCCATGAAATGCTGTGTCAACAGCATTTCCAGGTCCCACATTGTCTTACTTCATCCAGGGAAAACTTGGCAAAGGCAGCTTAATAGCTTTTTTATGTGCAGAATCACAGCAATAATATCCTTAGCTCTGCAGGACAAAACACTATCTGTGCGCAATCTTAATGATACTTGGTCCTTGGAGGCCGTTCTAAAGGTTTTCCTGTGAGGAACTGAGACCCTTTAAAAAGTCCTGGTAAATCACTCTGTTTACCCGTTTCTCTTTCAAATATAGCCATTCATATCCATGCTTTGGGCATGCTGACAATCACTGCATTTGGCTTCTTGCCCTCAGCCTACTGTAGCAAGAGGGTTATGAATTGCTTGCTCCTCACGCAGCTGCTGAAAAGCTAATGCTGACAGCAAGCCTCCTCTCCGGACAAATGAGAGAAATGGCAAGCACTGGAGCCCAAGTGGCAGAGGATCAAATTTGACCTTTAGTTGGTTGAGGAAAGGAGGGGGAAAAAAGGATATCAAGAGCTCCGTCCTCAGGCAACATCTTGTCTTACTAACAAATGGCTATAGGCCAGACTCCTAGAGATACTTTCTGGCTGAAGACAGTAAACAATATGATGAACATAAGCTAAACAGAACTGCAAGCCAGCAAACCAAGATCCACTCAAGATGAATGCACAGATAGGCTCTCCAGCCTTTAATGCATCAACTTTTGGTATATCCAAAATGTGACTTTGTCGAAAAAGCCTCCCACTTGGGGTAGGAGGTATGTGAACTACTGCCGGAGCAACCAAGTCTTGGACACAAGGCCTTGTGGTGGCATCTGCGACAGCAAACTCCTATTGAACTCAAATGCAGGGACCAAAAGTATAGTGGAAAATACACCACAATTCCAAGTTCTCCAGTGAGTTTCTGACTGTTCATCTGTTCATAGGAAGAATCTAATGACCCTGCCCAAAGTACCTAAGAATACTAGCAAGAGCTTAAGGTGAGGTCACTTTCTGTGGGAGTTCTGACTTATCTCCTTATTGCTTGTTTACTTAAGGCAAACATTAAGTGCCCATGAGGATGGTTTGGGTGACATTTTTTATTTTGGGGGAAAATGCCATGTGATGCAAGGGACAATATAGATAATTGTGTGAGTCAGCCTGGTTTTGTGGTTAGAGTGCTAGACTCATGGTTTGTACTCATCGGGTTTGATTCTGCACTCCTCTATGCAACCAGCTGGGTGACCTTGGGCTAGTCACAGCTCTCTTTCTGAGCTCTCACAACCCCACCTACCTCACAGTGTGTTCTATTGTGGGGAGATAAATGGGAAGCTTTGTCAGCTGCTTTGAGTCCCCTTAAATGGGTGAGAAAAGTGGGATAGAAAAGCCAACTCTTCTGCAAATTCAGAAGAGTCAAGTATCACAGCTCTGCTATGACACTATGTGACTCTTTCCTATGTACATTGAGACAAGGCTAGGTTAAGAGACAGGGTATGGTGAAATGTTTAAAGATCTGGAATGGAAGTAAGAAAATCCAGATTAAAATTTCAGCTATAGAAATCACTAATGTTTTAGCCATTTCATGGCTTCAAGCTTCTGATACTACGAAGTCATTGATGCTTTATTTATGTCCTATACTTATCTGATCCTTTTTATTAAATATGCTAATCAGAGCTGGCATAGCGGTGCCTAGCACAGGACAATTTGCCAAAAGCACGAGGATAAGGGGGAAAGAAAAAAAAAGATTTTAATTCACCATATGATTTATGTTAACACCTCAAAAATATGCTCAGTAACATCTCTGTGACACGTACAGAGATGAAGCTGAGGCCAGAGTATCTGGCCTGTATGTGAGAGAAAACAGGCTGTTAATTGCAATCCAGTAAACAGGACGAAGGGCCAAAGCTTCACCCACCTTAACATACAGCCCTCATTTATATTATAAACAACACGCTGCCTCCTCTCTCTCTGCAGTCCCTGACCTAAAGGCAACTAGCTGCTTCTCTGAGGGAAACTTTGAAATGATATCTGTACACTGATGATTAGTTGGTTACTGTAACATTAGGAAAAGTGTGAGTTGGCAATGTGGGAACGTATATGATGATGAGGATTTCAGGAAAATTTGGACAGTAAGAACAATGTTGTGCCCTAACATCAGGTCTGAACACAGGCTTATTTTCTGTACAGCACTGTATATGTCAACTGACATACAGGGGAAGCTTTCTTAGGACCTGTAACTCTTCATTTTACCATAAGCCTAAGAACTCTAAAGCTCCCGTTAACTATTTCAATCAAATAACAGTAATTTCTCATGGTCCACTACCATTTGTCAAGATAAAACTGTTTGCTCCAGACCTTTTGGTATACATTGGGTAATTTCTACCAGAAGGAATCCTGTTTGGTTGAAGCTAGTGACCAGAATGGATGGTGCCACCGCTTGGTGATCATAAACTTCCCTCAGATCACGTGGAGTGCTGGGGGCTTTCTTTCTTGGAGCACAAACCTTTTTTTCTTCAAAGCTTCTGGTCAGGGCCTTTTCAGCCCTGCAAGCAAGAGTGGCAAACTCCTGGCACCACTTCCAGGGGCCCATCTAAGAAGGAGTGGTATACTGGACCGAGAAGAAATGGTGGAATGATGATGGAATACTTAAAATCAGTGCCACCAGTAGATCCCATCCCATATCATGGACCCACACCAGTGGGCCACTTTACAAGCTGCACTGGGTTAGTTTAATGGCTGGTTAGGAAAAAGTCCTGCTGACCATCTCCAAGGAGAAGCAATGTGCAGACCCTATTTGTCCGTGATTCAGAGAGTTGGAGCCTTTCTGCACTTCTCTTTAGAAGGGAATTGTGTGAGGTGATGTTCTTGTCTGGGCCTATGCTTCTGCTTTGCTGAATTGGTAGAGGAGAGGCCACACCTCCACTAGTACCCTGCATCCACAATGGATGCAGTGAAGTGCGGTCTAGGTGGCTATCAGTATACCTGTTTTTCTAGGTCTATCAGTGTCCCACAGGCCTCTAGGCCTGTGCAGGGAGGCATACAGAAGGGTACACACATCTGCCAGCTTGTGTAGTAGGTGGACCCATTCTGGTTGTGCACCAAATTTTGTCATCAAAATGAGTCTGCCTAGACTTCCAAGGCTAGGAACTTCAGTTCAAGGCTGTTGGAGCCCTTGTAGCAGACTCTGAAGCTTGTGTGAGCTGCAGGGCAGGGCAGGGCCTGTCCTGGAAGAGGCTCTCCAAAATCATCCAGACCAGCAGGAGTGCTCCAGCATGGAACCACTCCAGTTGGAGCAGTGCTGGCTTGACCACCTCCTCCCTGGGCAAGTGCAGAAACAGCCTTGGACAGCTGGCTACCTAATAAGGCAATAAAGAAACTGCTAGTAGGAGCTGTTAACATAAGGCTTTCAGAATCAGAAGAACAGAGAGTGGTAAATTATGCTAGGAATGATGCAATGGGTGAGCATATGGTCCTTTTTATGTCCCTGTTGTCACCTTTGCCTCCATTTTTTAGTTTCAGAAGCATATCTGGTGCAACAGAATAAACGCATCAGCAGGGCAACAGTTGATGATCAAATAAATCTCATCTAAAGAGCTCTTGCCTTTAGGGGTTAGATCTACACAAACTAAGAGGCAAAGTAAACATTTAAAAAAAATCCAAAGGGCAAATCAAAGTTTTTAGAGGTTAGGAGCCAGAGGGGTCAGCTATTATTCAGCACAAACCTTACAGGAAACCAAAGACAGGAGCAAATTCCATCAAAATTATCCCTTTCCCCAGAAATGTCTGTTTGTGGAAGTTGAAAGAGAGGCAAGTCTTTTCCAGCTTTTTCTTGCAACTATATTAAAAAATCAGCTGCATCACATGAAAACAAAGACGATGCAGTAATTCAATTCCGTTTGTTACAATGCAGATTCTAAAAAGTTCCCATCAACAACCTATAATGCAGCAATTGCACTGCGTTTGCTTAACCTGTGAGCAATTTCTTCCAAAACAACTAGAAAAAGGCACCTCACGCACCCATCTCTAATACTGAAGAATTCTCCATTCAGGATTATCAGTATTAGTGCCATATGTCCAATAGTGGAGACAGTAATTTCCTATCTGTTTGTACTTTACAGTGAAAGAGTCATTGTACTGCTGTAATAATTTCTATGCATCTGAAGCGTCTCTGGTGGTTATCCAAATATGCCTGCAAGAGGGTAGGCAATGTCTAATGACATTTCAGGAATAAGAGGAGTGGTTCATGGTTGTGTGGTGTAAAGTTTCCAAGAGTCATGGCATCCTTCCCTTTCTTTATAATGGAGTAAGCAAACCATGACCCTTCAGATGTTACAGAACAATGGGCCCCATCATTCTTTGTCATTAGTAGAATGGTTGAGATTTATGCTGAAAATTAGCCACATCTGGAGAGAGCCATAATTTATCCAGCTGTGGTAGAAAAAGAATAGATAAAATAAATGGGGGATTTCCTCTCACCCCATGCAAATCATTTTAAGGAGGGCTGTTTGTTCAGATTGCAGCAAGAGGAGAAAGAAGAGGAGGAGGAGGAGGACAGTTGGCTTTTGTGCCCTGCTTTCCTCACTCATTTAAGGGGACTCAAAGCAGCTGACAAACCTTCTCACTACAACAGAGGTAGGTAGGCCTGAGAGACTTTAGAAAGAGAGCTATGACCAGCCCAAGGTCACCCAGCTGGCTTCACTGAGGAGTGTGGAATCATACCCGGTGACTACATGACCTGCCTCATGAAGTTCACATAATCATCACCCAGTCCATTCATGATGCTTCTGGCACTTTGGGTGGGTTAGATTAAGGTCACTTACAGATTGATCCTTTAAATAGGACCTATTCACAGTTGGCTTTATTCTGGAATATATCCTGGAATAGGGACTTGCTGTCCATATGCTAGTGCCGGCTTCAGTGGGCCCAAAGTGAGGTCTGCCAGAGTCTGCATTAGCATGTGGACCACAGAACCTTATCCTGAGATGCACTCCAGAAAAAGGCCAAGTGTGAATAGGCCTATAGTCTTACTTGACTTGTACAGATAAGGGGAAATGCAGGCAAAATCTTGACATAAAAATGTGATTGTGGTCCATGCATGGTACATGAAGTGGCAGATGCTAAGAAACTAGGAATCCTGTGAGGGGAAAAAAATAAGTGCCAATTTGAACTAATCCTCTTCATAACCAGCAGTGATACAGTAAGTACAAGGTTACTTTTCAATACTCTCCAGTTGCATTCTGGGTCTCAAGCCCCCCACTGCTAATTTTAAACTGTAGCTCTTTGCAGTCTATAGCCCTTTTTATCCTGAAAGGACAACAATAGTAATAATTTGGATAAAAGTTTCCATGGGCTGCAAAGTACATGTGAATCATTATTCATGATGACGACAGTGTTCCATTAATGCAAATTAAATGTGCCTGCCAACAATAAGCTAATAATAATAAAAGTCAACTGCTTTGCGTTTTTATGGAATACTTTACGAGGGTGTCTTTTTTTTGGGGGGGGGAGATTGTTGGCATTGCAAATTGAGAGCAGGGCAGGGTGTTGTGGATCTTGGATCCGATCCTGAATTTCAGCCTCTCCAAGGGTCCTACGTTAATTTGAAACTTATTAAGGGTTTAGAAAGTCATACGGAAAATGCTCTCGTAGAGTGATGTGTTTATTTAGCTGGTGCATTCAGGAGACAGCAACAGACGTCAAAGGGAAAGGGGGGAACAAAAACAAAACGCATGCCCAAGAAGAAGAGGAAGAAGGAATCAAGAGTGAAGAAGGCGGCTTATTTAGCATATAGCTAGTCAAGGATTAAGCAACTATTTCCAGGCACACCAGTCCTGCCATTATCACACAACTGTTGCAAAACCAAACCCTCATTTTTTTGTTCCTCTGCAGTTAGTCAGATAAGGGCTAACTTCAATTTGATCAGAAGCTAGTTAGTTTTAAGAAGAGGCCACTTGAGTCCTGCAGAAGACAAGCACAACAATAGGACATTCATATATTTCTTTTATTCATAATCACTTGCTACAAAAGGATTAAGCAGTTAGACAGTTGCATATTTTCTTTTAACATTAGTCCACCCTACATCCACAACAGTCTATGGCCGCGTCCCCGAGCAATAAAAAGCTCGTTAAAAAGCTTCTTTTGCCACGGAGCATCTCCATGCATGGCTTTTCTCCGAGATTCCAGCAGCACAAAAGGAGGAAAATGCGTGGAAAAAAGTGCCCTTTAAACAAGACTACCAGCGCAATTTTTGGAAACTGCGGGTAATCCTAGCAACATTGTGCATGGAGACGCTCTGTGGCAAAAGGGGCGGGGATTGGCGGCCAAGGTCTCCAAAAAAAGCACCCTGGCTCTGCTGCTGCTGCTGCCTGCACTCACAGCCTTAAACATTCACACATCTCCCAGAACAGCAGCACCTTCCCTTCTTTCCCTTTCTAAAGGCCAGAACTTTTAAAGAGCCAGAATTGTGCAGAATTACAACATTGTTATCAGGTGTGAAGTGGGTGGACTGCTACAGTGTAACCGCTGCTGTACGGGGTGGATTTTTACAGTGAAATCACTATCTTTGGAAGCAAGCTCTGGATCTCAAAGTGATAAATGGCTCTGGTGGGTTTTGCAGGCAGGGAGATGAACAGAGAACTTGTAAATATGGCTATTTTTCTTTTGGACTTGCTGGGGGTTGTCTCCCCAGCACCCTATCAAGCAGAGAGGGGGCGGGGAGAAAAAGATGCGGGCAAACAAAACACGCTTTCTTGGGGACGGTAGATGCATTTAAAATGCGTGTTTTACCGAACCTCATGGGAACGCTTATTCTGGAATTGAACGGCACTTTTAAAGTCCGCTGGAATAGAGGGACAACTGAGAGGCAAATAAGTTGCTTGAGGATGCAGCCTATGATTATTATTGTTTTAAAACAACTTTAACAATAATTAAATACCAACAGTAAGAAAACTGTCCAGAGAGAGGGGACCATAACCATTGTTCTACATAAAGAAGCTCCATCTCACCATTCTTGTAGCTGTTCATCTACTCATGTTCTGTGGTTCTTATTCTTTAACACGTTTGTATGGACAGAGGATTTGTCCTTTCATTTCATCACAGCTACTCAGCTTACTCAGGAACTTTGGGGAGGTATTCTGTCAGATGTTCCTTGAAACTTCACATTGGAAATGTTTATGGAATCACATCATCCTTACTTCCATCTGTATTTCTTCTTGGGCATAAGATTTTGCACAAAATTTCCAAGGATCTTTCCAAGTTATTTTCATATGCTATCCCGATGAATATACACTTTTTTGTGAGAGTCAGTTCCCAAAATATGCTTTGCTGTATGCATTTGAGACTGAACTACTTCATAACACAAATTTGGAGAAATATGTATTCCAAATTTAATGTGCAAGTTCAGAAAATGCAAAATGGAGCTATAAACCTTAAAGTGTGAACTTCAAAAAATACGCTTCATTCCCAGATCCTAATGCCATTTACTTTAAACACAATGCTTTATTTCATGCTCATTAAGGGAAGCAATTTATACAAATGAAGCAGGCTCCTTATAGGGTTCAAGATTTACATACACGATTTGCAAGCACAGGAAACTAGCTATCAAATGGGTAGTACCAGTGATGGAAATTGCAGAAATGGACAGACTAACCAATCTGATAAGAAACTTGTGGGTGGAAAAATTTATTGAAAAAAAGGCAACCTTTCATTGATTATCTACAGTGACAAGAAAACAAATGTCATTGCAGATTTTTCAAACTAGTATGAATAAGATGAAGTGAGGAAGAGCTCATGGAAAGCAAGTTGAATTACTATGAAACAACAAGGAGAAGCAATGGAAACAAACAGAAAAAAAAAGCGAAATATTATCCTGATATAAAGGAAATAAAGAACAACATTCAATCACTCCTGCATGGATTTGCTCATGCAGTTTCCTGGGCAAACACACAGAAGTGGCTTTCCATATCTTTTTTTCTGGAAGATACCAGGGATTGAACATGTGACTGAGTGGTTGATTTGCTGAGTTAGAGACACAAACATACTATGGTCCAGTGGTTCTTAACCTGGGGACTGCAAAGGCTTCACAAGGAGTCCACAGCAGGCCAGTGGTGGGGTTGGGGGGGGCAGGGGACACAAGGCAAAGGGCAAGGGGGGGCTGTGAGGTGGTGGGAACATGAGGGCCACACTGCCTCTCTGACGCACCTCTGAGGCACCCCTTGTGTTATGTCTGAATACAGCCATAGAATTCAAGGATGATCATAGTCTTAGTTTAGACAATGAATACTGGTAAGCTGGTTCAGAATTTGACCTTCCTTTTTTGAATTAGGATTTCACCACCGCCACCAAGATGTATCTCTTATAGCCTGAATGAATTTTAATTGACAAAGCCTATAGGTGAATTCTTCCCCATTCTCACTTGCTCCCACAATATTTTGTTGCCTGGACCAAAGAAGAAAATTCCCTACACTGCATTTAAAACCAGGTTGTTGTTTTTCTACTTTGTCACTTGTGGCTGAATAATACCCTCTACTCTGCTAAATATTTAGGGATACCATAAAAGACAAAGTAAGCATAGTAAGCTTTGAACCAACAGAAGGGAATTGGAGTCTTAAAATCCACAGTTATCAGGTCATCGTGGCCTTCAGGCCAGCAGTGGCTTCCTTCTGTTTAGCGGTAAAGCTGCCCTTGACACCAAAACTGATCAAATAATGTTTGGAAAGCAGTGGAGGGTCACCTATCCTGCTGTGAAAGTGGTAGATCTACTTTCACCTCGCCTGGTCACATGAGTGTTTTAGTTGACCTGAGTCGGTCCCCAGGAAGTGTTACACACATTAATTTTAGTTACGTCATTTTCCAAGCCGGACTACACCCATTAGACCGTCCTAATATGTGGTCCTGTTTTTACAGGACTGACAGGGACTCAAACTGGTCTGGAATTCCAGGCTGTCTTCCACATCCTCACATGTGAGCAGGGGGATGGCCTAAAGGAGGCAGAACTGTGCTGTGGTGGGCGGCGCCCAGTGTTTCCTTTCGACCGATTGGCATGCACAGAGTTCGTGAGGCACCCCCACTCTCCTCAGTTTATGTGTATGATTCCTCTCTCTAGCATTTTTACACAAATTTATTTTTATTATTTTTTAAAAAAATTAATTGCAAGGAAAAGCATATACAAAAGGAAAGGGCTGTGTGGAGGGGGGGGCAGGCATTAAAAAGAACTGCAAACACACACCCTCGCCTCCATTGAGTGACATGAATGGTATTCAATAAGAAACACCTCCCTTGGGTGACATGAAGGGCATCCAAGTGGAAATGAGATAGATATGATGTAGCAAAAGGAGAGCTAAGTGCTCCATGGAGAAAGCCCAGGCTGATCTCTGCAGAAATGTGTGACCAATGTGGCCCTGGGGTCAGCCTCAGGATGACTGATATTGATCCATGTCTGACCAGCACTGGTATGATCTGACTTTGCACTCATGAGTAGGCTGTCCAGCGTTGGATTCATCTGACCAGGGCCCTAGAGACTAGGGACACTTCAGGACAAAATATCAAAAATATGTGGGAAGCCTAGCAATGTGACTGCACTGTGGTTGGCTAAATTGAGACACCGCATCCCCTAAAGTTATGAAGTGTTCGTCATTTGTACTGACTGGTGTCATCAGTACAACTTCCTGGGGTCATTAGCACTTTGTGGTCACCCATCCACCCGAAAGAGATTGTTTCTTGTGCTTAAAAAGCGGCTTGTGGAAATGACTTCTCTTTTTGCAGAGTGTAGTTTTCCATTTCTCATGTCCTGCTAGCGAGTAGACATTTCTAAACATCCTCTTGCACAAAGACATTATAAGGGTTGCAACATGTAACACTTACTTAACATTTTAGCAATTTTAAATTTAGTACGTTTTTAGCATGTTCATTTTGCATTTTGTTTTGATTGCTGTAACCTACCCTAAGACCTTTGATTATAGGGCAGGATAAAAATGCAAATAAATAAATAGTTTAAAATACTGATGAATTCCAAAAATGCCTTCTTCCAACTCTGGCTTGTTTGCCAGTTACACCCTTTCTGGATAGGGGCAGTTTGCCCACAGAGATCCATGCTCTGGTGACCTGCAGATTTGACTAGTTCAATGCACTCTTGTGTGGGGCTCCCCTTCAAGACAGTCCAAAAGGTGCAACTAGTGCAGAATGAAGCAGCAAGGATGCTGGCCGCTAAATCTGGTTAGACACACATCACATCAGTCTTAGGCTGCAATCAGACATGAGGTTTTTCTGGTCATTTCTTTAAGGAAAAGCATCCCTTCCATAAATGCACAAACACACAAAATGCCATTCAAAAAGTCATCTGAATGATAGATCCAAAATCTACTTCATTGTTCACCTCCAGGTCTGGCGATGCCACCCCTGACAATGGGTGCTACGTGCTGAGTGGCTTTTCGTCAATGGATGTGATTGGTTCATTGCCAGTAACAATTGTTCCCGTGCTGAGATTGGTTACATTTTCCATCTCCATGTTAATGTATTTTCCCACCCAATCTGACACTTCCGGTGTTATGAACCCTCAAATGAGGAAGAGGTGACCATTCCCAGACTTCATTGCAGGGTAAGGTGAAGGTAGAGGGAAAAGTCTGTCATTACAGACTCAAATTCACCCAGAGGGCACCTCATTATGCATGTCTGATCACATCCTTAAAGAAAGCGCACTGGTTGCCCAACTGCTGCTGAGCCGCATTCAACACCCTGACAGTGACTTATTAAGTTCTAAACAATTTGGGTCCCCAATATCTAAAGCTGCACCTTCTCCCATATAGAAGAAGAAGAGTTGGCTTTTCTACCCCACTTTTCTCACCCATTTAAGGGGACTCAGAGCAGCTGACAAAGCTTCTGATCTTCTCCCCACAACAAAACACCCTGTGAGGTAGGTGGGGCTTTAAGAACCCAGACGAGAGCTGTGACTAGCCCAAGCTCATCCAGCTGGCTTCATGGGGGAGGGCGGAATCGAACCCGGTATTCCTAGATAAGAGTCTGGCTCCCTAACCATTAGACCAAACTTCTCTGTTAAAATCTGCAAGGAAGGCCCTCTTGATAGTTAAAGGTGCAAAGGACATGTAAAAGGGCCTTCTCTATAGTGGCCTCCAAGTTATGGAATGACCTTCCTTCTGATGTATGTCTAGCCAAATCACTATACTGTATGCATTTATGTGTATGGTAGAGACTCTCTCTTACCGTAGTCTTTAGTTCAAAAAGTAGATTGCCTACATTGCAGATACTGTTATTTCTCTGTACGCATTCTTTTAAAATCAAATTTAATTTTTGTTCTGTTTTGTTTGTTTATGTATTTTGAGCACCCCAGAGAACGTAGGTTATAGGGTGGGATAGAAATGAAAATAAAGAACTATTTTAAGGTGAGATTTCTACCCCTGCTGATCTGGAATGCTGATTATTTCTTTAGGTTTTAATCCTATTGTCTTGTCTTTTTAGGACATTGTCAGGGACAACTATAGCCCAGTGAGCAAAAGCTGCAAAAATAATCTCACTGTCATAAATGGTTTGACCTTGAGGGGAAAGGGGAAATGAAAGGTCGAAAAACCGTTCCATATGCTTCAATGACAATGACCATTGTTTCTCAGCATAGACAATGAGAACCAGCTGAAAATGTTTATTTCACATCCAGATGTCATTAGCCAGTTTGTTCTAATGGTTAAGGAGCCGGATTCTTATCTGGGAATACTGGGTTTGATTCTGCACTCCTCCATGATGCCAGCTGTGTGACCTTGGGCTAGTCACAGCTCTCTTCTGAGCTCTCACAGCCCCATCTATCTCACAAGACACCTCACAGGGTGTCTTTGGTGAGGAGAAGAACAGAAAGCTTTGTCAGCCACTTTGAGTCCCTTTAAATGGGTGAGAAGAGCGAGGTAGAAAAGCCAACTCTTTCTTCTTCTTCTTCTTCTTCCAGTATTTTTGAATATTCTAGAAAGAAGGATTACCGTATATTCCAGCGTCTTATACAACTGGGTGTATAAGACGACCCCCAACTTTTCCAGTTAAAATATAGAGTTTGGGATATATTCGCCGTATAAGAAGACAACACCCGGCATATGAGACGACCCCCGATTTTTGAGAAGATTTTCCTGGGTTAAAAAGTAGTCTTATACGCCAGAATATATTGTGTATATATTCTAGAATATCCATGCTTTATTCCAGAATGCCCCCAAACAGTGGAATAAATATACCACGTATAAATGGAACTGTAGTATTTTGTTTTTGTTTGCTTCTTTGCTTGTATATTAAATCTGTATTTTTGTCTGTGTTTTTATTGACATCTATTGACAGTGTATACTAAGGGTCTAAGAGTAGATTATAGGAGATAAAAGCAAGACAAACAGATGGGAATATGCTAACTGAAATCACACAGAAAACTACAGTTAGAAGAATTTAGAACTGAATTTACAGTGCTCAGGAGGGGAGGCTAGACCAGTCAGCCCAAGCCTGAGTAAACAGGTGCATCTTCTCCAACCATCAAAACATGTTTCTGGACCTGGAAGCTACCGTGAAGATTCTTGTCACTTGCATCCCCATCCTTTTAACTTGTGGGCAGTGGATCTACATAAGTCTATAAGCCTTGTCAGCAGGGCATAGCCAAGACGGCTTCCCTGCCAGATTGTAAGGGAGGTCTACGTGGGGCGAGGGACTTCCTTTAGATTTTGGGGGCTTGTTAGTGAATTGGCAGCCAGTGTAGTTCTTTGAGGATCCTTGTGATATGTGTCCCACAGAAGCTTCACACAACAATCTTGGTGTTGTGTTCTACACCAGCTGCATCTTCCGAACAATCTTGCAGAGCGGCTCCATCTTGAAGTTACCAGGGCATAGATTACTGCGACCCAAACCACAGCTTGCAGAGCAGCCAGAGCCATAAAAAGGCAGTCCTGAGCTTAAGGTATAAGTGAAGAATCTTGGGGCTTTTCTGCACGTGGCCTTATTCTGGAATATATCTTGGGATAGGGCTCTGTTGTCCACATGCCAATGCAGGCTATGGTAGGCCTCACTTGCTACCTACCTTCCTCAAAAGCAAAATTTCATAGGATTACAGTTTAAGATGAAAAGAAGCATGATGAAAAGAGCTAGATGAGCACTATCTTCACAGCCCCTTGGGGCACACCATTGAGAAGGATGTGCTCAGCATCATGTTCCAAAAAGGTCTGGACTGTAGTGACCACATGCCACCAGGCCCAGCTCACTCCCAAGGGTGGAATCGAGTATTGATAGCTCTCTATTGGCAGAGCTATAAAACATGGCATGGGCAAGGAACTTCTCTACATCAGGTTCTGGAGTCCAGTGACATTTTGCGTGTCTCCAAAAATTGCTTACTTCGAGGAACAGTTCTGGAACGTTGTGCAATTTCAGTGCCAGGGACTTTCATTCCCCAACCTTGAAATTAGGTGAAGCTGGAAAGGCCCACCCCCGTGAACCAAAGAAAGGACTCTGGCTTGTTCCAGCCCAGCACTGGGGCTATCTTCATAAGCCAAGAGGCACATGAGGAAGTTTCTTTTGTCTTACCCTAGTTTCCTATTGCCCTTTACTTCCTCTGCTGCCTGCATTATGTTGTTTTATACTTTGTTAACCTGTCCTCTTGTGCCTCAAGAAACACCATAAATAGTTTGCATGATAAGTGACTTCCACCACCACTAATAATAACAACAATAGCTGAGAAACTGAGACTGCATTTAGCTGCTCCCTGTCGTAACTGGAATGGTTCCAGCAGAGTGCCACAAAGCCTAAAATATGTACTTCCTCTTTTTTGCACCAATTAGGCCAACTTCATGTGGACACTACGTTCTGTGAAGGACAAACTTCAGAAAGTGTGTAAAGGCCCCAAGCTGTTTTAAGTTAAATCTCTGCCATGAGTTCACTGAACACCCTCTCACCTATCAAATGGGGACAATTGTTGCCCCCCCCCTTTTTAACACATTGCTACATGAATGTTGAAGAGTCCTTTTCTTTCTGTTAACTGGCCAGATGTACTTGGAAATGTGTCACCTGGTTAATTGTTCTCGCCAAGCACAGGCCTGTTAAAAGCAGAAGAGGTCTTCAAGGGAGCGGCCAGCTGACAACTCTACCTGGACCATGACCTTAAAAAGTTATTTTTACCCTAAATGTCTTCCATGCTGGTCCTTCACATGGCAGCTTTACTGTGACATCAGTGAATTATAATCAAATCTGAGCTGCTTTTTGGATGCAAAACCAACTGTGAACTAATCCCTTTTTCCACTAAAAAAGAGGAAATGACTCAGGCTGTCAGGTCATTAGCCAGAATCATCAAGGGACCTCTGGCTCCCCTAGGAAACTTGATGTATTTGCCAGAGAACAAAAGAGATTGCAGCAAAGGTGACCTGGAGGGAGGGGGGTAGAGGGGAATGGAGAGTCGCTTCTACTTTTAAATTATGAACTGCCCTGGAGCACAATCTCAAAAGAAATCAAGTGCCAGCCTGGAGCAGTTCCAAACAAATCAATGATGCGCAGAATCTCCAGGCGAGGAAAGGCAAGATGGCGTGAAAGTTTTGCTGTTCTACTGAAAGGAAAAGTATACAGATTTCGTTTTGGCTGTTTCCAGGCGTCGCCTACTTATTCTGCTATTTTTGGATATTCCAGAATAAAGGACGGATATTTCAGAATAAAGCAGTCTAAGGAGTACTCTTTTTCTGAAATATCCAAAAATAGAAACATCTGGATGCCACCACTGTTGCTTTAGCAAAGGATTCTGTTCTAGGTTGCCACAGCCCACGGTCTGCATTTCGTGAGGCCAGAGGCCAGTTCGCACTGGCCCTGTTGGTGCACATTGGCGTAGCTTCTGGGAAGCATCATTTGCCCTTGCAGGAGGCATTTCCACACCAGAAATATCTCCTGCTATCCCAGAAGCTACCGCAGTGCCCACTAGCAGTGGTGCGCAAAATTGAAACCTTACCTTTCCTGGTGACCAAAAACATGAGAGTGCGTGTGCATGGTTCATCACTGTTGTCCTGGTGGATGGTGCCCAAATACATGTCTCCACTTCTGGTAAGTTTCCAGAGGTGTGTGCGAGGGGGGTTGGGGGGTTGGCATATACTAGCATTTGTAAATACACATGTAAGTGCACACTAGTGGGACTGCACTATTTCCCTGTCCCCTAGACTGGGCAGGAAGTGCAGAAAGGCCCCGGGTGTTCCATGGACCAGAAATATAACAAGGGTATAAAAGCCAGAGATTTAAATAGAAGTTTCAGGGGCCACAAGAGCTGCCTTGTTCTTCTTTTGCAATTGAATAACAGTGGGTGTCTTCTAGGAGATGTTGGAGATACGGTGATCGATCTTTACTGAGACTACCAAAGTTGGCTCTGAGGCTGCCTGCAAACAGCAAGAAGCAATGTGGGATCTAAACAAGATCCCACATTGGCTTTTTGTCAAGTCCCAGCAGGTGTGAGCAGCAACCACCCCCTCCCACTTACCTGTGTATCTGGCAAACTGCTTATGTGATCAACCCACTGAAGGCTACCGGAAGCCAGCCAAGTGGCTACCCCTTTCTTTGGTGGTTTTTTACACCTTTGACTGTCTCCTGGAAGTCCCCAGTAGGCCAACTGTAAATGGGACACAGAGGTAAATGGGGCTATTATGGGCAACTTACCATTTCTTGCTGGATTTACTTAATAGCATTGCAGCACACTTTTGCTGGGTTGCAGTCAGCAAACTATTGAGAATGACGCAGGTGTGTCAGGCATTCTCAGCATAGTGTCAAGAGGCTCTTGGGCTTTGCCTGATGTTTGGAAGTAGCCTAAATGGGATTCTTCAATGGCTTACACTGCATTACTACCAATATTACAGAGGCGGCGGGTGAGGGGAGAACTGTAAAACAGGGGAAAGCAGCAGAGAGGAAAGAATGAGGAATTCCTCTTTCTCTAAAAAAAAGCTTTGTAGGAATGCTGCTTTGGAGGCAAACCATTTGATGACTGCCATAATTACATTTATTATTAAGCAAAACACCATTCCAATCTATTGCTTTATTTAATAAGACAGATATTACTTCACATCACCTATCAAGATAGTTTTGAAGACTATGAATCTTCACCCTGGATTTTGTTTTCTTCCAGTATCATTTAAGGAAGAGACTTTGCCCCCTTTCTTTCCCTCTTCTCTGCTATCATGTTAGGTCTGACCATGAGATTCCCTTTCACATGATCCCTCCATATCTTCCAGCGACCTGACTTGTGACACACACAGCTCTCCGCCTATTGTCTCTGTGATAATAAACCCAGCTAACACCGGTACTCCTTGATTACCTTACAACTTTGTTACATGATTAGGATGTTTTTTCCTCTCTGTAACGTGACACTTCAAGCATTTCCATGCCATGTTATTAAAGAACCCAGTCCTTGAAGCAAAGTGCAGTCCAATTGGAATAAAAATGTTTTCTCCTAGGTAGCTTATGCTAGACAGATTTTCTATTTCTTTCATCATTCCAGTATTTCCTTAAGATAATATTATATAAATCTATTATTTTGCTTCCTATTTGCTTAACATGAAAGATACCTTTCCTAGAAATCTGAGATCATTATCACTTGCTCAAATTTAGCTGATGATTTTTTCCTCTTGATATTATTTACACCTAGTGTACAAACACTGAAAAAGAGTATGATATGATACATGCAATTTACTGATGCATGATTAACCTGCCATTTCCAAAAAAAGGAGGGGAGGGGGAGATGCTTGGCCAGTTTTCTCCCTTAAACACAATCAATAAATTGGCTAAGCACCAGCTTCTCCTTATACTCTAACCACTAGGCTGGTTTGCTAAAATGGACTGCATATTTGCAGACATGAGACTTCTGATTCCAAAATCTGATGATGAATCATCCCATCTTGCCACCTAGATCAACACATCATTGCTCTCCCAAATTCCTCCACTTGCCACTCCATGTCCCCTGAACATCCCACAAAGTCCTCCAAACTCCTTTTCACTCCACCACCCCACCCCACCCCACCCCACCCTGACCCTCACATTGCAATCTGGTACTTTTCCTGTATCCTCAGGCCTACCACCTGCTTATCTATCTATTTCCCCAAAGCCCCATCTGGATTCATTGTGGTGCTGATGTTGCTACTACTGCTCAGGCCTCTGTAAAGAGACTCTAAAACCCTTCCGGAACTGGGCCCTATTCTGGATTAGATCCCAGAATGGGGACCTGCCATTGGCATGCTGGTGCTGACTATGGCAGGCCTTGCCCGGCTGGCTTACGGTGCCAGCCAGCTATGTCCCCAAGAGAAACAGCCTCGGATTATGCTCCATCCAGATGTTGGTTACTTATTCTGCCATTCCAGAATATCCAAATATAGCAGAATAAGTAAGTGACATCTGGATGCAGTTTTAGTGTCTTAGGCTTCCAGGAAAGCAAATGTCCTCCTGGCTCGCTCTCTCCCACAGTGCTTTTTCATTTTTATTTTTTTATTTTTTTGGACACCCCTGTCTGTTTCTTCTTCTTTGTACTGAGTTTGGCAGTAAAGGTCTGCTTCTGAAGCTCTTTTGTTGTATTCACACCAAAGTTTTAATCCAGCTTCAGTCCACTTTTGGAGTGAGAGAACACCTCAGCAA
>MTQE01001134.1:19174366-19191887 GCA_014337955.1 Aspidoscelis marmoratus | reverse complement strand
TCACTTTGCTGATGTGTTCTCTCTCTCTGAAGGTGGACTGAAGCTGGGTTGAACCTTAGGTGTGACCACAGCTAGTAGCTCAGCAGGTCCCTGGTAGCATCTAAAAGCAGTGAAACGCTTTGCTGCATTAACAGGAATAAAGTGATTTTTAAAGGTCTCTTTGATTAATGATCACTGATTGAAGGAAGGAAAATATAAACAGGCTGTTTTGTTTTGTTGTTTTGCTCTTTGACTATGTATTTAGAAGGATGGACAAAAAGTGAGGATATTTCCTCTTTTTAATTTTTTAAAATGTATTTTTTAAAATAAAATACTACAAAATCTGTATATGTCTGGTCAATTGTATGCCTCCCATTAACAGCACTAAAAGGCAGAAGGGAGGCCCACAGTCCACTTCTAGATCTGGAATACTGAAAGACCCTAGTTTTCTATATGTCCTGCTTTACTTGGAATAGTCCTCTCTGCATAAGCAAGTGTGAAGTTTTGTGGCTGCAGCTTTGGATCAGAACTTGAGAGCACAAATTATCTGTCTGTCATGAAGGAGACTAAGTGAAGCTGGGGCAGGTCCTAGGCTTACAGCCTACCCTGCTTCATAAGGTTATTGTGATGATGAAAGGGAGAAGAGGGGCAAACTATATTTGTGCTTTTGAACACGGGAAAGGATAGCTGATGAGTCTGTTCATGTCAAACATTATTTTAAACATGTAGATCTGTAAAAAGAAGCATGGTGGCCTTGAGTGGAATACACCTTTGGCTCTGTACGCACATGTATGTGGTGTTCTGGGACTGGTCTGGGCATGCCATCCCGTAACAAGTGACCCATCCCAAGTTGGGATGTGTTGCCTTTGGAGTGGGACAGGGCCACCCACATTTGGACAGCTCATTCCATTCCAGGCCTCTCCACTGCCTCCAGAGAGCCCTTGGACACAGTAGCAAGGCTTCAAAAACTGGGAGCTTCCTGAGTAACTGGTTTTGTGGTGGACCCTCTTCTGGCAACACTTTCTGGAGCATGCCAAAAATGGTATTCTGTAGTATACAGGACCACAGGGGCATGCTGTCTGTATGCCTCCATGGTCTAGTATACTGGCACTGGGCTACACCTTGCGAGGGTACCTTTTTGTGTGCCTTAGCCTGGTTCACGCTTCATCCAGTGCAGATGAACAGGGTGGTGGTGGAGCCTCTACCATCCCATACTAACTCACAGATGGCAGAGGCCTAATCTAGCCTAGAAATGGCCTTTCTGAGTAATATAGATTCAGATCCTTTGCCACTGAAATTCTTAAAATTCAAAAACTTGTTTGCAGTTGTGGTTGGATTGTGATTGCCTTATATTGCCACTTCGAGAATTCCTGTATCGTAGTCATCATTAACTGTATAGGCCCATCCTGAGGGAATGGTTATGTCAATGTGATGCCATAAACACCATATTAAAAAATAGGGCAACTCTGGAACAGGATAATTCCACATAATTATTATCACAGAGCATCCCACATACAGAAGTAAGTTAAAGTTTTGAAGATTATTTGTTCATTGACAAAAGAGTAGCTTTGTGGATACTGAATTGCCTTTGTGTGTAGAAAATCCCAGGTTAAGTCCCTGGTACATCCGGATAGGACTTCTGTTTAGGGGAAAAGGGAACCAACATTAATCAATAAAACAAACAAGAACTTGCTGGGCCAGCGCTTTACAACGGTGTGAATACAACAGCTGCCTGTGTTTCCTACACGACACCGACATGACCTACTTTAAAAGTCGACCAATCAAGATTTTAATTTCAAGTTTATATCTAGGGCTGAAACTTCAGGATTGCTGCAGTACTGTGTCTACAAGGCATGTTTTATACCCTCCTTCAGGCAAAAGCAAAACAAAATGCCAACCCAACACTTAGCAGAAAGCACTAGCGAGAGGCAGAATTATTTATAAGACCCATCAGGTGAACTACTATGTATGGGCATCCCGTTCACCGTTGTAATACTTTCCTTAAACATTTTTCAGGCCTTGCAATTCCTTTTTTGGTGTAAGTGCTAATATGCCTGTGAGAGACCCCCACACTGACTTTATGGACAATTTGCAAGAAACCCCCAAAGTTGCTTAATTTTTTTACGGTGCCACATTAAGGCTGGGGAAAAGGCAACCAGAAGAACTGCGGATCTTTATTATATGCTGACAATGAACACATTCTGTTTTGAACTAAACAGATAAATAAATAAATAAATAATTCTGTTTTTGTAATGAATATCTGTCGCTCACTGCTCATGTATTGACTTGTCAGAGTTCTCCCAGAGGAAGTTTTCATTTGCAGATGTTTTGCAGGTGAAATTGTCAGTGCAAACCTATTTTGTGTTTCATGACAATTTTTAATGGTTTATAATGGAGCAAAATTCTAGAGGCTACTTACTGAGTTATCAAATGACCGGGCTACCCTACTATTCTAGGATATATTCCACAAATGTACCAGGAAGTGTACTCTAGTCTATAACAACACATGTCATAAAAGATGAGTAATTTGCTAAATGGGGATACAGTGTAAAAAAGGAACAGCGAGAAAAAAAAGGAAGCGCCCAACAAAAGGTGAAAGGTCTGCAACTGACACATTTAAAAAAGAAAAAATCTCAAGAACAGCTTAGAGGCTGTGGCCACTAATGTTTCTGTCTCAACTTTAGTCCATATCGAAAGCCAGAGAACACCGTTTAGACATGCATTTTCAGCCCTTCAGTATGGATTAAGGCAACCACCTCTAAGGGCCCATTCACACCACAACAGATCAGTCCATTTTAGGGCACAATTGGGGTTCAGTGTGTTATTGGTCTGATCACACCTATCTAATTTAAATGTTCATTCAGTTCGTATTTCCTTGTCTACACCTGTTCAGGTTCCCTGTCCTTAGTGTGAAAGCATTTTTACAGTAAGACAAATATATGTGTGTGGGCAGAGATATTTCACTCTCTCTTTTCAACCTTTCCCTTTTTGTTCAGTGTGAACTGCAATTGCAGAGAGAACCCCAAACACATGTGCACACAATTTCCCCGTCTCTCCACGCTTTCTCCACTGGAACAACAACACAAAAAAGAAAAAAAAAGAGGGAAAGAAGCAGGTGGAAGGAGGAAGTGGGGGATGATGCCACCACTTTTTTAGAACATCCAAAATGTCAAACGTTGGCTGTAGAGGGGAAGGAAACTCTCCCTCTGCCCACCTAGGAAAATATGGGTAAGGCCCCCTTTCATGATCACATCCTGAAAATACAACCAGAAAACTGGAAGGGCATTTTTGGGTGTGATTTCTCAGACCAGGGACTGCCCAGGACGTCTTATATATCAGATGTTTGAGCCTAAGCTGCGTTTGACCCACTTAAAAAAAAAAAAAAACCTCTGCACAAATTCAGTCTTTAGTCAACAAGGTGCTAAAAATGGTATAAATGTTTACTGTAGCCCATCATGTTTCAGCCTGTGGCTTTCCTCAAGGGCTGTGCTGACTTAAAACACCTACTTATCTCTGCCTCTCACCATATATATTAACAGCTCTTAAGCAGTTCTATTTACGGAATTTATATAAGTGAGTCCAGCTGATCAAAATCAAGTGTCTGTTGGAAAAACTTACTTTATGCGGCAGAACTAGAAATTAAACTTTTAAATAGTCCATATGACTCAGCTGTGCCGAAATCCAACAGCATTAGGTCACCTGAACTATCCAAAGTAAAGAGATAAACTCTGATATGGTTTGGCAGTTATATCAATGAGGAGAGGAAATCCAATTTTTCATGTCCAGCCTGTGAGAATTGCTATTTGAATCTCTGACACATAGCGCATCTCCCTTCCAAATAATATATATTTTCATTTGCAGAAGGAATATTATAAAGGGCCCAAATCCCTTTAAATCTTGTGGTTCAATAAAGCAAGCCACAAGAAGTATACTCATTCTTTTGCCCTTTATTTTAGTAAGAGGAGGAGGAGTCTAAACATTTTTCAATATTAGTCTTATACCAGGAACTCAAAGTAAGGTAGATTATGTTAAGGGTGTTAACAGGCAATAAAGGACTCAACTGTGTAAGATCTAGGGCCTTTCTGTCCTGGCTTTTAGGGCCTTCCACGCGTTTGGGCCTTTCTGCACACATCCTTAAGACAGATTAAGGGTCCGTGTAGCACACTTCTAGGACTCATACGTTAATGCAGATCTATGAGGCCATGTTACCTGTTGATCAACTCTGTCTGCATTAGATGGACCCTGATGCAGATTATGGTGGCCTTAACCTGGGCCACTGGTAGGCTCATTTAATCACATCTACCAGCAGTCCTGTGTGACCCAGATCCAGAACATGAGAGGCCCCAAGGCTAGGAACTTTTCTTCCTTGCCCTCAAAGGTGTGGGAGTGCAGAAGCAGAGCTCACTGATCCAGCCCATGGCTTTCCTCTATTCTGGACCCACTGATCCTGACCAAGCATAAGTAAGTGAAGAAAGGGCTTTTTCCTTCCTTCCTTCCTTCCTTCCTTCCTTCCTTCCTTCCTTCCTTCCTTCCTTCCTTCCTTCCTTCCTTCCTTCCTTCCTTCCAGGCCGCATCCCCATTACAACCTTATTTTGGTTTCAAACAGTTTTGTCTTCGCAGACCCCACGTCAGTTTGGCTTAACACGCTTTCGGTGTGTTAAATCGCCCCAAAGCATTGTAAATGTTAATCCTCATTTCAACAGGTCTCACTCTGGTTCATGCGCTTGAAACGTTTTACATTTTTTAATGTGGGAACCATTCCGTGTTAAGGGATGAGAGTTTCCCTCCCCAATAGCTTGCTTCCAAGCTGTAAAATCCACCCCTTAAAGCAGCAGCCACTACACTACACTGTAGCAATCCAAGCACTTCACACCTGATAACAATCTTGCCATTTTGAAAGTTCTGACTTGTAAAAAAGGGAAAAGAAAGAAAAGCAGCTGCAGGTTTGGGGAGATGTGTGAATGTTTAAGGTGAAGGAGGCTTGAGTTGCTGCCGCTGCTGTGTGCCCTGAGCAATGAGGAGAGGAGGGGAAAGAATTGCTGGCTGTCCGCTGCCGTTTTTCCTCCATCCAGGCAAGCAGCAGCCTCCCAGCCACCCAGCTAGGCACCGTGAAGGGGTCCCTTATGGGTGGCACGTTCACGCCAGGAGGAAGAGGACAGGGCATCCCTGAAAAGCAGTTTTTAAAAAGTAGCCACTGGAGTCCCCCCTTGAGTCACATACGTCCTCAGAATCCGGATTGAATGCGTTTCTGGCTGAAAGTAATGGGATCAGGCAAGTTCACGTTTGCATCCGGTTCTGTTACTTCTGTTTACGGAAACTGGATTAAGCTTCTAATGGGGATGCGGCCCCTGTTTAGTTTAGTGGTTAGGGAGCCAGACTCTTATCTGGGAATACCAAGTTCAATCCTGCCCTCTCCCATGAAGCCAGCTGGGTGACCTTGGGCTAGTCACAGCTCTCTTCTGAGTTCTCACAGCCCCACCTGCCTCACGGGGTGTTCTGTTGTGGGGAGAAGAATAGAAAAGCTTTGTCAGCCACTCTGAGTCCCCTTAAATGTGTGAGAAAAGTGGGGTAGCAAAGCCAACTCTTCTCCTTCCTTCCTTCCTTCCTTCCTTATCTTAATATACCATGCAACACAGGATTTGATAGAACAGATGCTTGGGATTTAAACACAGCAAAGACTATTTCACCCTGTGCCACCTGGGAAACACAGTTGAGTGTTATCTCAGATAAGCTGTCATACGCAAGCTTGAAACTTTTAAATAACTAGAGACAGAGCCAGGGTTGGAAATGATGTCAGCACATTAAGTTCTTTCCCTTTATAATTTGGAGTTCAGCTTTCCCTGGGCCCTGAAAAAGTAGCTGCCTTACTTTGCCAGCACAGTCCAATTATGGTAATTAGGATAGAAACACAACTTAAAAACATCAAAGAGAGGGAGAGAACTTGGTAGTTTTGCATGAACGTGTTTCAAGTTCATCTTGTGTATGTTTTAAACAAGGGCCCAATTCACAAATAGCATCTGGACTTGCAGGAGGCGTTTCCAACCCAGAAATGCCTCCTGCCTCTACCGTCTACTAGCAGTGGTGCACAAAATCCTGCACCATATGCATCCCAACCCTTACCCAAAGCTTATTTGTCATGTCCAGTACTGTGACCGTTTGCCCCATTTCTGGTGCTAGCGGTCGTCTGAGGTGCCACACAAGTGCGCTGGCACCTCAGATGGCCCCAAACGTGACTGCGTGTGTGCAGAGTGTCACAGTGCGAGTGCTAGTACACATTAGTAGGTAATGCAGTTTTCTCATCCAGAGGATGGGAAACCAAGTGCAGAAATCCCTAAGAGTTGAGGAGTCAACATAAAAGTGGCATTCTGTGCTAAATATCCAGTTCTACCATGTAATGGCAATGCTTACATAGACCGGAGGCCTATTCAAACTACAGCCTGTAGTGCCTGATTAGGGAACCTCTGGGGAAGAGCATCCATACCTTGAAGAGGCTGTTACAGCCTCTAGGAGCCCCCTGCCTTCCCAGAAGTTCCCTAGTTGTACATTAGGTATGGAACACAATTTTGCTCCTCCACACCTTTACCAACCTTACCCAGTTACTTACCAGAAGTGTCCAGTGGTGAGCATCAGCATCTTTTCCCATTCCCCAGGGTTGTCTGAGGTGCCGCACAAGCACAGCGTCAGTGTTCTGATGCATACACAGTCACGGAAGGCACCCAGAAGAGGACCGGCCCCAGGATAGGTCTCAGGTGAGTGACCGATTGCATGGGGCTTAGTCTGTAACAGCATTAATCAATGTTGGGTGATTACACTCCTTTCCCGTCCAGCAGACGGGAAGAGAAGTGTGAAATTGTCCCAGGAGTATAATGTCTTTTTCTGTTGAATTACAGTTTCCAACATTGCCAGGCAATATGATCCCTTGATTTAGATCTTATTTCAGATTCCTTGAGGATGAGCTGTATTCTGGAATTGAGCTAAATAATTCTTGGGCCGAGTTCCCACTAGGACTTTTTTTGCGTGTTGAAAACATTTTCAAAATTCATTGTCTTCACTGAAAAGTCGCTTCCTGCACTTTCAGAGGAGTAAATTTGAAAAAAAAAAAGGATTAAAAAAACACTCGTTCAAACAACCCTTGCTCCCGTTTTTGTTGGTAAGACGCTTTATTTTTGCTTTGGGAATGGTACAAGCACAGTGTATCATGCCATGCCTCACCTGCCTGCCAGCCTGCCTGCCATTTTGGCCTCCGCCTCCGCTTCACCTGCCCGTCATTGCGGCCACACCTGTGGCCTCAGCCACCATTGCCTCTCATCCCCCACTGTTGCTGCCTCACCCTCCCGCCATTGTGGCTATGGCCGCCATTGCCTCTTGCCCACCGCCACCTCACCCTCCCACCATTGCAGCAGCTGCTGGCACCTTGCCCACCTGCCTGGCCTTTAGGGCTGCGCTGCTGTAGCTGCCTCGCTCACTCAGCGCCCATCAGGCAGCTGTGGTGCTCCCAGGGCATGGGGAGGAAGAACGCCGGGTGGTGGGCGGACGAGCGAGTAAGCCTCCCTCCCTCCCTTTCTTTTGGCCACAGCAGCTGCCCCTGTGCCACCACCATACTCCGCTTTTTAAAGCAAATTTTTTTAAAAAAATAATGTGCATAATCCACATTTGCATCTGCTTTTGTTAATTCCACTTTAAATAACTCAAGTGGATCACGGCCTTGGGGTCTTTTCCATCAGTATCACTTTTTACTAAAATGGTACAGTCTACTAGTAAGTGACTCTGGCAGAGGGGTCAAATATCTTCTTTGTTGTGAGTCCTTTTGATAGATCCATAAAAGATGAAATACCTGTGCGGCGGCGCCCATCCCCCAGTGTGAGCTGTCTTACACTCTTCACCCTGTCTTTAAACACAGTAAAGGGGCTTTTATAATTTTAGAATCTTGGTAGCATGTTTTATATATGTTTCTGGTAGCGTGTCTATATACTGGTTTTAGCCTCGCACCCCACAAGCGGACACCAACAATGCTTTCTACATTTCTTCGCTTGCCAGCCTCTATAAACTTCTGGCTGCTGTTTTATTTTAACTCCTCCCAGCTTCCTTGGTTGGTCTCTATAGAGATCTATGCTACTGTAACCTCTTCTGAGTTAGAATAAGGAAAGCTAGCAGAGACTCTTCAAATGAAAAACAGTTTTTTATTCTTACAACAGGAAATAAAATCAGAAGTTCTAACGAAGGATACACGTATGTTAGTTCAACACCTCACAGCTTAGTTCCTAGATTCCTCAGCTAAATCCCTAACTGTTCAATTCCTTCCCTTTCTACCCCCTTCTGACCTGTTCTCCAGCTCAGAAGTTCGGGACCAATGCTTGGATCTTTTCCCTGAGGTAAAGAGACAGTCTAACCTGTCTCCCTCCCCCAAAACCCAAAAGCAAGGACAAATCTTTTCTTCTAGCAGGTCGGTTTTATACCCCTCACTAGTCTAAACTCGACGCCTGATTGGTGGAGTGCACTCCTCCCCCTCCCATTATGCTAATTAGGGAGGCTTTGCCCCCTCCTTACCTGTTTAAGCTGTCAGTTTAGACTCTTCTTCAAAGCACATTGAATACGCTTTCATTACACTTTTAAAATTTCTTCTCCCAGCACTAAAATTTAGTGTGGGCACCACAACCTGTAACTCATATTTGCAGAAATTTGAATTTACTAATCTGTATGCACAGGCCCGCAGGACAAGCAGGGGAAAGGCAGCCCTCTGAGCAAACAAAATGACATATGTGGAAAAAAATAGAGAAGTTTTAAGGAGGAAGGAAGAGGCAACGCTCACCTTGGCCTGAGGTTCAGCAAGCAACCCACAGCACCTCTAGAGGAAGTTGCTTTTTAGGAACAGTGCTTTATTATACTTTGCAAGCACACACATGCACACATACTATGGAATGCCTTAACTTGCTGTGTTGGCTCACCTACACACAAGGTTCAGGATTCTCATTAAAACAGAAGCCTTGTAGCTGCAGAACTTTTGTCCCACAGCTGTAAGGTTTTGGAGTAGTGAACTAAACAACATCTACTTGCCCACTTCAGGAGTGGCTCACATTTACTTTGTGTGAACTGACCGCTTGCCAGGTTGCATCCCACCCCCAGACGGACAGATCCTCAGAAAATATCAATGGGGTTTGCTGAGCTGCACAAATGCAGCATGTGACCCTATAACCACCCTGGCCATAGGAAGAAAGACCAAGGGTACATTCCCATTCAAGACTTAAAGTGCGTTGAGACAGTTTTGAGTGCTCACCATTCCCAAAGTTTTAAAAGAATCCACCATTTCTGAGGATTAAAGGTTCCAAAATGCAGATTATCTATATTAGGTCTCGCTGCTGGATTTAGAAATATTCCACTTTATTTAGCAAATGGGAAGGCAAGCAGTTTTGGGGGGAGGGAACCATGCTTTAGTGGCATTCTTCTCGGTTTCTCCTAACCCAATGAGAAGTCATGATTTCTCCTGCCCTAGCCCCCTCTTCCTGGGCTGTCTGCCATGCTAAGGAGATTGTCCTGACTGAATGGGATGTGAAGAATGAAGAACCTGTAGTAGCTAACAAGAGATACATGTATCGGAAGTGAGATGTAACAATATATCAGGGACTGAAATGTCTGATTTTAGAAAGATATCAGTGTTTGTGAAAGATGGAAAGCTGTCGGTTATTGTGTAAAAGCCTGCCTGCTTCCTCTTTTGGCTCACCCTGCCATTTCATGCTGCTCTGATCTATCAATCTTTTGTAAAACACCAATATAAGATGGGGAACTGATCTTTAATCATCTACTGCCTTGTTAACATGAAAAAGAAGCTGTGTTACAATGGAGGGGCAAGCAGTGAATAAAAGCTGTTGCCAAAGGACACCATGATCTCTGGGAGCAGGTTTATATAGAAGGTGGAGGTTGAATTGCTTGGCCTGATGAAGTCAGGGTATGATGGTGTCCAATTGCTGGTTGCATGGGGAGGGGATTCTGCTGAGGGGAGGAGACAGTGGAGGAGCTTCCTTCTCTGCCAGGCACTGAAGAATGGAGAGTGAGTCTGCATAATAATCTAGCCATGGGAACACACACACACACACAAAGATTAAATTGCCTAGTGGGAACCTGACCCAAGATACATGAGACTATCACTGGGGCTTTCTCACACCGACATTTGTGATTGTACCTACCAAATAATAAAATACTAGAAAGTGGAATATGTCAGTTTGGTTAGATTTATTAACTGTTGGTTTATTTGCTGGTCTTGTCCAAATTGAGTTATGGGCTGGAGGACCCTTCTCCCATCGGGAACAGCAAGTGTAGAGAAGATGGTGATGCAGTGGGTAGATGATGTTTTCCTCCTCTCCTTCCCCCAAGTATCTAAAGGAACACCTCCTCCCATAGAGACCTGTCTGTGCCCTAAGATATGCTGGTAGCAGTGTCACCCCCTTCAGCACTTAAGGGGATGAAGACATGTGGGATGGACTTCTCAGTGTGAGCCTCCAGTCTATAGGGCGGTTTCCCCTCTGAGGTGCATCAGGCACCCTTAGGGTGTTTCCGCACTGGCTGTAGAAACTGGATTAAACATGCATTTAACACACTTACCTACTTCACTTCCGCACTGGAGACCACACTTGGAGGTGTCTTCAATCCGTCCCTTTACCTGGATCCATGTGGAAGCAGGTCGCTTCTGCACATGGCCAGGCGAAAGGACGGATGTCCTGGCGGTCGCCATGTTGGGAGGGGTGGAAGCAGGACCGTCTGCCTTGGAAGCCCCTCCCTTGCGTGCCACATGCCGCTGTAAACACTCCATGACTGGCAGCTGCCTGCTCCAGTCCCGCGGCTCTGGGGGTGGTGTTGGCAGCTCGGGAATCCGGTGGACTTTTGGAATGGGTGCTGTGGCTTCCACACAGCACCCAGACCATCTGTCCTGCCAGATCCGAGGCATTTTCGCACTACACTCGTTCCATTCGGGAAGCCTAAGACACTTCAGGACGCTTTGACCATTCACACACAGGACCGCAGGAACGCATGTAAACGCATTCCTGTGTGCGAATGCTCAAAGCATTCTGAAGTGCCTTAGCCGGCAAACGCCGGCAAGGGGCGGGGAGATGGCTGCCGAGGCTCCCGCAGCCATCAAGGCAGGCAATCAGCTGATTGTCAGCCAGCACCGGCGGGGGAGGCAAGCCCGCGGCTGTCAGGGAGAAAGAAACATGAGCGAATGCTTCTCTCCCCGAACGGCTGTGGGCGCTTCGTCCGCACCGGAACGGATGTAGAGCACTTTAAAGTCCTCTACATCTCGAACGCGTGCAAGACAGCTCCGGACACGTCGGAGCGCAAGCCCCGCTGCGGCAATGCGTATGCCGCGTTCGAGGCTGTCTTGCACGTGTTCCAAAACCCCGTGTGCGAAAACGCCTCCGGTCTCCCCATGTGTGTGCAGATGTGCGATGGCCCTTCTGATCCGTCCCTATATGGGACAGATCCTTGGGAAGTCAGATAATTGAAAAATGGATCTTCTTTGATCTGTTTTCCGGCGGCAAATGCGGAAGCACCCTTACTGTATATATTCAGTTCTTTGGTGAAGATGCCCCTCTTTACCGTGGTTTTTTACTAAGGGAACAGCATGCTCCTCCCACTGTGTAGGCACTGTCATTGTTTTAGCTACTTATTTTATTTGTCTTTATACTGATTTTATTATAACCTACCCTGCGCCCTTTGGGTATAGGACAGGATAGAAATATAAATAAACAAACTTCTCCTTGAGATCACACATCATCTTTTTCTGTCATATAAACACACACACACAAACCAAATGCACACAAAAGGAATGGAGTAGCTGCCTCAGATCCTTAAAAAAGAAAAAAGAAAAAGAAAAAATGGGCCCAGCAGCAAAGGAGGGTAAATTATCAGAAAATGGCTAGTAATTCCTCTTCTGCTGAGGGAATAATATAGGAGGGAGAGAACTAAAAGAATGTCTTAAATTTATAAAATTGAGAACAGATGGAAAATATTAGATAGTATTTTTCACTGTCTCACAACATGCTTGAGGTGACTGAAACAAACGGTTGGCAAAATGTTTGTGCCTCAGCTACGAATGTTCCCCTCAGAGCCCCCTCGCCACCACTCATAGCAAATGGATGGGTACAGAAGAAGTTTCTGAAGAGTGATGAATTCACCAATCAGGGGCCTTTCCACACTTGGCCTGGTCATTCACTCAGGGAATGCTCCCAGATGGAGCATCTGCACTTGAAGGAGCCATGTCTAGTCAATAAATGGCTCCTTCTGGGCAAGAACATTCCCCCGCGTGACCTATGTTAAACCTGCACCACACCTACACTTACTTTAACTACCACCAGATCCAGCAAGTCTCCAGGTTTCTTCTTCTGGTTTGGAAGATGTGCTGGAGATCCAGGTGACACATGCAGTCACACTGCACATCACACAGTTGCCTTGGTGGCGGTGCTGGTACACACACAACAGTGCTGGCACCAGGGCTGAAAGATGACAGTGCCCAGACACTGTCTGCACCTCAGGTAAGTATCTGGACGTATGAGGGGAGAGTTCATGTCCACTAATTATCTGCCAGTGTGGATGGTTAGTGCATGCATGGCCAAGTTTGCGCCATGCTTTCCAGGAAAAGCAAGCAAAGTCTGAGCATCCCACAGGTATCTGTTTGGACAACAACTAGATGTTAATTAAAAAGCCATTCAATGTTCTAGTGGCTGCAAGTTTTTCTTCAAAGGTCATGGCAGATTTTTAAAAATGGGAAATCACTGTTGTGACCATGACAGTGATGGTATTTCCACGTGTAGGGCCAGTGCACCTCTGAAACCCAGAAGGCAAAGAGAGGCACGAGTATTGCCATTTTTTAATGATCTGCTTATGAAATGCACAAAGCTTGTGTCTGGCCGCTGCTGAAACAGAAATGCTGGATGGATGAACTAACATGATAAAGCAAGGTAACATTTATGAAGTTATATTGCAAAAACATTGCTCTCTTTTTTCCAGGTTTGCTGTAAGAGTAATCTAATATGTATAAACCTACATCCAATGACGTCTTTTTCTGATGTTGTACAACTGCTGGATAATCCACCTGGTTGTCTTCCCCCCCCCCCCTTTCGGTCCCTTGTGTATTTTGTAAATATTGTTTGGCATCTGCACTTGTTCTGAACATTTTGAAGATAACTGTAGTTCACGGAAATGCGAGAAGCATTGCCGTTTCCCGCAAACCTCTTTTAATCCTCCTTTTCTGAATCTTTTACCACATTTTTTCAGAATGATGAGAAATGTCTCTGGGCTTTTTCTGCCCGTGTGATTTGCTGTCAGCTATGTCAAAATAAAATTTTAAATTCCACACTGATCTCAAGTCATGCTGCTTTACACAAAAGAAATTTAGAGACGCTGGGTTTGTTATTGCTTAGCTATTCCAATCTGATAAAACTATTTGAACAGGAAGATAGTTTGTGTGTCACAACTGGTCTTGGCTCATTTGTTAAGACCAGAACACAGTGTTCTGCTCCTGTATTTATATTCCCCTCTGAACTTTCTTTGCTTATTTGTCGTGATATCACGGTTTGGCCCTATAATTCACTTTTCAGAACACCTGAAGAAAGCTTGTACTTCAAATTCTTTTTGAATCTGGCATCAGTAACACCCTCAAATATTGGAGATGGAATTCATAGCACTTATTTGGCACCATTTAATAAAATTCAACAGCATTCAGTCGCTCAGGGACACTTTATCTCGATTTTTGACCATGGTGTTCATAGAGCGACACTTATAATCACCATTCTGCTGAGAAGTGCGGGAATAGGATGAGACATACAAAGAAAACAGACATGGCCCTGCACTGCACTTTTCAGTGCTGATACACATTATTAATAGGACACATGGCAGATATCAGCCGGCTGAGCATTTTCCCACCACACCAGACTTCGTTAGCTGGAAAAGGTGTCACAATACTGTGACACAATCACTCTCTTCAGGCTTTTATCACCCACCCACACAACCACAATTGCCAGCCATTGGCTCTTTTGTCGTGATCTCATGGTCTGGCTCTATAATCTTCCTTGTTTTGGTGGCTGAGCTTAGGAAACTCCAAACCTGACCTTCCAGGAGACTAAATCACACTGGAACCTTCATCACAAGGGTTCCCCATTTCAGAAGGCCATGTGTGCTATGGACAGAATTGAAAGGGGAAGTTCAGAGTGGATCCTCTCCATTCCCTTCCTCAGGCTGTATTCACATGTTTATAGATGGCTTAGAGAAGGTACTAGGGGTGTACATGCATGCAGTTTTGGGGATTCAATTCAAATCGAATATCTGAAAATTCAATTCGAATCTTTAAAATCTGTATTTATCCACATTCCATTCGAATTAAGTAAATTTGAATCTATTCGTTTGGATTTTCAACTTGAATTTGCACATATGAATGTTGACAACGTTATGATGTGGCCATATGCATCCCATATTTATCCTGTATGCATCCTGTTTTCATCGTGTACGGATCTGTACAAATGCGTTCGGATGTGGGAAAGATGTATATGGGCAAGTACGCATCATATATGTATCTGTACAATTACAAATGTCCAAATCATTCGAATGGATGGATTTGAAAATTCCAAATTCATTCGAATGTTTAAATGTGAATTTATGACATTCAGTTCAAATTTGAATGTCCAAATTTGAACAAATTTCATCTAATTTTGAATGTTTCAAATATTCATACAATCCCTAAAAGGTACACAGTGGGATGGTTCACATTTATTCGTGTATCTTATTTATTTATAGCATTTGTATCCTGCTCTTCCCCTGGAGCTCCCAGGGCAGGTCACAACACATGATAAAACAATTAGTAAAACAAATTTAAAAATGCAACCTATGCAGCCTACCTATCTCCTTTTGACATTGGAAGGATTATAATGAGAGGAACTAGAAATCAAAAGCCCAAGTGAAGAAGTCAGTTTTAACTAGGCAGTGAAAACCATATGGAGTTGGCACCTGATGCGTCTCCATTGGGAGGCTATTCCAAAGCTGGGGAGCCACAACAGAGAAGGTCCTCTTGTGTTCCAAGGGTTGTAAGATTACAAGAAGGTCTTCACTTTGAAATCTTAACGCCAATCTGCCACCCCACCCCCCTGACCATTCTAGGCTAGCAAAAAAATGGATTGGAAATGGGATGAGATCATGAGGGCAACACATTTGAGCTGAATTTTTTTTGCTACATGGAAATGCACCCTCTGTCACTTTAAGCTTTTCCATAAGGAATGTGCTTATCCCTAAGGCTTATAAGCAGAAGCGAAGGAATTTTCACTGGGATTTCATCTTAAAAGAGAAGAAACAAGTATGCTTCTCTCATGGGGCCCAAATATCTGAAGGAACGCCTCCTTCTTTGCCAACCTGCCCATGCCTTAAGGTCTGATTCCACCACCACCATCAGCAGCAAAAGAGGTGGGCACCTGGAAGTAGGCCTTTCCAGTGATGGCCCCCAGGCTATGGAATAGTCTCCCACTTGAGGTGTGTCAAGCACCTTCACTGTACATGTTTAGGAAGGCAGTGAAGATGCACTTCCTCCTCTGGCCTTTGGTTAAATGGGGATACACTTTTAGGGGTGCAAATGAAGCCAATTTCCCACATTCGGTTCGGTACATGCACAAATCTTCCTTTCTCTATTTCTCTTGGATCCTCACAATATGCTAGGGTAGCTTCAAAGAATCTACAACTGGCCACTTGGTTTTATGACTGAATGGGGTTTTAACCTTGATTTCTAGTCTCAGCCGAATACATTTCTAGCTTTTTCAAATTGCATTTGAACATCATCGCATTTTTCAGTAACACCAAATAAAAACTTCTTTACTAGGCTGGGATGACATTTTGAGCACTGCAGCTTAGTCCACGCTTTGTTCAAGGCAGATGAAGTGTGATTGGAAGGGCAGGGTCTTCTGGAGCCTGCAGTAGCATCTAGACAGCAGGGCCTTGTTCCAGGTTTTGTCCTGGAACATCACCAAGCGCAGAAAGGCCCCATATGTCTGCAGACAGTTACAAGAACTTATGCAACTTACAATGACAGCATTGTCTGAGGAATAAACAAGGCAAAAGCCAGCTAAGGTGCAATGACTCTAATCATGATAGCTGGATAGTTGGGGAGGGGGGGAAACACTGTGAATTGGCTGTATTTTGGAATATATCTCAGGATAGTGGTATGTTGTCCACATGTTAATGCAGATTCTGGCAGGGCTCACATAGGGCCTGCTGTAACCTGCACTAGCAAGTGGACAGCAGGGGCATATTCGCACTTGACTATATTTTGAAATATATCCCAGGACAGGGATGTGTTGTCTGCATGCTAATGCGGACACCAGCAGGCCTCACCTGGGACATCCTATAGGCTTCACTAGCATGTGGACAGCAGGGCCCTATTCCAGGCTATATTCCAGACTAAAGCCAAATGTGAATAGACCCCAATAAAGAGAAAGCTAAGTAACAAATGGAACTTCAGCTACGGGTATAATCTGGGTAATTGATAAACTGTCTTTCCTTATGACTGTGAGTAAGAAAAAATGGTATTCTTAGTTGTTGTTTTACCATACTCCTCTCTGAAAGTCTTGTTCAGGGGAAATTCATTTGAGGTGGTGAGACAAACTTGCTCTGGTCCCCCAAGTGTTCTTTATTGTCTAAGATAAGGGTGTGCATGGAGCCAATTTCCTCATTCTATTCGAGGTGAATAGAATGTGGAAATATTTGGCTCCAACCAAATATCAGCCCCCATGGAGGTGGAGGTCTTTGTATTCATGCACGGATATTCTATGGTTAAACCAGAAGTTCCGTATTTAGGTTCTGGAAAGCCTTCTGTTTTGCATTCCAGAGGGCCTTGGAAGAGGCCTGGGCTGCACCAGAGCAGGTAAGGGGGCCCTAGGGAGGCTGCAGGGGGCAAGGTTTGGCAAGAGGGTGGCTGAGGGAAGAAGCCCTCGGGTCATCCACTATTCATAGAAGCTTCTATGGATATGAACTTTGAGCCAGTTTGGTCTAGTGGCTAGGGAGCCAGACTCTTATCTGGGAATACCGAGTCCGATTCTGCCCTCCCCCACGAAGCCAGCTGAGTGACCTTGGACTAGTCACAGCTCTCTTCTGAGCTCTCACAGCCCCACCCACCTCACAGGGTGTTCTGTTGTGGGGAGAATAGAAAAGCTTTGTCAGCCGCCTTGAGTCCCCTTAAATGGGTGAGAAAAGTGAGGTAGAAAAGCCAACTCCTTCTTCTTCTTCTTCTTCTTCTTCTTCTTCTTCTTCTTCTTCTTCTTCTTCTTCTACTACTACTACTACTACTAGCAAAGCTTCTACAGATACTGGATTATCCAATTTGTGGACAGATAGGGCACATTTGTCCAAATTCCGAATAGGATGAATAATTCATGCACATCCCTAGTCTAAGAGGACTCATATGAGTGGTTTTGGCTAGGTTGGTCTAGTGATTAGGGAGCTGGACTCTTATCTTATTCCCATATAGGGTTTGATTCTGCCCTCCTCCATGAAGCCATCTGGGTGACCTTGGGCT
>MTQE01001134.1:19151073-19164821 GCA_014337955.1 Aspidoscelis marmoratus | reverse complement strand
AGGGGCTGTCATGCGCATGAGCAGAGCTCCGGTAAAATGATTAAAACAGATGTCTGTCATGCGCTCAGGCAAGGGGGGACAGTTGCGATCTCAGCATTAGCGGCAGGGACAGCAAAACCCACCTGCTAATGTTGCAATCGTAACCCAGGAGTGTCCCCATGCCCCCAGGATAACCCATTCTTGCCCCCTAATTTGGGGTGAGAACAGTTATAAAGTGGGGCATTTACTTCGATTTTTTGCTTTTTGTCCCTCATGTAGCCCTAATTAGGGCTTTGCACCGGGCTCTCCTGAGGCAAACTCACATTTGCCTCGGAGTATCCTTACCATGGGGACACGGCCTTACTGCATCCTAAAGCTTTTGAATGTCTACCTTTTTTCAGGTGGGAAATCATCATTCCAAAGCTCACAGAAGTTGTTAAAGTAGCATAATATCTTACCAGAGGAGAGTTGTAGCTGAATCTGTCAAACTTGTGTGTTGTAGATATGGCCTAGTTAGGCTTTTTGGACCTTGAATTCTTACAAATTAAGATGGCATGAACCAAGAAACCGAGAGGGCCCTTCATGTCTTGCTGTTCAAGACCAAATGCATGTACAGAGTACAATAACAAATTCTAAACACAGCAGCTGGCCAAGTGCTTCAAAAGGACTGAACCAATGGCAAAAACAACAGGCTTGCTCAGTGGTATTTACACCTCTGTTGTGTACCATCATCACTATGGTTAACATTAAAAAAGAAAAATGGGTTCCTTTTCTTCAGATAATTCCATAGATAATTCCTTACTGACTTCATTTTGATTTAGGGGTTAGGGCCTGTTCACGCTATGGTGATCAGGAAAGACCAGCAAGCTTTGGCAGTCGCATGCTCCACTGGTTGATCACCATAGCAATAATATGGAACACAAGGCCATTGCCACAGCAAGGTGGACGGTCCCGGCGAGGACCATTTGCATTTCACCCAGAACCAAGTAGGTCTGAGTGAGGTTTGGGACAGGAGAGCCAGTCACCATCCCTAATCTTAACTGCCGTGATATACTTTCCCATGACAGTAAGTGTGAAAAGGCCCTTAATCCTGAGCTGAATTTGCACTTCAGCCCATAGTATGCAGTTAGGCAATACCTGGGCTGGTGCATCTGCACTGTCTGGTGCTGTTTACAGCCTAGAAATGCCCCCCTGCCCGCCCAGAGGTTGACTAATTGCATGCTAGCTGTGGAACACGAAATTGGCCTCCACAAACATGCTAACCTTCCCTAGACACTTACCTGAAGTGTCCAGACAGTGAGTGTTTGCAGGGGTGTGAGCCAGTTTGGCCTAGTGGTTAGGGAGCCGCACTCTTATCCAGGAATACCGGGTTTGATTCCGCCCTCCCCCATGAAGCCAGCTGGGTGACCTTGGGCTAGTCATAGCTCTCTTCTGAGCTCTCACAGCCCCACCTATCTCACAGGGTGTCTGGTGTGGGGAGAAGAATAGAAAAGCATTGTCAGCCGCTTTGAGTCCCCTTGAATGGGTGAGAAAAGCAGGGTAGAAAAGCCAATTCTTCTTCTTCTTCTTCTTCTTTGCCAGCTGGAAAATTATTGGAGAGTGCTGGGAGCTCCGATGACCCCCTGACGTGACTGCGACTATGATCGCCCAGAGTGTCAGCATCATTATAGCGACGACACTGACGCACGTGCAGTTGCAGAGGGTTCCACATTCTAGATAGCCATGCCCAGAAGAGGATTGGTCCAGCAACCGAACAGAAGTGAGTGTTCAATCAAGCGGGGGGTAGGCTAACGTTCACTAGTGATCGCGAATGCGAGTGCTAGTAGTTGACTGCACATCTTTGTTTTTTTGTCTGCCTGTTTAAGGAGTTTGCCATCCAAAAGTCAAGTGAGACAGAAGCTTGAAAGGAATCTCTTCTGTAGCCCATGAGTTCTGGAATTGCTGTCATAGGAGATAAGGGCGTGCGTATCCACGCATTCTCCCACGAGCTTTGATAGTTTGTAAAAGGAATGCATTTCTGAAGGATGTGGTAACTTTACTGCTGAAAAGAAGGTTGTTCCTCATTTTTGTCTTTGACAGATGTTTACTATTAGCCAGCAGGAATTCAATTAAAAGATGTTTTCTGCAGATAAGATCATGCAGGAAGCTTCTGCCTGTGAGGCTGGCACCTGGTAGAAACACAGAAGGGAAGAAATTTGCAGTTATAAATATTAACATACAGCGTTTATATTTTTTAAGATATCAAACAAATTACAAGTGTGAATTGGAAATTTGGGCTTCTTGAGGGTTTCCTTTTTAAAATATTTTTGTTTCCCTTACTTTTTTCTGCATATGGTTGTGGCAAAATAAGTATGGATATTCTTTGTTCCTTCTACCTTACTCAGTTATGCCATTTTCTATGTGTTATCTACTGTTTGATTTATTGCTGGATTTTTTTTAAAAAAAAACTAATACAAAACAAGTGAAGTAATAAATATCAATATTAATTAGTCTTGTGTGTGTAAATACCCTTGAGGTCATTTTAAAGAAAAGATTAAATAAGATGAGCGCCGCTTTTAAAACTGATCTCAGCCTGTGGTCAAAACCTGAAAGGAAGGATCACTTTCTTCCATTTGTTTGATCTCTTCCAAGGCAAGGAGCTACGAATAACAATGTCATAATGGAAAAGTAAACTTTAAATAAATCATGGCAGTAATCAAAACAGTATCAGTCTCTGTATGCTCAAGGTTTGCCCACTGCTGCTTGTTATCTTTTTGTTTTTATTTATTTTTTAAATATTATTTGCTACTTTCTTTCCACGTAAAGAAAAGAACCTAAAGTAATTTAACATTATAAAACATAATAAGATTAAAACTGTTAAAAACTCTGCAATAGGGGTGTACACGATTGTAATTTTCGACGTTCAATTCTATTCGAATCGAATATTCAAATGTCCAAATTTGTACAAATAGAGAAAAAACAAATGTGTTAAATTTTGTACCGATTTTAATACATTGGTACCCATTTGAATGAATATTTGATACGTATTTGATGATAAGAATGTTGTACACATTCATACTAATCTGTACGTATCCTGTTTTTATCTTGTACGTATCCTGTGCATATCCGTACATACAAAAGATGCGTAACAGATGTGTATGTAATGCGTAAGTATCTGTACACATATGAATATCCAAATTATTCATACTAATAGTTCAAAATATTCATATTCATTCAAATAATAAAATATAAACGTCTGGAAATTCTATTTGAATAAATAATGATCAAATAATGAATATTTTGAATATTTTTGCACATCCCTACTCTGCAAGTCTTTGGTTAGTACCTAAAAGATGCAACAGTGGTGATCTCATGCACATCAGAGGTGGTGCATTCCAGGGCTTTGTTCACACTTATTTTTAATCCAGCTTCAGTCCGCTTTCAGAATGAGAGAACACATCAGTGGAAAGAAAGTGACTAGTCACTTTTTTGATGTGTTCTCTCATTCTGAATGTGGACTGGAACTGGATTAAAACTTGGTGTGACTGCAGCCCAGGAGGCAGGGACCACCACAGAGAAGGCCTTGCTGCAGCAGTCCACCACAAAGATGCCATGCAGGAATTTACACTGCCTACTGCAAAATCTCCCCAGATGATCTCACTTCATTCCAATGGATTCCCCCTTCTCATTATAGGAGCAAAGTTCCCCAAACTTTTTCATGTAAGAATGTTAAAACACTATTTTAATATACAATTCAGTGCAGATGGAACATTAAGTTTTCCCCAATATCCTTGCTCGACTATACTCTTCAATATACTATGGCTATAAGAAGCCTGAAAAAGATGAAGAAAAACTGGATTTTTGAGATGATTAAGGAATTCCCTCCAATGGGGATTAATAAGAAAAAACAGAGAAATGGTACAGACTCAGTCAAGTGAGAAATATTATGCATCACTAGGGAAATTTTCTAATCTATTCTTAACACAGAGTTGGCCCGAAGACAACCCATGAAGAGAACAAAGCCAAAAAAAGAGAAAGGAAAGAGAAAGGGCTGAAAATAAATGCATTTGGAACCACACTAGCTACATCTGTAAATCATCTATCAGTGTCAAGCTGTATTAAGGCATCCACCTGCTCTTAGCCAATTTAGTTATATATACACTGAAATGCTGAAAGGTTACTTACTAAAAATAACTGGCTTCCCAGTTTCTTCTATACAGTAAAATGCATCAGCTATCTTTGCCATCAGCTTCTATATAAGGTATGATGTACATGACATGAAGTTTCAAGCACAAACTAATTGCGGGGTTAGGGCCAGTGGGTGGGGAGGATTGTAGATTTATTATATTTAACTGTATTTTTCAATTCTAACCTTCTTTGGGACCGTATAGGAAGGGGCAGAATACAAATGACTTCAAACAAACAAACAAACATAAAACTTGGGCTTGCACAACTTCATCAGGCTTATTGCAACATCAAGAGCAGAAAGCACAAGCAGGATTTAGTGGAGCCTGCCATAACTGTTACATAACTCCTTCCTGGTTGGATTGGGATGCAAACATCTGTCTCTAGCACATCACTAACTGGGATGTGTAAAGTTACGAGTTTTAAAAGTCTGAGGTGAACAGAATGCTGGACAAGATACAGTTTTGGTTTGATCCAGCAGGGCCTTTGCTAAGTTCTTAAAATGACCAGGATGCAATTCAGGAAAAAGCTCTTTTGTCTCTTTAATGCAAGCTTTAATGGCAAAAGTTATGATGGTCAGTGGCTTTTTCTGCCTGACTTCACTATGTGTCCTCACCTTAGTGATAGCTCATGAAGAACATCAGTGTGAAAGGTGGAGAAGGCCAGAACTCAGGTTTGAAGTCCGTCGTACATTGTCAAGAACCAAATCTTGGTCTGCTACAAATCAAAACCTGGTTTGTTGGAACTAAAACAAGAGCAAGATTTGTACATGTTCATTATTCTAGGAGAATTTCACATTTCCCTTCCCGTCCCATGGATGGCAATGCAGTGTGAGAGACTAATGTTGACTAGCACTCACACTTGCGAGCACTAGTCAACAACAACCTAGCCCCCCCGTGATCAATCTTTTACCTGAGATTGATCATGTGACCAATCCACTCCTGGACTCCGCCATCTTGAGTACAGCCCCTGTGCGACTGTACATGTGCCAGTGCCATTGCTATGCCAATGCTGATGCTCTGCTCAAGTGTACTTGTGTCAGGGGGTCGTGTGAGCTGCTAGCACATTTGCACAGCAGCTCAGATGACCTCCCCAGCTGGAAGAAGTGCAGATGCTCAGGGGCTGGATGCTTTTAGGTAGGTTCCTGGTTGCATGGGGTAAAGGTTAGGTAGCTTGTGCACCACAGCTAGTTTAGAATTAGTCAACATCTGGGCTGGCAGGGGGTGCTTGTAGGCTGTAAGTGCCTCCTGTAAGTGCAGATGCACCTGCCCAGATGTTGACTAATTGTAATCTATGGCCTGAAGTGTGAATCGGCCTCTGATCATAGAAGACTTGGGTAAGATTGATTGAACGGGACATTGGTGGTCCACATCAAGCACCATCTCCATTACTGCTATACATCCTAGAATAAACAAAAGTTCCCAGCCTCTGTGTTTTTTAGCCCAGTGCCCAGAAAGCAGCACACTTTGTGGCCACTTCTGAGAGCCCAGTACGTGGCACCAGGCTTCCTGTTCCCTGCAGACTCAATCAACCACTTGTAGCTGTTCACACATGAGCAGCTGGTTTGTCCACCAGCTGGGAATATGTTGGAGGCTGCTTTAAAGCAATTTTATTGCCACTCCAACTCTGCATCCATGGAGATGTGACTTTCTCCATGGGAGATTTCGACTGCGTGTGTACCAGTGCCAGAGCTAAATTGCGTCAGGAGGTCATGTGAGCTGCCAGTGCACTTGCACAGCAACTCAGATGACCTCCTCAGCTGGACGGAGTGTGGATGGTCACTGGCTGGATGCTTAAGGTACAGATTTGGCCAGAACTGGGGAGGGTTGGGCTGCTTGTGGGCACCACATCTAGTTTACATTTAGTCAACATCTGGGCAGCCACAGGGCGCTTGCAGGCTGTAAGTGCCTCCTGTAAGTGCAAAAGCATTTGCCCAGATGTTGACTAATTGTAAACTACAGGCCATAGTGTGAATTGGGCCTGGGAGGTACAATCTTCTTGGTAGACTGGTTCACAATGCTAATTAAGAATTCCAAGGGGGCTACTGGCCCTGTCCAGCATCTCGGTGTTGACATAACCGAGGATTGCAGCGGGGATGTGCAAGAATATTTGAAACATTCAAAGTTCAATTGAATTCAAATCGAATGTCTACACATTCATTTTTTAACATTAGAATTTTTTTGAATGTTTCAAATCATTCATATGAATTATTCAGACATTTGTATGTGTACGGATATGTATGCATTACATACACATCTGTACACATCTTATTCGTATCCGTCTACATTTGTACGGATACGTATGGGACAAAAACCGGATGCATACAGGATAAAAATGGGATGTGTACGAATGTGTACGGACTCATACGAATATTGTCAACATTTTATCTTCAAATCTGTATAGAATATTCATACTAATAGATACAAATTGATTTGAAATGGATTCAAATCTGAATACATTAGTTTTCTCTCTACTGGTTTAATTTGAACATTCAAATATTCTATTCGAATCAAATCGAATCTGAAAATTGCATTTATGCACACCCCTAGATTGCAGTGGGAGTTTCATTTTTCCTAATCTGCTTTCACACGTCCAATCTATAGGCCATTGTTTTGTAACTTGTTTTCAACCACTTACTTTCTTGGTAGCAACACGAGACTACTGTTTATTCCTGAAGTGCTTGAGGTAACAACAAGAAAATAGTACCAATAAAAGCCCTACCCTTCAATCAGTAGTTAAACAAACACATTTTAAAATTGTAGGCTGGAGAGTAATAAAACAGTGCACAAAGGCAAGTCTAGTGAAAAGAAATGAGTCTTTAAGGCCTTCCAAAACATTAGTTCTGACAAAGCTAAAAAAAATTTTTTAACGTATTCCATAGCTGTGGGGCACAGATCAAAATAAAAGAAAATTTCCACTGTATTCTGTTCTGAAGCATCTGTGTAGTAATGGATACTGAGGAAGGAAGGAAGGAAGGAAGGAAGGAAGGAAGGAAGGAAGGAAGGAAGGAAGGAAGGAAGGAAGGAAGGAAGGAAGGACGGAAGGAAGGACGGAAGGAAGGAAGGAAGGAAGTCTAGATGGGCAAAAGAGTTGAACTAGAGAATAAAACTGCCATCTGCCAGCAGCTGAATGAGCGTTCTTCAGGACGACTACAGCCAATGGACTGGAAGCTGAGGTTGTTGCTCACATCTATCTCTATGCTGCACCCATAAAAGATGCAACCAAAACTTTTGGAGCCCTTGGAGCCAACAAGAAATGGAAGTAGCTGCCGCAAATTGATTGTGGGCTCCTTCCCCTTCAAGAGAGCTGCTGCAAAGAATGTCCTGCAGATTGTGCCTCATTGCGGGGTCCTCTTTACACACTGGGGTAACGTCACGTCCTCTACTCTGCTAAGTGCCTCTGTGGCCACCAAAATTATTCCTAGTTCCTTAGCTTTTATACTTCGGGTCGGTTTTGCCCTTCTTGGGATGGAGTAAGGCTAGCAGTGGCCAGCTCAGGTAATCCCCTCTGGTTCCACACTGGGCTGAGTGGGACAGAGACGTTCAGCCCTTCACCTGCTGCTGAAATGGACTCAGGCTGCATTCAGACCTGCGGAAGAAATCTGCAGTTAAAACTTAAAAGCACAGCTTACCTGCTGCACAGCGACAACCCACTGTTTGGACTAAAAGGCAGTTTTGTAGCTTCCTCCTTGGAAGCTGTGAGAGCTGAGTTGGCGTGCATGGTCACGTGGGATGAGGCAGTCCATCAGAGCTCAACTGCCCTCCTGCTCTCGTTCATCTCTACTCGCTGTCCTGCCCAGGCTGGCAGGAAGATTCAAATTTTATTAATACTGCACAGTGAGTGTCCTTAATCCAAAATTAAGGTAAATGTGCAGTAGTGATGGGATAATGTGTCACGACAATGATCCATCTATCATTGTGTGAGATGCTCCAATCATGGCTGTGCACTCCATTGTACAGTGTTGACATGTCTGGGCACACCCTCAGTGGTGTTATAGTCTGAATAAGGAATAGTTTGGGGAGCTGAATAAGGAATAGGTTGGTTTTGGGTGTGATCCATCAGATCATCAGACTGCCTCATTCCTTCTTAAAGACTGAGTGTTGCTACAGCAAAATTTTGACAGCAGGTTCAATTGTAGAGATATGTTTCCTCTTGTGTGATTGTACATACGTGTGCAATGAGACTTGTCATCTTTCCCGTTGCCTTGAAAGTTGGAATTTTTGAAGTTCTTAGTATCCAGACATGACAAAAGTGAAATTTTGGCATTCGCTAGGAGATTGACAAACTCTTCTCCTAGAAAGATCATCTCCTTTCTGGATCCCCTTTCCCCAAATTCAGAAAGAAAAGTAGCATTTCAATCCATCTGCTATCTCAAACATGAGTCATTTTATTATCTTTAGAAAAAAACCCCACACACATTTGGCCTAATTAATAATAATAAAATTACCTATTCATCAATGTAGCTCAAGTAATAAAAGATCTGGACTACACTATCTCTCTGTCAGAACATACAATGGAAAATATACCTGGACATTTGAGAAAGAATGGAATCTTGGATTAAAAGATTAGGTCTATTTGCTTCTCTACTCCTTATCTTCCTATATTTGCTAGCAACAGAATATATTGATTTACCCTGAGGCAAAGACATACTAACAACAACCATCTTTGCCATTGATACCTTTCACTTCCCTTGGTCTAGCAGTAGCTGCTACAAAATCAGATTTCCTTGTAAGAATACAGTAATAAAGATACAATTTTTTTTTATCTACAAGAGAAAGGCATTGTCCCCAAGCAATTTAAAGTCTTCTAAAACTCTTCTTTTGCCTCTGAGTGCCCCCATGCCAGGGTTTTTAACGAACTTCCAGAGCTACAAAACGAGGAAAATGCGCAACAAAAAAAGTGCCCTTTAAATAAGACTTTCAGAGCTCTTTTTGGAAGTTGCGGGTTTTCCTGGCAACATTTACCTTGGGGACGCTCTGTGGCAAAAGGGGCGGGGATTGCCGCATGCACACACAGCAGTAACACAAGCAGCTTCCCTTTCTAAAGCTCAGAACGAAAGAGCCAGAATCACACAGAATTGCAACATTGTTGCAATCGCTATCAGGTGTGAAGAGGGTGGATTATTGCTAGGGGTGGATTTTGACAGCAATAACAGGGAAAGTGGTGAGTGAATGAGTGATCGTGCACTGGACAGGGCGGATTTTGACAGCGATAACAGGGGAAAGTGGTGAGAGTGAATCTTTGCCGACACGAGAAGCCATTTCGGGGGGCAGAAGATCTGGGAGATGAACAGAGAACTGATGGCTATTTTTCCTTTGGACTTGTCAGGGGTTGTCTTCCTGGTTGTGGACGCGACGAGCGCAGTCCCTCCCTATTCCCGCTGGCACCCTGTCAACAAGAGCAGGGGCGTGGAGAAAAAGATGCGCGCAAAGAAAACACGGCTCCCATGGGGACAGAAGGTGCGTTAAAAATGCACATTTTGCTGAGCCTCATGCGGACGCTTATTCCTGATTTGCATGGCACTTTTAAAGTCCACTTCAGTAGAGGGACAGTAGAGGGACAGTAGAGAAGCAAATAAGTCTTTTGGGGACGCAGCCACAGAGTTGTCTGTGCAAAGCTTCCTCTTGTCAATCAACTACAAATTTCTGAAAAATCTGTTCCACCATTTTATCTCCTTGCCTACAGAAACAAATGCAGTGCCCTATACCAATTGTTGAGCAGAATGTATGTTCATTAAAAGCCATTTATGCCAAGATGAACAGCCATCTAATTATTACTGTCCATTAAGGAAATATATTGAATTTATTACTTATTAAACAATTAGTTCCTAAAACTAATGACAATTATGATTTCTTAAAAATAATTGAGAAAAAACCCTCATCTTTCAAAAATGACTTCTTCTTCCCAACAGCTATTTTGTGTTAGCTTGTCTTAGACTAAACTGCTGCTGCTGCTGCTAAAAGCAGCCTCAGCTGGTTTCCACAGGATCTGCTCTTTCAATGTTTATTACAGGGCATGCATACCGAACTAACCCAAATGCAGATGTCCCATGAAATGTAGTGCAATCTGCAAAGCTGCAGAGACAGCTAAAACAACAACAACAGTGTCTGTCTGCTATTTTTCTACATTTGGCATTGAGGTTTAACATGCACCCATGTTATTCCCTTTGGCTGATGGACTGAAAGCACTTAGTGCATCTTTTATTTATTTGATTGTTTAAAATTTAAATGGAGAATCAGGCACCATTTGCAAATTGCTCCTATCTTTATTCTACCTATATTAATAACTTCTACAGGTGGGAAAACTTGCTAACAATATCATGGAGTGTGCTCATCAATAGTAGACATGTAGTAGAGAGGCCTCATGTCCTCCAACATGCACTGAAAATATGCATAAAAACACTTAAAAGATTCAGAATTAAAACAATGTCCTAAATATTAAAATAATAGTATCTGCAGTAGGAGGAAAGTATAATCACATTAGCCAAAGGCCAAGGTAAAGAGGTGCGTCTTCACTGCCTTCCTGAATGTATACACAGAAGGGGCATGATGCACCTTGAGGGGGAGACTGTTCCATAATCTGGGGGCCATTACCAAAAAGGCCCTTTCCCTGGTGCCCACCCATTTCACTACTAGGGTGGTGGGACAACCAGGAGAGCCTCACTTCTAGATCTTAAGGCACGGGCAGGTCGGTATGGGAGAAGGTGTTCCTTTAGATATTTGGGGCTCAAGTCATTTAGGGCCTTATAAATCAGAGTTAACACCTTGAATTGGGCTCGGTAGTGAATTGGCAGCCAATGAAGCCTTTTTAAGACCGGTGTGATGTGTGTCCAAGCTAGCTGTTCCTGTCAGCAGACTAAGCTAGGCAATGATTTATCACATTAACTATTGACCTAAACTATGGCTGCATCCAGACGTTGGTTGCTTATTCCACTATATTTGGTTATTCTAGAATATCCAAATATATAGGAGTAAGCAACCAATGTCTGGATGCAGTTTAAGATGCGAGATGGTTGTTTGAACTGGAATTAGCAACAGACTGCTTTTATCTGTATCTAAGCACTTCATGTTCACAGAGGAAGTCATAGTGAAGGCAGTTTTCCTTCTGACAACCTGTTTCTGCTTGCAAAAATGCAAATTAATCTTGCTGAATTCACTAGCTACTTGCCTCAATGAGCGGGATTCTGACAAAACTATGGTTTCATTGGACAAGCAGCAACTTAACCAGATATAACTCAAAAATCCCATGGTTAATGGCTACAATCATGATGTCCTGCTTTTCATTTTCATACATGAGAATTGATATCTTCCAGTTGGAATATATCTTGATGCATTCAAAGGCAACCATGGCTTTTAAAACTAGAATATGATGACCCATGTAATGAATTATCTAAAATGATATATTTAAGATGCTTATGGGGTATACAAATAGATGAGTTATTTAACCCCCACCTACCTTCTTTGGTGAAATCTGTAATTACTTAGATAAATTACTCCTTTGAGTGATCTTCTTGCTATTATGATCTCCAAATAAACATGCCACATATTGCCAGTCAAAGTTTGCACCTGTTCTTTGGGATTACCAGCTAACTTAACCTATAGTATTATTTGGCGGCCTTGCCATCTTATGACTGTGAAATAGCGGATGTGAGCAGAGGTAAAGGACAATCTATTAAATGCCTTTCTCGAATTTCAAGGCTGCCATTTAATGTAAATTAGATTAGCTGCTGAAAAAAAATTATATTCCAAGAATTAGATTGAATCATATTTCTTTCTCAGCCAGGTCTCCAAAAATATTCCAAGATTTCTATAACAACAACAATGATGACAAAGATGATAATGCATTAATTAATTAATTAATTAAATGCACTAGTAATTAAATGCACTAGTAATTCCCAAACAAGGCATTATTTTCAGATTTTTATCTTCACCTATTTGAGGAGGAACTATTTGATTAACACCAAGGATAGATACTATATTTTCTGAAACATCATTTTTTTTCCAGACTGAGGCACAGCAATATATTTCAAAATGAGGGCAAAATTTGGAGGGTTTTTTTTTGTTTGTTCCAGAAAGGAAACACTGCAGGAGGTATCCTTAATTTTCAAATCCGAGTAACAGTGCAGGTCAATCCAATTCACACATTAAATCCTATCCAGTTATATGATTGCAGTTTTACAAATATATTTGCTTAGTTGTGGGCAATCTTTCTTATTCCAAGAAAAGGGGCATAAGCTCTGTTGTTTTCTCCCTCGATCCCTGGATGGAGAGCGGCGCGCGCAGACATGAAAGTGCCTAGAATGATGGCGTGCAGTGGCTGTGGCGATGGTGGCAATGAGGACAGATGAGTGGGGGGGACAGGAAGGGAGCGGAAGGTTAAGTTCATTTCATGCGTGAATATTCATCTGAATATTCATGCATGAATACGAAGCTCCCCACGTTGTGGGGGTGGGATTCGGCCAAAGCCATATTTTCCCATTCGATTCTTATCAGATTGAATGTGGGAAATTGGCTTTGTGCACACCTCTAGTTGGGAGCCCCTCCCTGGATTCATCAGCTTCAAGGACTCCAGTGTTCCAACATTCCACCTGGTCACTACAGCTGTTGTCAGATTTGGTCTTTGAACCTTTCCTGGCATTCTTGCAGCCTTGCATTTCCCTCAATGAATAAATCATTCCTTCGTGCTCCAGACAATGTGAAAATCAAAGGTGGTTGCATTCTGTACTATCTTTCTCCTGGAGAGATGACGTTCCTTATAGTAAGAATTGCAAAGTCCCCTTTAAGTCATAGGGGGTAAGGAAGGAGCTCTACTTTGTAGCTTTTGTTCTGAGGAATTGAGGCCACCTGTATCAAGATGGGCTTTGTGCTTTTTGTTCATCTTGGTTATGGCTAAGAAGTTTGGTCATTAATGTTTCTTCTTCTTCATTTCTTCATTGGATGACAGGAAAACTTCTGCCTTGGAATTTTGCCTGCCTTCTGTTTCCATTTGTCAGGAAGGAGCTTTTGCCTCAAATCTGGCAGCAAGAAAAACACTTAAACCCATAGCTTGAATCAACCAACAGCAAAAGATAAGACAGTAACTAATAGATAAAGATATATATAAATACTGGTGGTGATTGCATGCAGAATTATGGATTTTTTAAAAAGCAAAGTTCATCAAATGCTCTTTGTGTTTGCTTCAACATCAAACACAACAAAGTAACTTAGGGTGTTTCCACACAGGCCCTTTAACACCCATTAAGCATGGATCCGAAAGTGCGCCTCCGCACACGGGCCGCTGTTTTGACACTTCCGGTGAGGCGTGTCCACACAGCGAGCCCATTTCTAATCCGGATTTCGGCAGCAAAACCGCTTTGGTTCCGCTGCGTCCGCATTAGAAGGGGCAATTAAGCACACTTCCGGTAGGTGCGTCCGCACCTATCCGTGCTTAATCCATGCTTAATGGGTGTTTCTTGCACACCACATTTTTAGTGGTCTTGCGCTGTGAATCCGCATCCGTTTCGGATGCGGCCGCACAGCGCAAGTGTGCTAAGAAATGACCCTCCCCCGGCTTGCCATGATTGGCTCCCCGGAGCCAAGCATGGTGAGCCGGGGGGCTCCTACCTT
>MTQE01001134.1:19113432-19124806 GCA_014337955.1 Aspidoscelis marmoratus | reverse complement strand
CAAAACGTTTTGAATTCGAGATAACTATGCCATGAAGACGCACCCACAAACTCTGTGAAGTCTTTGGATAGACAAATGGCACCGGTTCTGGAAAAAATAATTCAGAAGCTGTCTTACATGTTTCAGAACTGAACCACAGACATGAATGAGCTCTTTGGCTGTTGTCCGAAGAAGTGAGGCTAGACTATTGAGAGATTGGATTCTATCAACTTCAGCCAGTTGGAATAGTCAGAGACTATAGGAGCTGGAGAGCAGCAACATTTGAAGTGGAACATGCTCCACATCCTTATCAAACAGGTTTTTGGACTTTGATGACCCATTTGGAATTTCAGTATTGTGAATAGAAGCGCTTAGCAGTTGTTCAGGAGCCAGAGAAGACCCAAGGCATTATGTCAGTGACCTCTGCCTTTGAGAGATTCATTGTAAAGTTCATTAACAGAACAGCACAACCCAGAAAAATAAAGTTGCCATATTTGTTAACAGAAGGCAATGAGTCTTCTTATGGTCATCGCAGCAAGTGAGAGCCACTTCCACATAAAAGGTGTTCAGAGCACATAACAGCATTGCTTCTAAAGCTTCTTCACAATCCTATGAGAGAAGTTAGGCATACACTGAGATATGACTTGAATTCTCAATTCCTTTGCTGTTGCTAAAAACCACCATGTGATACCTTTCAAAGTACCAGGGATAGATACAATGCTTGTAGGTTATTTGTATTCACACTGAATTAAATCATCAGTGCAATTCAAGAAGCATTCCTCAAGTCTATGATATTGTACTCTCTGTTATTGTCTAAACTTAATTTAACCATGGAGCCTTACTGTCTGATCTGGATAAGCTCTGTCCTTCTGAATAAAAACATGAAATACTGTAGATGTTTTCTGTGACTACTGTTGGTCATCTTGTGATTATTTTTGCTGTAATAACCTAATGCTTTGCAGCATCTACATGGTTTATCTCAGACTTTGAATGGCATGTTCGAAATATTCAGCCACTTCCTTCCAAGAGCAACACAGTGAAGTTTAACTCCATATCCAGGCTCCAAAGACAAATTAACTATGCATTTTCTCTTGTGCATGCAGACACGTGCAGTTTAGGATCAAACCTGCTTCCACATATATCTGGCTTATTCTGGCACAGGGTAGGCTGACCCATACTGAGATATGGTCCCAGATGGGGATGGATTGTTCCTGGCACAGAAACAAGGCCTTTCACGTTGTTATAGCCTGGTGTGGGCCAATTCTTGTACCACCTCTGAAACTTCAGCCAACCTTGGTGCATGGAGGGGCCTCAGAGTGTTCTCAAGGCCAGGAATGAAGCTTCCTGGCCTTCAGAGCACCCAGACGCACCCATTTTGGCAGTGCATCTTATGCAGCTGAAATGGGCCCCTGGTGGAATACAACTGCCTTCATGCCTCCATGGTCCAATATACCACCCTTAATACACCGTGATCGACACGGTGATCTACCAGGAAATTGGACTAAGACGCCATAGATTAGCTTGGCCTATGCTCTCTTCTGTACAGATGGAGCATACTAGGAAGGGGTGGGGCCTCCCTTACTCCACACCAGCCCCTAAGTTCTTTCTTCTACCACACTAAGAGAGCATGCAGAAAGGATATATCATCCAATATCTTTTAGGGGAATTTCATGGCAATAAAGTTGACATACCTAATGGTCCTTGCCATTTTAGCATTTCAAGAACTTTCTGACTGGCACTGTACTGAAAGATGCAGGGTGATCCAGCTCACCAGTCAGCTTCTTGAATTTTTAGAAATTTAGATTTCATCAAAGTCCTGTATGAAGATTTCAGTTGGCTATTCTGTGCTGAAAGCCAGTACAGTGGCTGGTGAGTTGGGCTAAGACCTCAGAGGTTCAAAAACCCTCTCTGGTATGAGTGACCTTGTAGCAATCACTACCTCTTAATCCAACCTACCACCCAAGCTTGCTTTGTTGTGCTTTAGATGTGGAACTGGTTGTGTTTGGTGAAGATGCATGTTTGCTCCTTCTCCCCCTCCAGCCCACATCCACCAAACACAACCAGACAAGCGAATCCATGTTTTGATGCAGCAGCAGGGAAATATAGAGGGTGGGGTTTGAATTTCTCATTCCTGGGAAGTCAAGATTTGAACCCTGGGACTCTGTCCATCCTTGTTTGCAGGAGGGAGAATTTCGTAAAGAGTGGAGAGAAAAAGGTACAATGTCTCCATGCCGAACATGGGAAAAATGAGGAGGCATAATGAGTAAATCCAAATTAATTCCTTGTTTTAACACAAATGTGGGAATGACTGGAACATGTACTTGATCCTCCTTACACCCTTAAATGGATTATCTCTACAATGTCTGACCATGCCCCTATAGCAATAAATTTTATGAGCAGAAATTTTTGCATTGAGCCAAGAGAATGTTTCTTTTTATTGTTAATTTCCTATGCTCCCTGCAGCCACAAGTAATTACAACACGTGTCCAAACATGCAGAAGTATTTGTATTATCCCCATCTTCCCTTCCACTGGATTTATCTCACGTTATTAACTTGCTTCAAATGTGCAGGCTTATAAAAGCTAATTCAATATTTTTTTCTGCTTGCCATATGGCACAGAGTAAGCAGGAGGAGTCCAACTTTATGGGTCAGAATTAAATGCTGCAGAAATTGATGACTCTTTTGTAACAGCTGCGTAGTGGAGATGGATGTTCCATTTCCTCTTCTGAAGTGCCTTTGTTTATACATGCGTAGGTAATTTATCTCTGCATGCTGAAAATATTGTGACAAAGGTGCTCTTTCATTAGCAGAAAACTCCCACAACAGTTGCTTTTATTCTGATCAAACAGCTGCACTCTATTGATTGCAGACCAACAAATTCAGACTGCCGGGCTCACTCTGATAAGCAAGATGTATGTACAGAAGACCACGAAGGGGTATTTTGACCCTCATGCACATTGGAATCTGAACTGACTTCAAAGGCTATAAAATTTGTAAAATCTCTCTTAATGTACTTATGTAGCTGCAAAACAATGCAGGATATGGAACCCCCATCCAGTTCCAGCCTTAGTCCATGCAGTAACTTCCCTCCAATCACAAGTCTACTTAATATGAATCTTCAGAATAAATGGATTCACTTTCATAAACTTTTTTTTAAAAAAAAAATCCAGCTGTATGGCCACTGATTTGAGCATACAGGAATCGCAAGGCCTCTTGACTGCAAGCCTAGGAGCTGTAGCTGAGGTATAGGACAGGATGGATGGATGGGTGGATGGGTGGGTGGGTGGATGGGTGGATGGATGGATGGATGGATGAATGGGTGGGTGGATATGTATGTATCATTCCAACCAATGTAACCAGAATGTATTGTTATTTGTTACTTATGATCACATTAAAATAAAATATTAGAAAAAATGGTGGTCATAAATACAGTACATCTTGTGGCAATGAACACCATGGATTAATTCTGCATTGTAATAATCCTAATACGGAGTCAGTAAAGCATTACAAAGGAGAGAACATACAAGCAGACTTTTCTGAAAGAAGCCATGTTAATTTTTTGAAAATGTTTGCTCCTCAAATGCCTGAAATCCAAAGTGGGGTAACTAAACACCAGCGATCTTGCTAGGTTGGTGCTTTACCCTTTTCTGAAAGAAGCCATGTTAATTTTTTCTCTTTTAGGTGGGAAGAAGATATAAACAGAAGCCCATGTTCTTCACCTCAGTTTGTACTGTGGGATACTTACTGAATAAACATATATACATGCTTTGGCTGCCAATTTGTGAAAAACAAACTTTTGCAAATCAAAAACTGAGAATTTATTGAGAATTCACGCTGCGTTCAGCAACACTCTCCCTCTGTTTTTCTCCTCATCCTCTATGTGTTCCAAGTATTTAATTTTGCTTTTATGCATTTTAATCATTGTAACCTGCCCTGATACTTCAGGGTTCAGGCTGGGATATAAATGTTACATATTTGCATAGTGGACTTCAATCTTAACTTTCACTTGTTGAATTTGATTTGAAGGTAGCCTGATGTGTTTTTCCACTGTCACTAGAAGTACCCATTACGTACCCATTAATGGGTACAAAAATGCCATTTCGTACCCATTAATGGGTACTTTATGGTTACTTTTAGTGACAATGGAAAAACATCCCTGGTTACATAGGTCTCACACTTTTCTTTCCTTCTCCCACCACCATTAATAAGTGGTATATATTACAGGAATACTTATTGGCCTTCCGTTTCCAGGTGACCTGAGACTCCACAGATGAAATGAGATTGCTTCATCCATTTGCAGGACAGTAAAGACGTTCTAAGGAGCAACACCTCTTGCTTCTCACAAACACTCAGCTATGGTCCTGGTAGATTTCCTCGGCCCTATATTGCTGAAAGGAGGGGATACCTTGCCTTCAGCCAGAAGAGAATGGCTAAGACTTGAATGTACAGTACTCTATTAGGAACTTAAAACAAAACCTGAAACCCATGTTTATTTTTTGCATCAGGATACAGTTAGCTGTAGTTAGTTCACAGAGTTATTTTCTCCTTAAAAGTTGATTAGTGACTTTTTACATAGAAAAAATATGTTTTACAGATTCTGGGCAAAGTGAAAGTGTAAAGCACCAACCTAGCAAGATCACTGGGGTTTAGTTACCCCACTTTGGATTTCAGGCATTTGAGGAGCAAACATTTTCAAAAGAAAGAGAAGCCCAGACAGGTGGGGCTTGGTCCAGTTCTCTGCTCTTGAATACATGTAAAGAAAGCTCCAATTGCATGAAAAGAAAGAACAAGTGTTGTATTTTTGCAGATGTCACAGTAAGTACAACCCAAATGGAAGGCAGCTGACTTTACTTAATTTTCACTTTTAAAGTGCTGCTCTTTAGCACTTGTGTAAATTCATAGTTTGGGGTACTGGAGTTTTGTTTCTGACTTTTTAGATGCTGCAACCAAACCTTGTATAGTTTTGTCTTAATTTCTACAAGGATATTTCCTGACGTGTGTGTCTTAAACTCGTACCACACAAATACATTTACCCTTCTGCTTGGCTGGGATACAAGATTATCCCACATGTTGAAAGAGGAGATGCAAATTCACAAGGGTTCTGCAGAAGAGAGGCTGTAGCGAAGAAGGCTAAGACTCGCAGGAACGCTTTCTCCATTCACACAGTTGGAGGCAACTCTGTGCAAATGGAGAAAGCATTCCAGCGTATCCTAGCCTGGAAAGGCCAGGATGTGGGCAGGATGCTCCTCCCCTGGCCTCCCACCATTGGCTCCCTTGGAGCCAGGGGTGGGGAGACCTGTTGGGTGTCTTCCCTGGGGTCCCATGAGCTTCACAGGCCCATGCAGGTGGTGGGACCCCCACCCAACACTCCCTACTCCACCCCAGGGGTGCACGTGCATGAACGGGGCTTACCTGTTTGGCACCAGGTGAGGACACTGGCCACGCTATGTGCATGTGCGCCACATGGTCCCTGATTAGCCAGGGATCCGCGCCAGCACAGATGGCCAGATGAGATGGCTGGGGCGGGTCGGAACAGATCCGGCCACCCCAGAAAAGCAAATGCCCCGTCCCAGCATGTCGTAGATGAGTTTGAGAACCCCTCGTGCGAAAAGGCCTGAGGAATCTAAGGCTGTGGTCACACCTAAGGTTTAATCAAGCTTCAGTTCACCTTCAGAGCGAGAGAACGCATCAGCAAAGTGACCAGTAATTTTCTTTCCGCATTATCTATCCCAAAGGTGAATTTTCTGTTATTTAACACTGAAAAAAACAACAACTTGTCACTTTGCTGATCTATTCTCTCACTCTGAAAGTGGACTGAAGCTGGATAAAACATTCAGTGTGACCTCAGCATAAAAGTTTCTCCTTCCAGATGGCATGCAATAGAATTTATTGCATTCACTTGGCTTATATCCAAATATTCCCATTTAATTTCTCCCATTTGAGTAGGGTGGGAAGTGGGGAAGTTTTAGAAATATTCACGTCAGCAATAGTAGGCTACCAGCTTTTAGAAATATTCACATCAGCAATAGTTGGCTACCAAACCAAAAATTGCCAGTATGCACAGAGGGGATGGGGAGGGGAGAATGGAACAGGCTTTCTTTTTAATATTTTGAATCATTTGTATTTTTCAAAAATCATTTTTATTATTGTTTAATTACAATGTAGGGCTGTGCAGAGTGCTTTTAAATATAATAAGTTATCTCTGTATGTGACAGGGAAGGAGGGAGAAGGGAGATTGCCAGTTTTTAATCTTTTCAGTTCTGAACAAGCTGCCCATGTGAGAAACGGATTTGCCAAAATAAATAGTTTCAGGTTCATTGCCATTTGGCTGATAGCTCTTGTACCGTTGTAGACACGGGGTTTTCTTCATTTCATGTGCTGCAAAGATCTGTTTGTCTTTATATGGAAAGAGAAAGGGGGGTAGGGGCGTCTCTGCCATTTTTAGAAGCCACAAATGTATCTGCCAAAAACCTGTACAGCGGCTGCCTGGTGACTATATTTCACTGGAAACGTGACAAAGACCCTTTCAAATGATTCTCTGGATTCAATTTTCAAAGTGGCTGCCCCAGTGGCACGTGTACTAGTGCATACAACCCAAATGTTCCATCATGCTCGTTTGCTAGAATGGCTATTAATACACTATTAGCAAAATGTCTATCATTTTGACTGGCTCAGTCCAAAGGAACAGCTGCATACTGTAGGCTCCTCTGAATGTTGGAATTTACTTCCAGGACCTGTGCACACAATCACGTTGTAGCATTGACCTTTTCTGGCCTTTCTACATGAAATAGTATTTCCTGGAGTAAATACCAATGTTTTAGTACCTCCCTCTCTCAATCTCTTTCTTTCTGGCACAGTGCACTAACACACTTGCTTCCCTCTGACTAGAAGATCCATGTTGGTTCACCACACTTTCCCCAAAATAGTACTTTTTGAATCCTGAGTTGGTAATCAGTGTAACTCTGAGTAACTACACATAAGAGCTGGCTTTTCTACCCTGCTTTTCTCACCCATTTAAGGGGACTCAAAGCAGCCTACAAACTCTTCTATTCTTCTCCCCACAACAGACACTCTGTGAAGTAGGTGGGGCTATGAGAGCTCAAAAGAGACCTGTGACTAGCCCAAGGTCACCCAGCTAGCTTCATGGAGGAGTGCAGAATCAAAGCTGGTATTCCCAGCGTTTTTTTCCACTGACCTCCCTTAATACGGATCTAAGGAATGGGTCCTTCAACGAATCTGGATCTAGTAGATCTGGATTAGGGGAGGTGTCTGATGCACCTCCATGGGTGGTGCAGCACCCAATAGCAATGGGTGCTAACCTACCCACAGTGGAAACACCAGAGCACCCATGTGGTGAAGCTGGATTGACCCATGTGGGGGCCCCGCCTGTCACCCCAGGTTTTTTGGGGGACAGGTGGTGCAATCTTTGTAGACGCTTTAGGAGACTTTTCAATGATTCTCCAGAGTGGCTCCAGAGAATCTCCGGAGCTTTGTCATAAGCGATCTGGCACGAAGTTTGAAGATTCTCCAGGGCCTTTGACATAGGTCCGTTGGCATTTCTCTCACATGGAGTCCCATTCAGATCCTATGCTATTCTTCGGAGCTGACTTCAGAGATTGTGCACAGGCTTCAGAGCTTTGGGGCATCCTACCCATGGGTGTGCCCCCCCATAGCCCCCCTAGACCTCATTGTCCGATTGCGGTAGAAACGCTCTCCATATAATATGGATTTGATGCCTGAAGACCTCATTAATGGGGTCTATAATGGGGTCTTCAGGCATCAAATCCAAATTATAGACCCCTTTAATGAGGTCTACACTGTAGACTCTACAGGGAATCCAGATTATAGGACCTGAAGGACACATTCAATCCAGATTTCCCTAGAACTGGTGGAAACAAATGTGGCTTTAATGGGGTCTGCAGTGGAAATGGGATCTTCCTGGTCTGAGCCTAATGGGTCCTTGAGTCCCTAATGGGTAGTTAATACTAGTGGACCCCCCCTCCCCAATCCCCAGATAAGAGTCCAGCTCCTTAACCACTAGACCATATGGGCTTCCAGATTTCTAAATTAGAGAAGTATGGGTTTAATGGAAAAGAGGCATGGAAGAGATAAACACTGATGGTGCTGAACTATCTAGTAGAGGGATGTTATGTACTGCCTTTTGTGAACTATTCTGATAGCTTTTTGTTTTGTGTGTGCATGTTGCCTAGCTTTTATGTTCTTAGAATAGAGGATATAAAACATTTTAGTGTTATATATAGACCTATTACCCAATATTAGTAAAACAATTCTAACTGTTGTAGGGTAAGGACCTTGGTTGCTGCCAGGTGCATGGAAATTGTTGGTAGGTGATCAGATCAGCCAGTGCAATGCCAGCCCGTTGCTCAGCTGTGTCAGCTAAATTAAGAGTGGGATTTTATGCACTTACCTGATAAGCCATCCATAATGCTGCTGCCTCCTTTGAGAACGCCCACAGAACCGGTCTCGAGGAGAAAAGACAGCACAGAAAGAACCGTGCCGTCACAGTACCACCCAAGGAGACCTTTCTCTGTACCTTCTGCAACCAGACTTGTCTATCCCACACTGATCTGTTTAGCCACCAACATACATGCAGAAAGTGGGGGGTCGAGCCCTCCCTAATCTTTGTTTGTGAAGCCAAGCCAAGATGATGATAAGCCAGTATTCTTCAGTTCAGGCAATCATTTTCCTGGCCTTTCCTGCCATAGTGCTGGTATGATTAATTGTATTTGCAATGGTACAGTGGAACATGGTGCAATCTAACAGTCTCTTAGGAAGGCAAAATTAGAGACATGCACCTTTCGCCAAGAGTTTGTATCTCCCATAATTGTATGGAGGGTCTCTACGTTTAATTGAAACCATTGCTTGGGAAGTGTTATACTCCTTCCTTCTTGCTGCACTTCTTATCATGGGCCCCATCCTCCATTCCGCTGATAAAAAGCTCTTAAGAGAAAAGGAAGCTAAGTAGGGAAAACATGAGATTTTATTCACATTTCACCAATGCTCATAAAGCAAAGTGTGCCTTTTCTGAATTAAGAAGACTTGGCTTTTCTACTTTACTTTTCTCACCCATTTAAGGAGGCTCAGAGTGGTGGACAAAGCTTCTGTACTTCTCCCTGTGAGGTAGGTGAGGACTTGAGAGTTCAGCAGAGAGCTGTGATTAGCCCAAGGTCACCCAGCTAGCTTTGTGGGGGAGGGTGGAACTAAACCCAGTATACCCAGATAAGAGTCTGGCTTCTTAACCACTAGACCAAACGGCCTGTTGTGAAAGAAATCCTAAAGTCTAAGTGAGTAGGTCAGATATATCCAACTGTTTGAAAAGGAAAGTTTTGGATATCAATAACAATCATTTTCATTTAAGAAATTTCAGATTTTATTTTGCAATTTCAGATTGTATTTTTTTGTTTTAAAATAAGACCTCACTATTTCTTACATGTTCTCTGTTCAACATAATTCAACTGAGACTGCGAACCTTAATTTTATTGTGCTTTTGAGAGGCTTTAGGAAAACTGGGTTTTGTTTTTAGGAAATTCAGATTTTAGGTGGTTTTAAAATTACTAATATTTGAGATACTGTGCTTTATAGCTCAGGTTAGCTCCATTTGTGTTAACTTTGGTAAGCCTCTTAACAGAATACTTTTGCTCAGAAATCAGCCACAAATCAGCTATTTAAGAATTTATTTAAGAATTTATATCCCACACTTCACCAAGAGATCCCCTGTGCAATTTCCTTTGCTTTCCTCATCATTCCTGGGTATGATGAAGGCCACAGACTGTCTACTGTGTACAGAAATAGCAGCTCTCAACTTTATTACCACCAGCTGAGAATGACACAATAACTTTAAAAAAATATACACATATAGCTGAACCAATGCAGCCATAGGATATTTATGTAGAAAACTGAAAAGTATACTACTACAAAGTTCAGGTACTTGCCAGTAGGGCATTTTCTTCCTGACAGGATTTGTATAAACTCAGATTGTAAACATATCAAGCAATAGCCATAGAGTTCTTTGCAGGTCACCTAGAAGGCTTTTGTCTCCTTGGAAGACACCAACTCCTGCCTTGCTCAAATATGAATTATTATTTCTTTCCCTTCTACATTTATTTAAGAACAACTACTAGAATGTTCAGGCTCTTGTCTGTCTTTGAGCCTCTGGTTTGGAGATTAAGTAATGGAAAACAGAGTCATCATAAAGCTAGAAGGAAGTGTTTGTAGAGACTAAGAAACTTGGTGCACTAATGACACAATATTAAAAATGTAGTTTTTTTCTCTAGAGGAATCTGAAGGTAAAACTAAGAGTACACTGGTTACCCCTGTATTACAATTGTAAAAATGGAAACTACTGTTGTTTTTGTGTGTAAAATAGAAAAAGCCGTGCTAGGCACTAGAAATATTTTAACAACTTCCCACAAGGCCAGCACTGAAGAATGTGAAGTATTTTTGCTGCAGCTATGCAAATTCTTGCTTTCTTAGACGTTCAGTAATAGCCTACTCATTTTTTACCACACATTGCTGGGTATGCTCTACATCACATTGGGCGATGGAGATCAAATAGTCACAGTATGACACAAACAAGCCAAGAAACAAATCACAACACATGGATTTGCACCAAAGCATTATGGAGCACAGAAAAATTGCCAATGGCAACTCAATTCCTTTCCTAATGACTCAGTGACCAGATCAAGCTCTCTGAACCCCAAGGAAGGGGTGAACCATCCATTCTTAATAAGCAGAATGGTAATGAGGGATATGCATGTATGTATTTCTAGCAAGCTAAATAGGAATTATGCAAAGATGGGCATGATTTTTAGAATCTTAAAAATTGGTGTTTTCACTCAATATGCCAGAAAATTTGGAACAATCACAGGATTTTTGGCCAAAGGATTGGAAAGTATCAGCCTACATTATGAAGCCAAAGAATGTCAATTCCAAAGAATGTTCAACTACTAAACAATTGTGCTCATTTCACACACAAGCAAGGTTATGTTCAAGAATCTGCAAGCATGGGCCCATGCAGGAATGCCACCCACAGTGCCGCATGACTGGCCCATGCAGACATCAGTCAAGGGCCACTTCCATTTCATAGTGGGCATGACAGACACGTAGCTGCATAGTTGCCTACGCAACTGTTATGTAACAGGGGGTGGAAAAGGCACTAGCCCCTTGACCCGATTGGGCCAGCATGCAAGAGGAAGCGTGCTTTGGAATCCGAAGAGTTTGTGCAGACAACGCGATCCTAATAAAGTCCTAATGGAGTTGTCAGTGGCTTTTTCCACTGTCAAATAGTACCCATTTTTGTACGCATTTAGGACCCATTTGGGTGTGAGCCCGATGATCCCATTTCCACCAAGGCACCCATTTGGGACCCGATTG
>MTQE01001134.1:19101539-19113422 GCA_014337955.1 Aspidoscelis marmoratus | reverse complement strand
AGGTTAGGGGGAGGGGATGCACCCACTGGAGCCCCCCTAAACCTAGGCTCTGAAGTCACTTTGAAGCCACCTTCAAAGCCACTTCAAAGTCATTTCAAAGTCATTTCGAAGTCTGTGCAAAATAGCTCCGGAGTGCCTTTGAAGTCTGTGCTGATCTTCAGAGTGACTTTGAAGTGACTCCAAAGTGACTCCAAAGTAATTTCGAAGTTCACTCCGAAGATCAGCACAGACTTCAAAGGCACTCCGGAGCTATTTTGCACCGACTTCGAAATGACTTTGAAATGACTTCGAAGTCAATTTGAAGCGGCTTCGAAGACTGCCCCCCCGCCCCCCAAAATACCTGGGGAAACGGACCAACCCCTTGGTCGATCAAGATTCCCCACCTGGGTGCAAAGCTGTTTCCACAGCAGGGGTGTTAGTGCTACACCTCCCATGGAAACACATTGGGTGCTTCCCTTAATCCAGATCTACTAGATCCGGATTAAGGAATGTACCCATTCCTTAGATCTGGATCTTCTTAGATCCGGATCTTCGGGTTGCAGTGGAAAAACACACAGTGTGGAAGGTGCGTACTAAATGCGTATCTATCAGGTTGTTAAAGGGGTCCTAAGGGCCCGTGCAGAAATGTCCAAAAAGCAACAGTTAGAACCAAACATGGAACAACTGGCTGATTTAAGATTGGGAAAGAAATACAGTAGAGTTATATGCTGTCACTATTGATGGAATTATGCAGAGTACTTCATGCAGAATAGATAAATCGGAAGGCAGAATTAAGATTGATAGGAGAAATATGAACAACCTCAGATATGAGACAATACCACTCTGACAGAAAATGAAGAATTAAGGTGACCCTTCCTGAGGGTGAAAGAGGAAAGTGCAAAAGCTGACTTGAGACTCAACGTTAAGAAAAACCTAAGGTGATGGCATCTGGTTCCATCACTTCCTGCAACCAGAGGGGAAGATTTAATTTTCTAGGGCTCAAAGATCACTGCAGATGGTGACTGCAGTCATGAAGTTAAAAGATGCTTGTTCCTTAAGATAAATGCTATGACAAATCTGTATAGCATATTAGAAAGCAGAGATATAACCTTGCCAGCAAAAATCTGTATAGTCAAAGCTATATTTTTCCTAACAGAAATATATAGCTGTGAGAGATGAAGCATAAGAAAGCCTCTTCACCAAAGAATCAACATTTTGAACTGTGGTATTGGAGAAGATTGTGGTGCTGCAAGCAGATCAATTCAGAAAATACTAAAGGAAATCAACCCTGACTGATCATTGGAAGGAACTCAGATACTTTAGCAACATAATGAGAAGACAGGACTCAATGAGAAGACAGGACTCACTGGAAAAGATTCTGATGCTGGGAACGATTGAAGGAAAAAGGAGAAGGGGATGGCAAAGGATGAGATGGATAGATAGGTTTCATGGAATAAATGAACATGAACTTGTACAAACTTTAGGAGACTGTAAAAGACAGAAGGATCTGGCATGCTCTGGCCCATCATGAAGAGTTGGACATAACTTAATGACTCAACAACAACAAATTAACCCCATTCATTTACTTTTTCATTTAGGAAACATAAATTTTAAAAATAGGGTTCAGAAGGAGTACTCTTCATTGGGGTGGTCCTACATATGGACCTCCAGGGGTCTCAGAACTATAACTGCTACCAATCTTAGCCGCCAGCACAGCCAGCATCAAAGAATAATGGGAACTACAGTTCAGCAACGTCTAGCCAACAACAACTAGAATACACTGTTCTAAAGGTGGTGTTCCATTATTTGCCATTTCTGGTAAAACCTTCTAGAGGGGTTAGAATTTTATTAATTAACAATCTGTTGAGCAAAGTGCAGTTATGTACTACAATCTTGCTGCCACAAAGTAACAATCTTAAACTATTATGTTTTCTCTGTGGGAAAAAGAACAAATCTATTTCAACCAGCAAAGAGTCCAGTACAGTGGTACCTCGACATACAAGTGCCCTGACATACAAGTGTTTTGAGATACAAGCCGCCGAGCGAGTGATATTTTGCTTTGAGATGAGAGCAAGATCTGAGATACGAGTATGTAAGTACAGTACAGTACATAACAAAAACAACTGAGGTGGTGTTTTGGGAGCTGGAATGGATTAATGGGAAAATTGCTTTGAGATACGAGCGATTTGACATAAGAGCAAGGTTACGGAACGAATTAAACTCATATGTCAAGGTACCACTGTATTGTATTCAAAAATTTCCCAATACTTGTACACATAAGAAAGGTGGTGTGCAGGTTCTAGGGGACACATGTCTATATATCTAACTTATGCAGGCATCAGGTCTTTATGACCCTTCTCTGTATTCCTCTAAGGAAAAAAGATCTACACAAACTTACTGTATGATCACATGGTATCTTCCACACTAAAAACATTTACATAAAACAGAGAAAAATATGTTGCAAGCAAATTACTCATACAGTATTTTCAACTGGTCAGTATACTGAGAAAAGGGATTTCCATGCTTTAACTTTCGTAATTACAGAACCAAGCATGTACTTGCTTAAAGCTTGCAATGTTTTTACTGCAGTTTGGTTTTTTTTAAAGAAAAACAGAGCACAACCTCTTACAGCGCTTGAGATAAACACTGAATCTAGCACTTAATTAGACATTAAAGGCCTACCCTAGTAATAAAAAGTTTTACTGTGTCACATTTAACAGCTCTAGAAAATCTGACAAAAATGCCTGAGGAAGAACAGGATTAGATTGCACTAGACAAAATGAATAAAACAGCCTCAAATAGAAAGTACCAACATTTGGTTAAACATCCGAAGGCGACAAAGCCGAAATGCTGCACTTCTACTGTTCTTTATCAGATTTTAATGCCACTGTACAGGGATATGCACTGTAAAAAATGATCTACCCCTTTTTTCTGCAAACTTGTTTCCACCTTCACCTTTTATGCTGATTTATTTATCAGCTTAAGAGATTGTCCACCTAAAAATTTTAGATGCTAGAAGTCATGGATAAGGAAGAAAGAATGGCTTGCTAGCTCTTCTGACTAACAGGCACTTCTATTCTCTTGCAAGTTGAGCAACCATGTGCAGGTAGATTCCTTCAGAAGGCTTATAGAACAACATGAGGTCTAACGTGAGCAGGTTCATGAAAATTTCAGAATAACATTACAAGCACTTTCAGACATTGTGCCAGTGATGGTATTAAAATAGGCTCACCAGGGTAAGGACTCGCTGACCCAAAGCAGTAACCTTTCACTAGCTTCAGGTTAAAAATAGGGTATAAGTGTGTATGCATGTACATCCGCGATGGTAATGGATGAAACATACACATCACATCTGTAATTAAGCGTATTTTTTCCTCTTTGCTTTTAAAAGAATGAATGATTAAAATAGAGCATTTGTTTAATTCAGAACAGCAAGAAAATATATACATGTATTGATAACATACTAGCAGAATTTTTTGGTTTTTTCAATTCCCTTACCCTTCAAAAGTAAAAAAAAAAAATCCATCTGATGAGAAAACATCTTCAAAAATACTGGAAAATATAGCAATTATTTGCGATCTAGTGTCACAAAAATGGCTCAAGCAAACACTGATTTTCTTTCTTTCTTTCAAAAACATATTACCCATTGACAGTATTACAACATACAATGATTTGCCAAAATAAAAAAAAAGGGATTTGTCTTTATTATATTCTCCTACTGAAGCAATAAACATTCTGCTTCTCCACTGGTCATGTAAAAGATTTTACCATTGAATCTGAACTTTCAACTTTGTAGAAAATTTAGGTACAATGCCATAAAAACAAAACACCGGGCAAGCCACTGAAATATTTGAAGAACAAGGCTGTTAATGGTGATAAGAAAGATGAACTTGTGTTTTTTTTAAAGCTAAACTTTCTGCATACGACTATAAATCCAAGTCTTCATTGTGAGACAAAATATTTAAATATGTTCATTACATCTACATTACTTGCACAAATTTGGGTCTATACAAATTGCAGCTACATTTCCTGATTAAATTATGACCAATAAGTCAGATATCACTGCTAAATACTGGAATATGAGGCTCTAAAAACCATTACTGAGTGTGTAGTACATGCACATGATGTAAGGAAAAAGAAAAGATCTTTTGACCCCGTGCAAATGGGATAGGACAACTGTTACAACTAGCAAATATATGCTGGACAAATTTAAACTTTACAAAGTCTTGTAGAGTTATCTTCATGAACACAAAGAAATTAAGAAACACATTTTCCCCACCAAACAAAAACAAAACAAAACAAAACTGATCATACACACAAATACAAAAGACATCAGTCTTCATTTCGCTTCTTGAGCTTTCTTAGCATTCTGTTTTTCTTTTGCCTAGAAGGTAAAGGTAGACATAAACAATATGCTGCCATGTTGTAATAGCTCATTCCTCCCCTTTGCCCTGTGATACAAAATATACAAGATTGTTATTATTGCATCATTTAAAGCACAAGTAATTGCATTCTGCAGCTCTGCCAGGCTTGATCAAAAGGTTTATGTTGAATATTTTCCAAAAATTGAAACATAATCTCTATAACAACATAGGCTGTTGAAACACCATTGCCTAGCTGAACTATCAGTTCAAATTTCTCCATTAGGATCTTAAGAATATATAAAGAGACCCATCTACCATATTACCATCAATGCGGCAGCATTCATCCTTGCATCTGGGTTATCCCTCCTTTGAACTTGTTTATTTTATTTATTTATTTATTTGTATTTCTATCCTGCCCTATACCTGAAGGTCTCAGCCTTAAAAATCAAACATATACTAAAACAAAAACAGTATATATTGAACATATTCATTTACGTTCAATGAATGGCTATGCAGCCAATTCCTCCACTACTATAATTTACAAGAATAAGGATACTTCCAGACACGTTCTAAACTGCGAATTCCATTCGCAGTCCAGATGATGCCGTCACACCATATTCAGTTTTCTGTCGTCACTCCGGAGTTTTCTAGCCAAGCTGCACATTTTCTGTAATATGGGAGGAAAACCTCTCCCTGGATGAATGTATTCTGTCAGTGGAGACAGAAGCACGAGAAGCACTAATGGGCAACTTGCAAAACCTGGAAGTGCTTCTTGAAAGGTGATTGCTTCCATGAACCCTCACATGATGGCAGTGAGAGCATGCTCCTCTGATTTCGAAAGAGTGAAGTTGATTGTCTGTGAGAATGATCAATTCTCCCTTCATGCTAAGGATACATCGGGGTAATTTTAAGTCTGCAGTCTGGAGGCAGCCTAGGTTTATCACAGAACTAGAATTTTACTTCTCTATGAATTCCAATGCCATCAACATGCCCTTTCTTGATTTTGGAATCAAGAAGAACATATACACAAGGGGAATTTGTTCAGAATTTTGAAAAAAAAATGTTCTGTGGAATCAGCTTCTCAAAACTGCTTCATGGAGCCTCTAGGTTATTTTTTAAAACTCTTGTGCAATGTATCACTCATTTTGGCAACAGTGACTGTGACGTTTAAGCTTATCTTGCAGATGATCAGGATTTTTTTTAAAAGCAAAAAGACATTTCAAGTAATAATGCCTCAAAATTACAGCATACTTGCTCTTAGGGGCCTATAAGACTTTAACCCTGTTAATTTATTTTTTTTTAAAAAAATACTCATCTGTTAAACTGTAGGCAAAGTTTCTGCACAGGAATTTAAAATAGGGAACAGGTAAAATTATCCTAGATACAAGACCTGACTAGCAGTTGCTAACATGTCCTTCCCAGCTTAGGATAACTGATCTCTGGCAGACAGCATTCATGTCCGGGTCATTAATTCTAGGGCAGCTCATGTTTTGTACGTCAGCTAAGTGGAAGTCCTATCATGCAATTAGCCCAAATACATCCCACAGAATAGACTATGTATGCAAATTTCCCCAATATTTCCCTCTGACTCATGCTTCCTTGGAAGAACAAGAGTCATTTGCATATAATCCATTAACAAGGTCATCATTGTTAAGTGCGGGAAACGTCACGTATTGAGGGCTACGAAGACCTTACAATATTAGGCACTTTTCTATTAAATTGTTTGTATGAAATGCTTTTATTAAGGTCTACAGAAGATAAAAGATATGCAGCATAGAAGCAAATTAAATATAATACAGGAACACTTGACATAAGTATTTTTAAAGAGACCTCTGTAGTTCTGAACATAGTCATGCTTAATATTAATATTTCAAGAAAGATCAAAACCAGATGCATTTTAGAGAACTGTTATACATTCACAACCCTGTGCAATAAACACAACTAACAGTTACTTTTACTCATTTAAGCTAGAAACATAGATGGTATCTGCTAGTATGAATCCTAACTAGCACTTTGCATTTAAGTCTCCCTTTTGGTATGTTTAGAGCACGTGGAAAGAACACGTGCAAGGCAATTTCAGGACAAAAATCCAAATCGGGTCAGCTGAAACGCTGAACAGCATAATAGCCCTACAGTGGAGAGGCTGAGCACATTACTTTCTACATTAAACGTGCCTGGATTTAAGCCATATCAGCAAATCAATGTTACATCTGGAATCGGAACACAGAAGAAACACAAAACACTAGCAAGTCAATACCATCAGTACAGATCCCAGAAGCAAAAATATACCGTTTGGGGTACGGAAGACGGTCAGAACTGAAAAAGAGTGCCATCTAGTGATCACTAGATACTTGTCACTCTAATTGAAAATTGAGAACTCGCCTGCAGATTCAAAAATCTGCTTTAATAGATTCCTTTAACACTAATATTCAACAGGGGCTTACCTTTTCTACAAGTGGGATTAACTGTTGGTGTTCTGCTAAAGTCTTTAGCAATTCCATGATGAATGGTAGGTAGTTATGTTTTCTTCTAATGTTTTCAATCTGTAAACACAGAAGAGATAATGGACTGCATTAACAATGGATTCAATTGAAATATATAAAGTTTTCCTGTGTAATCCCTTAATACCAGACTAAAAAATAATACTGCTCCATTAACACTAATACTTGAGCAGCAAGAAGGGTGGAAAAGGAAAAGATGTAAGAATAAAAACTGAGACTTAGGGATGCAGAAGAATGTTACTTTCCCTAGCACTTCACTGTACTAAGTCCTTACGTAGAGAAAGACCACCAACTTAATAAAGCTTCCCGAGAACCAGACTTACTGCTGCATTCCTATACAGTATATCAGCTTTTTCTGGAAGTGGGAAGTTTTCTTCATAAATTATTTTGTAGACTTACTGACCCTTTCCACACTGGGCCATGATTGAAAATGTATACTGATCTAAGATTCACCCTTCTGCATCTATTGTAGAATTGTGGAAGCTCTGTGGCCCCCAGTACAATTTGTCCACATGGGACCAGTGGACCAAGATACAGCACCAAAATGCTGCAGTGTCCTAGTCCTGATACGGATCTCTTTAAGATCAAGCTATCCAAGATCCTCAGCTCCCTCTGACCCACAATTCTAAAAATTTGTTCTGCAATCTTCGCAAAAGGTTCTGCAGGAACAGAAAATGCCTATACCTATTAAACTCTACTTTACTTATAGTTGAGTTACTGGGCATGATCAGCCAAAGTGAAATGTCTGCACTCTAAACTCTAAGCAACTCAGAAATCTTTCAGTTGACATACAAAGGGAAGCTCTTAAGCCTAAAATGTTCATCAGGGACAATGCACTGCTATCTAACATAATCTATTCTTTATTCTCCCTTCTAAGTCTCCTTCTTTCAATTTGCAAAGATACTATACCTTGTATCTTTTCAATTTTTGGTTTTCTTCTTCAATTAACATCTGATACTTTGCAACTTCTGACTGAATAGAACTGAGTATATTACTGCTCTGGTCTGTGTCCATGGGCTCTTCCTTTTAGGAAAAACAGTACAAGTATTAGTTGCATGTCCTTGCATGTTTATGCCATGCTATCTATTTAAGATGAACAAAAAGTAAAGAGGGAGTAATAAAAAAGAAAAACTCTGCCCCTTACATTCCCAGACTGTACAAGATGAAACAGTAAAAAAATCAATGTGACACTTCCTATAGTTGTATTTTAAAGGTTTGTTGAAATATACTTTTCTAAGTGCGACACTTTAAAGAACATTTAATGTTCTCTACTCTTTTGTATATAGTGAAGCAAGAAGGAATATGGTTAGCTTTTAATCCATTATTTATTCCATTTCTACTCCGCCCTTCATCACATTCTATCTGAATGGGCCCTCGGTGTATTTAAATAGTTTTAACTTGTCCATTTCTAAGGAAACTATTGAAACTGCCAAATGTGCTAATCTAACTATATGAAATGTATGATTATGCATATAGAGGCATCTTTTTGGTTTATGAATTTTTGGTAAAGTTGCAATGATCTTATTTGTGGTATAACAGTCTGATGACTATGCATTCGAAATTACATTTCAATTCATTTTAGTGTGGTCCATTCCAATTATTTTATCATAACATTTTGTGGGTGCTGTATTGACCAAAGTTGATGATATTAAGAATACCGCAAAGATCTGTTTAATATAATTCAAACATGTTTTCATTCAATCAAATACATGTTAAGTGTGCTACTATTTTCTTCAGCCCACTGTAACAATGTATTAAGTAAACAGATTAGGTGCAGATTAAATGTGAACAGTAAGTATGAACTCTTGAAGTATCATGAGTTTCTTTTACGCAAAATTTTTACAAGCACTCTTATATGTTTAAACTAGTATGGTTCTTGTTAAAAGGAATGAGAAATCATAACAGAGCTGGGCATAACCTGTTGCACTTTTACCTAGATTTTGCTATCACATTTGGCCTTATTTCTAAACCTATCAAGGTCAGAATCTTTTAAAAAAGGATAGTTAGGAACTAAAGGGGAAAGAATGGATTTAATATATAAAATTGAAAGGGAAATAAGGTTTTCAGAATCTAACATAATATCTTATAGTTTGCTTGTTCATAAAGCAAATTGGGCATAGAAAGGAAAGAAAATAGGTATTGAAGCCTATTAGTCCTTTAAATTATAGTACACTTCTCTCTCATAAAGTAGTAAAGCTCTCCACTGATAGCACTGAAAACATTCAGTGGCATCCACTAGGCCTTATAGTCCCAACTATTTTACTTTTGTTAAGCCTTACAGCCTAGCTTTTTTTTTTAAAAAAATGGTAAAATACCTCAGCAAGTTGTCTTTGCAACTCTGTTATTTTCTGTTCATATATCATTTTTCTGTCAGATACAATTGCCATCAAATTAAACCTTATTTCACCTTCGCTGTACCTACAAAGAAAGAACAGAAGAACACGTTGAGCCCTGAAGCTATTAATGGTTACTGAGTACTTTTGCATGGTATTAAGATCAAAGCCTTGGTGCCAAATGAAGTGTCCTTCACTTTGAAGCAGCAAATTCAACTATTCAACAGAATTAGAGGAGAATAATTAGACTTCCATTCTTCTATCGTATCTTTGAAATACCTCATTTAGTTAAGACTACTGCATCAGATTCTTCATCATGGGTTCATTTTCAACCATGCAAATTTGGCAGGCAGGTATCATTCACTACTATTCATCTGATGCTCTGTTAAGACTGCATATGGTAAGGTTCAGTATGAATTTGAGCAAATGAAGAAATTTAAATCTTTTTGAAATATTTTTTCTAAAGCCTTCCAAATAAATGTACTCCTGCGAGAAATCTAACCATTATTATGACAGGAGGAAAATAATATACTTTGTAGCAATGGGATACAGGAATAACTACCAAGGAATGCTGACATTGTTACTTTGATCCCATTTTCTGACAAAATGCTTGAGGCAAACAAATGGATGGGGGGGGGAGCGAAGTGCAGTTGTCTTTAGTTAGCACTCATGGAGGCAAGCCAAAGAACTGCACATTCAGGCTTTAATAGCAAAATAATTCCATGTAGAAGCTTACTTCTGTATTCTTTTCTCTATTACAGGTCTCACAGCACTGATCCAGTCATCTTGATTGCATACCCCTAAACAAGAAACACACAAATAGAAGTTAATATTCTTGCAAAAAAGAGTAAATGGGAATGCAGGATAATTTCAGTAATATATATATTACTGAACTCATTACTGGTTAATGAGTTTAAGCTGATCTGAATAAAAATTTAAGTGTATTTGAGGCGACTGTTAAGAGTTAAGGAAAATGTCTACTGGTATTAATTTGATGAACTAAGAAGGGGGTACAAAACATATATGTTGATTAGGGGTGTGCACAAATATTTGAAGGTATTCGAAATTTGATCAATTCTGCCCGAATTTTCAAACCGAATGTCCATAAATTTGAATTTAAAGATTCAAACAAATCTCAAATCTATTCTTTCGAATTATCCAGACATTCACGTGTGTACAGGTTTGTACATGATATGCATCTATCCTGCATCTGTATGCATCTGTAAGGATCCATATGGGATGAAAACGGGATGCATACAGATGTGTACGGATGAGCAACGCTGCATACAGGCTCAAACTAATTTTTGTCGACATTCATAAGTGCAACTTCAAATAAAAAATTTGAACGAATAGATTCGAATTTGCTTAATTCTAATCGAATTTGCTTAAATTGTTTTTAAAGATTTGAATCAAATTGAATTTTCACGTATTCGATCTGAATAAAATCCCAAAAATTGCATTTGTAAACACCCCTAATATTGATTATAATCTATTCCAAAGAAATTGTTAAGAATTCTAGAGTCATTACTTATTTTTTCTTAAACTTCATCAAATAAAATAATGATTTTGTAAAATACAAAGTTGCTTTTAAATGACGATTACACATCTCAGTGCTGCAACTGTTTACTTGTCATATTTACAGCACACTATTGAAACAGGATATTTAAAATAATGCTTTAAGAACATTTTCTTGAAGCAGGTCTGTAACAAATACAGTATGGGGTATTAAGAGATAAATATCTGATGCCCATACTGAAGGATAAACTATTTGATGATTTAAAATAGTTTACTTCAGAGGAAAAGTTATATAAGAAGTAGAGTTTTATTATTTGCACTAAAAGCTTTAAATTAAGAAAACTGTAACTTTGTCCTTTAATTGCTATTCTGTTTATTTTAAAACTGATTGTTTTATTTACCTTTTATCATACTCATGTTGTATGTCCTTATAAACTAAAATTGATATTAACCTATTTTTTTCTTCTAAGCATACTGATAAGTAGTCTGAAGGTGTGGTGTAAGTCAAATACTATGGTGCCACCTGAAACACCTTCTCCCTGAAGTAACTCATTGTTTTACCCACTCTCTCCTAGGATTTAGGCTGCTCATGGGAGTCAAAGACTGGTGGGGCTTTTGAGCACACAAATCTTGCAAAACTGGTATTCTGCATGTGGAACCAACACAGAATACTTGATGTTATCACAGGACAGAATACTGCTTCTATTATTCTTATCTTTTCAGTGAAATGTTTTTATCCTTCAAGATCCTGTGTAAGCTTCTCCAGATTATTCTCTCCTCCAACGCACTGAGGGCCTTCACTTTGTCAACTATAAATTGCCAAGCCTAAAGACTGATTCTACTCATTATCTCACAAAATTTGGTTAGCCCATATATTGTTCACTTTCATAATTAGTTCTAAGTTTTCATTGTTTTCATAGTGATATTATCAGCATAAAATATTAAAAGGTTTCAACTTCTGATGTGAATACCCACTGCCCTTCTTTTCAGTCTCACCATTCTCAGAATGAACCAGCTTCAACAGATACTGGGTTCACTCCCATCTCTATTCTATGAAAATTCAGGTCTTGAAGTTTTCCATTTACTAAGGAGCATAATCTGAAAAATCCATTAGCCTTTAGATGTTCCACATTCTGGTTATGATCTAAACCAGGCATGTCAAACTTACGGCCCGCGGGCCGGACCCGGCCC